>VZRR01002041.1:29887-175289 GCA_013398015.1 Oreocharis arfaki | reverse complement strand
TTTAGGAAATGACACGTTTCCTGCAGTAACTACTCCCTTGGTCAAAAAGCTTCATTCCTAGCAGTTTCTTGCTTTCATTTTCTTGTCCATGATCCTCAGCTCAGGTATATCAGAATCTTTTTACAGAAGTCAATAGAGATGCAGCTGCTTATGTGAGCTAAAGATCTGGCCCAAACCTTAATCTATATTACAAACAACTTTCAAAGAGATTCTTGGCAAATGAAGAAGGGAAAATAAAAGTCTTTTTGTACTTTAAAATTTCCCAGGAATAAAACAAATGCACAGTAAAAACTATTCAAATTACATTTCAGGAGATCAGTCACAGAATCCATTAATGCATTTCTTTTTAACAAATGGAGTTTGCAAGTTTACTCTGGGCCTACAGGCTAACCTGTTCTACTGCCATCATGGGCAAATCTGATTTCTACCATAAGACCCAGCTCAGTGTTTACAGAGTCTCTGTGAGGAAATGGACAGGATTCTGCCCAATGCAATAGGGTTTTATTAGAAGAATAAATAAGAATCTTATCAAAGTTGTATCAGCTCTTGAAGGTATATAACATGCATATGCAAGTAAGTCAGGCATATACCCACCAAAAATCACTCAATTTTTCAGAATATAAGATCAGAATCAAGTGTAGGGTCTCACATCCATACTGGAATAAAACAGTGGCATTCCTTGGGGAAAGCAGTTCTGAAATCAATGTGGCTCAGTAAAGCTCTGCACAGCACAGTCAGTCCACAGCATTTATAGCTAAAGCTTGTAGCTACAAGCTTGGGCCTGATTCCTCACTGCATGGTGTGAACAGTAAATTATAATTACTCCCACTTTTAAGGTGCTTGCCTAAAGAGTTTTACTCCTATAAACGCGAATAACTGCCCCCCATCTTCTTGTATTGCTGGAGCAGAAAATGTCTCTGCAATTGTCATTCTCTCTTGACTCTATTTGGTGGCCCCATTACATCCACTTCAATACCAGCTCTATTCTCATGTGCACTTGGATCATTTATAGGCAGTGAGTAAAGACCAGTGATGCAGCTGAGACGCCCCAAGGAGGTTGGAAAATTGACTTTAGCTGGTTCCCTAGGATTACAGATATTTGCAGTCCAGTGCAAGCCCTCTGGAGCAGAGAAGACTGAAGGGAGACTCCTCGGGGTGCTGCACCTTCCTCCCGAGTGGAGGCAGAGGGGCAGGCACTGAGCTCTACTCTGGCACCAGGAAGAGGACTGAGGGAGCAGCTGGAGCTGTGTCAGGGGGTTGGGATGGAGCTCAGGGAAAGGTTCTTCCCCCCGAGGGTGCTGGGCACTGCCCAGGCTCCCCAGGGAATGGTCCTGGCCCCGAGGCTGCCAGAGCTCCAGGAGCGTTTGGACAGCGCTGCCAGGGATGCTCAGGGTGGGATTGGTGGGGTGTCTGTGCAGGGCCGGGAGCTGGACTCTATGACCCCTGTGTGTCCCTCCCAACTCAGGACATTCCATGATTCTGTGATTCTATGACTACATATCTCAGCAGTCCTTCAGAGAGCTGGGACTGGGCTGAGACCCAGCTCCTTCTCATTAATGCTCTCTCTTTGCTTCCAAGTTCACACATGCCAGCTTCACTGGAATGGATGGCATAAGTGTGTGGCACATGGCAAACAGAGTTAAAGAGGCTGTGCTAATGAATAAACTGGAGCTTCTGTTTGTGTACCAACAACACCACAGTCAGGTGCATCCTGGCTGCGGGCATTTATTTCAGGCGAATCTGTGAAGGACAGAAACAAGATAGCAAAGACATTGCATTCCACACAGGGTCTGCAGTGGTGAGAAAGCTCTCACAAATTAGGCAGAGCTCACCTGCAGGGATCATAGAATCACAGAATGGTTTGGGTTTGAAAGGACCTTAAAGATCATTCCGTTCCAACCACCTGCCGTGGGCAGGAATGCCAGTCACTAGACCAGGCTGCTCAGGGCCCCACCCAACCTGGCCTTGAACATAGGCTTAGGAATAAGCCTCAGCAAAAGTAAGACATAATAATCATGGGTCTTTCAAAGCCTCTGTTTCATTTAATAGCTTTAATAGCTTTATAAAATCAGGAAAGTATTTATTATATTAATTTACAGATAGGAACATAAGGACTCTGAGAAGCAGCGGTTGGCACATTCAGATCCTGTGGCTGAGATCCATATGTGCTCTGTTGCTAATGGTGTAGCAAAGGCTGATCGGGTACATCTCAGGTTGAACATCTACACATTATAGCAATCACAGACAGGGGCCACTTGTGAAAATCTTGCCCAGGTAATTTCCTGAGGATCACATGGAAAATCAGTGACAAAGAAATAGAAAAACAAAGACTTCTGCCCACATAGCTCCCCCAGCTCTTCTTCCCAGGAGACTGATTTCAGGTCAGGCTCTGTGGTACTCAGACATCAGGCTCTAGCCAGTCCGTTTTTTCAGAAGGGTGTACAGGCAAACAGTTATCCAACTTTCAGAAAAGCCTTTACCTTTGATACACTCTCCATAACTGTTATTATCATGTTTGCTTCAAGATTTATATTTGAATACTGGCTTTTCTCCTCCCTGAATCCCATTGATTTAGGGCTTTTGTTTGTTTGTGTGTCTTCTTCTCCTCCTCTTGTTTTAATTAAGATGCATTTTACTAATTATCTGAAGAGAAACATGAGCACAGATTAAAAACTGAATTAAGTAAGAAGCTGGGGTATATAGGATTCAAGGGAAGGGCTGACATGGCTATGCTCTTGCTCAGATACTGTGTTTTTCCAGTGACTTTCACTCAGGGAGTCAAATTTGTTGCTCAGGCATTAATTAGCCCTCTTGTTTTCCCATGAAAAGTACCCACAGGTTCCCATGTTCCCCTGCACATGAACTTGCCTGTGGAAACAGAGCACGACACAATTCCCTATTAAATTTATTAGATTCCCTACTAGATCCATTAGGGAGGGTTTGGGCTCCATTCAGACCATCTGCCTGAAGACAGCAAGAGTGAAAGAATGACAATATTTTGCTGATCTACTGAAGGGTAAATCCTGTGCATCCTAGGAAACTGCTGGGCCTTCCCAGTGCTGGTGGGAAGGCGATGAATTTGCCTTTAGGATTTCCCTCCTTTGGGGAAATCAGAATGATTTTGTCAAGATCTGTCCCCCTGTGAGCTCAATCCTGCTGCTCTAAAGTGTGAATACAGAGGAGCAGGGGCAAGTTGAAGTGACTCTAAACACAAGCTCAGTGCTTCATATTCATCATCTAGATTCTGCAAATGCTAGTGAGAGCAAGGCTTATTTGATGATGCCTGTTTCTAGGGGTTTATTTGTTTGAAAAGGTTAATCAGCCATCGGGATGCAGAGGCAACTGCTTAAATATAAAGGAAAAGGGAGAAAATGTTCAAAGCTATTCAGATGAGGTGGCATGGTTTAAGTTTGATGTCGGTGTGCAGCCAACTGACTGAGCCTCAATCTGGTGTAAATCCAGATGAATTCCACTAGCATCAACAGACTTCCTTCCAATTTATTCTGATGTAACAGAGAGCACGATATTTTCATTCAGATTTACATTAGATTTGTTTCCTGTTTTCCATACTTCAGTCAGTTCCCATTGTGTACAAAAGCAGCCTGGGCCAGATCTTGATCTTATTTGCATTGGATGAAAACAGTTGTTTCATATGAAGCTACACTGAATTTATAATTGCATAAATAAGAGCAGAATCTGATCTATTCCAAGAGAGAATTTCCCAGGGTGTTGCTGTGTGAGAACACTTCTGCTGTGGTGATCAGGTGCTTTGCCACTGATTTCAAATGAGAAATTTCATCTAAATCCTGGACTGAAACCCTGAGCTTGAGCTGCTTTGCACATCCAAGGTCTAGAAGCCCCTCTTTCCTCCAGAAGATTAGCCAACACGGCAACACCTCCATCACCTCATGACCTGACACACAAACACCAAGGATGGCCTTAGGAAAGCATCAGGATAGAAAGAGCTCAGCCTTGCCTGGCAGAAATCCTTCTCCAAAGACAGACTGGCCTTGATACATTTCATTTGTCACACACATTGTTAATAACCAAAGTGCTCCATGTTGGCTTTGCTTCCTACTGAGTTTCCTCCCTTGAGGCCCTTCTGACTCCCCTTGTTCCATTGTAATTGGAAATTTAGGAGCAGTACAGTTATTCCCTGGAAGATAAGACTGCCTGTTTCAGCAGCCACACTACCAGTAATAGATTGGGTGATTAGTAATAACCAATAAGAGTGTTATTCCCAGCAACATGTGTAATCAAGTGGATTTACTCCTCCCCATTGAAGCTGCTTATTTCACTGCTAGCAGGAAAATAAGGCCATTTAAAGTCATTTATGGTAGTTGCAAAGGCTTTTCTGAGTAGATATACAAGTTATGTTGCCATAGCTTCTGGGAGGACTTTGAACTCAGCTCATCCATCTGGCTTCACCACTTCTCACAGTTGTTCCTTGCTGTCCTCTGGAAGCCACCATTTCCATGAGATATGGACAGGCACTGTTCTCACTCTAGATCTCACAGGTAGTGCACAAGCTCAAGTAACCCTTACAACACTGACCTCCTGACTGGCGGCTCTAACACTTTATGAACATGGATATTCCTAACACTCAGTCCTCAAAGATGAGAAGACATTCATCCTCATTCTTTGTTACCCGTTGCCCGCGGAAATGCAAAGCAGATCTGCAGTAAAAGCAGCTGTATCAACAAAATATCGCTTTACATTTCTATGACTTGCCATTTCAAATGAAGACATGCCTCTTCCATTTGACTTTTCAGGCTCCTGTGTGTTTAATTCCACAGTAAATTTAGATTCCTTTACAAATTTAAATATTTCTCTTCATTTACAACATTAGCACCAAACATGGGAAAACAGTGACAAGAACAACCACAATGACACCAGTGACAGCATCACAATTACAAGGCCATCAGGATTAGGAGCACGTTATGTGGCAGACTGAAATTTCAGCATCTCTATGCTTCTCTCTCACCACATCATCTCAGCCCTGTGCAGAGACTGGCAATTACCCCGTGGGTTTGGCCTGTAGTATATAAAACAGAGCCTTGAAAAAACAAGGCAAGCATAAAATTTCCAGTGTAGGCGGAATCTGTCTGTTAGGTTTGCACACACACACATTATCAGGGCCGCCAGTGCTGAAAGGCAGCCTTACATCAAGCTCGTACAAAGGCACAACAGGTTCTCTCCTCCTGATCCTTCACAGAGCAGGAGCAGAGTTGAAGCCATCATGCCATAACAAAGGCTGACATGATTACTTATTTGGGATTTTGTTCCCCACATTTTTTATTCCACCATGCAATTTGCATTACAACTGGATCCTAATTGTCCATTTTAGCAGGCAAAGAGCAATCTGGTACAGATTATAATACGTGAGGTAAAGCAGCAGTGTCACAAAATAGGTACTACCAGGCAAAGGCAGCCTTCCTGTCTCGCAGGGCTTTGACACCAGCTGATTAAGCAACAGAGCAGCACTGCCCAGAATTAACAGGAATCCAGAAAAAACCCAGGACACTGGAAGTCTGCTTAAACAAAGCAGAAGTGCCAGAAACCCTTTCACTAGTGCTTCCTGACAGCCCTGAATGTCTGAGGCAGTGCCTGACAGCACCACTGAGCTGAGATGGTGCCACTGTCCTTGGAGAAGGGACACCTGGAAGTGACACACTCGGGGCCCTGCGAGGGAGAAAGGAACCCCTGCCAGGCTCTGCTGGCCCCACTGGAAGCCCTGGGAGGTGACGAGACCCAAATGGCCCCAGCAGCATGCCTGACATATCATGGCAGAGCTGCCATGGGCACAGAGCCCCAGAAAGAAGCGTGTGGCCCTGAAAAGCAAGGCCTGGGGATGAAAACCTTGAAGGAGAGCACTTCCAAGAGGGAATGCCACACAGGCTAAGAGAGGATAATGTGACACAGCTTCCCTGTGCCAGCGGGCCCTGCAAGGAAATGAGGTGCAGCTGCCATGGGCTGGAGAGTGTCTGCAAGTGCTTCTGGGGGAGGGAAATCCATAATGAAGCAGCCTCAAAGGAGACGTGACACAGCCTGCTTGAGACCCTGGGAGCTCAGCCACTGTGTTGAATTCTCCTGGATATGGAAAAACCTTGGTATTCCTAGAGCCGCTAGTGCAGACTCATTGATTAGTAGGCAGGGCAGGAAATTAAATGAGGCAGGTGAATTAAAGCCAGACTTCACAAGCTGCATCTGTTCCTCCATTCCCTCTGGATACAACACTGATGTAACTTTAAAAAGTAAACTCAGTGCTGAGGAAAGCTTCTAGGCTGATGGCCCTGTAAATTGAAACATTTGATGCATGCATGTCTCAGGTACAGGAGAAGCACAGAAGAGCCACCGGAACGTGCCGCAGCCTGAGCTCCCTGACTAGAGCACAGCAGCTGGTGGAGATGACCTCCCTGGGCTTGTCTTCTGCTCATGAAGCTCAAGAGAAGGAGCTGCTGGAAAGGCCTGGCTGCAGCTCCAAGGTGGAGGTAAACAGCAGTGCTTTGGATAATCCTGTCTGTGATGCTCCATCAATAGCAGGATCTCAAAGGTAAACAGTCCCAACAAGCAGCAGTCCCATCACAGAGCAGCATTGTGGAGTTGCAAACTTCTCCATCTTGCAATCCACTCAGGACCTAACACACCTTCCAATCCTCGTTCTTGGTCTTGTCCACACCTGTGTTCGCAGAGAACAAGGGAAACATCCATTTCACAGTAGTTCTTACTGTCAGTATCTTTTATGGTATCTGGCAAGTCTCCACACCACCACAGTTAATTTAGTCCTTCCAGATATCCCCCTGAGCTGCAAAAAGCCTTCCAGAGCTGACCAGAGTTGACCAGAGCTGCCAGCAGAAGGCAGAAGGTGTTAGAGTAGATACTGGACCTAATCCAGCTCAGGTCAGTTTGCTTTTTGCAGAAAGGCAAAACCATGAAGAGCCTGGCTGGTTTGGAAGGACCTAGAAAAGCAAGGAGAGACAGGACATCTCAAATAAAACTTATTTTCCCACCTAGGCATGTCCATAAGGGGATTTGAAGCATCCCTCTGCCCATTTGGTAATCTGACTTTCTTGGCCAGACTCAGGTAAACTCCAAATGTCTAAATTACACCTTAAAAAGTGGCTTCCACCTGTTCTGAGAGCAGCTGAGTGGTGTGATCCCACCATTTAACAAGCATTAAGGATACCTGTAACTAGGAGTAATAGGCAGCATGGGGACGACAAGGAGAAGAGGCAGTGTAAAACAAGTGCGTAAAAGAGGTTATCCCTCTGTCTTCGCAGTACTGGCACCGGAAATGTTAGAGAGGAGCTGGAGCTGTGTCAGGGGGGTTTAGACTGGATGTTGGGGAAAGGTTCTTCCCCCAGAGGATGGTGGGGCACTGACCCCCTGGGAATGGTCACGGCCCCGAGGCTGCCAGAGCTCCAGGAGCGTTTGGACAACGCTCTCGAGGATGCACAGGTTGGGATTGTTGGGGTGTCTGTGCAGGGCCAGGAGCTGGACTGCATGATCCCTGTGGGTCCTTTCAAACTCAGGGTATTCCATGATTCTCTCATCACTAGAGAGTTGCACAGTTCTATTAGCAAAACATTAAACAAATCTCTTGCAGGAAACAACAACATAATAAACAAGCAAACAAAGAAAAAAACAGTCAGTTCTTATTCCTCAGAGCACAGCCCCTGTTCTCCAAGTGTGTTGCATTGGATTGTGGAATAGAGGAAAAAACCAGAAATATCTCAAATAGATCCAGTTAGTTTTACCTCTTTTTATGCTGGTCCTGTGGCTCTTTCTAGGTGGTTTGTGGGTTTTATCCTACTTTTCCCCATGTGATAAGATGCATCATTTGAAGGACAGCAACCAAACCAGCTCTTCTTGCTCTGAAGAAAGGCAGCAACTGTGCTTAGAATAAAAGATTGTCAGGCAGATTTGAAGTGTCAATCAAAGCCTATCTCTGAAAAAAACATTAGTCCAGGCAGCTCCCCACACCACCACGGTTAATTTAGTCTTTCCAGATATCCCCCTGAGCTGCAAAAAGCCTTCCAGAGTTGACCAGAGCTGCCTGCTACAGGCAGGAGGTGTTAAAGTAGATACTGGACCTAATTCAGCTCAGGTCAGTTTGCCTTTTGCAGAGCAAAAGACTGTGATTATCAAGTCCAGAGAAGAAAATCCTGTCTCCCAGGCTTTGTGAAGCAAACTGTACCTTTTACTAGACGAGGGGCATAGATTTAGGACTGTGTTGCTCAGTGTGTCCCATCTCCAGTGGCACACATCCACTCTAATATTATTATTATAATTTTAATTATTATTTATGACTACACTCAGGGCTGTGTGAGGCACTTTCCAAGCACTCAGGAAAGTACTGGCTCTGGTCCAAGAAATTCATTACTTCAGGATAGACAGACATGCAGAGGCACCGCATGGTCAAGTGGCAGAACTGCTGACCCAACAGCACCAGCTCTCTACAAGAACCTGCCTTGTTGTTTGACCTTGGACAAGTCACATTCCTTCTTCCCACACTTAGTCCATCCTACTCTTTGTCCATCCCAGTTGCTTGGACTGAAAGATGTTCAGCTGTGACTATGTTCACATTTTTGTCTTAGAATCTCGGGGGAATATTTTTGTTCTTTGGGAAAAAGAAAATGAAAAATTCCATTTTCCATAGCATTTTGTCAAATGCTTGTGTTGGAAAAAAAGAATCAAATGTTTTCTCATGGCCAAAAGACCAGAAAATACAGATTTGGGGCATTTGGTAAGGCAGCTGCCAGTTATTGGAATTTTCTGGAGAAAGTACTGTAGAGATTAGTGAAACATCCATCTATTTTCCTGAAAATAAGTTTGAACCTAAAAATCAAGTTGTTCTGTTAGTAAGGAACTGGTGGAACCTGTTCTTCCTCTGATTTGTGTATTACAACTGCTTTTTATTTCTTCCTTTCTTGGTGCTCCCAGCTTACTGCAATATCCTCAGGGAAACTGATGCCCTCCAGATTTCCCAGCCAAATCCTTGGCTGTTACAGCAGCTTCTTGTTTTGCAGGGAAGGGGTAGCAAGTGCAGGGCCCGGCTTGAAGCTGGGCAGGAACTGCTTGATCAGTCATATCTAAACGCCAGCTGGTCACGGGGCTGCTGCATTCCAAAATAGACAGGGAGCAAGAGGTGTAATTACCTTTTCTTCAATAGGATATTAACTTAAATGTCTCTCTTCTATCCAGCTGCTGTTTGTTCGCGAAAATTGCAGGAATCTTGGGTCTGTGAGACCTCTCTCTTCCCAATAAATTGGGTTGAATCAGGTCAGCTGGTTCAGAAGTTATTGGAGGAGGGCAAAGTGGGGGACCACCCGCAGATGGAAGAAAAACACAAGGAGGCTCATTGCCTTATAAACCCTGGCTCAAAAATGAGGCAGTTTTGGTGTAACTATGGGTCCCTGAGATCAGGTGAAGTGGTTGCTGTCACAGAGACCAACCAGTCCCTGTCTTTTAGATATACAGAGGCTGCCAAGCTCCAGGACTGTCTCTAGGGTACTCATCGCTTATTTGCTGCACAGAGCCTGTAACATGGAAATGGGGCTCCACTGTATAGAAAGTGTTCTGGAGCCCAGACAGTCCCTGACCTGAGTCATTTACAGCTGGATGGACAGGGTGAAAGGGAACAATACTTATCTCACACTTTCATGTAGGAAAACAAAAGCCAAGACCAGCAACTTACTGCAGAATCCTGAGAATGAGTCAGAAGGAGGCTCAGATGTCCCATGTCCCCATCTAGGGCCCTAAGCAAAGTCCACCTCAGCTCCTTCTCGCTCCATCGCCCAGGCAGAAATCCCCTTTCCTGGGCGTTTCACTGATTCATTACTCTCAGGAGCCGAGTCAGTCTTACCACGCTCCTCCGTTGGCGGCTGGGACCACACGGCACGCTGAAGAGGAAACACTATCTGTTGTTTTGTTTAGGTTAATTATTCATGGGCACCATGCTGAAAACACTTGGAGTTGCTCTCTGAACAGTCCTTGAGTTGGCATGCAGGGAGGGACTTACCAACACTGGTGGATGGTCCGCCTTTCCATGGGCAAGCTCTCTTCCATCTGCTTCCCTTCAGCCCTTGTCACACTCCCCATCTCTCATGGCTTTGGCTGTGCTCTTTGACATTATCTGAATAAGAAAGAGGCAAATACTTGGAGCACTATAGAAATGCAATCAAAAATGGCATTTGACCAAGCAGGCGCTGACCCTGACATGCGGAGAATGCAAACCTCATCCTCTGACTGGTTTTCTTCTTCAGCCGCACTATATAACTCAGGATAAGCCATTTTCAGGGTTTCAAACCTGTTTATTCTTCCACAGAAAATGCCTTTACCCTCCTTCAGATAATCCACAACTGTCTGGAAGCCTTTTTCTCATAAGCAAGGCCCTTCCCCTTCAGTGCCTCCTCCTGGAAATCCATTTTTCATCTTAGAACAAGGGCAGTCTGTAGCTTTAGGAGCACTTTGAGACTGTCTGCAGTAAGATAGAGCTTGAATTGCTCTCAACACATTCACCCTCAGGCATTAGCACTAAATGGTGGCTTTCTGGGGTTGTGGGTCCATCAGCATTTTCTGACAGGGGTACAGACCCTCCATAGAAGGCCTAAACTTAGCAAAAGTAAAATTATTTTCTAAGTTACTCTTCTGAAAACCCTTAGAAATCACCCAGGGCTACCCCCTGGGGTCTCCAGAACAGAGCCTAAAGCTCTGCCAAGTTTGTAGGGGTACCTCTTCAGGGCTGGAATTTGCTTGGAGAACTCATCATCCCACCTTGGACTGCAACTAAGGTTCTCATGGCCCACAGCAACTCTACCAAGCAGCCACCCTATCAAGGTGAGCCAGTAAGAGCAGGGCTGAGTCTTTTGACCCCTGTGAATTGCTGTTTGCAATTATGTTTGCAATTTATGACAAGAAACTGAGCCTGTGCTGCAAATATTTCATCAGGTCTTAAAATTTCAAACTCTGTGGGATGGGAGTTTTTGTTGTGTTCTACAAAAGGATCAGTCTAGTGAGGCTGATATCAGTCACTGGATGGGTTTTCTGTAAAATCTAGAACAGGATTCATATTTCAGCACTTCCTTTTTCACTTGACATTTCAGGGGATTTTGATAGCCAAGGGTTTGCTGTGAGCCCCCCCTGTAGCACATCTGTCCCATAAAACACCATGACACAGGAGAGGGGATTTATCTCAATTGGGCAAAATCCTCACCTGATATAAATCAGCACAACTACAGAGAAGTCCAAGGAGCTGGGCCGTATCACACCAGAAAGAAACCTGATTTAGGATGTACTTCCCATTCATTAATTCTTTGCCTAGAGCCAAGACAGACCCCCGGGGGACATATTAGCTCAGTTTCATCTACTGCAATCCCATGCAGCTGCACAGGGAACAATTCAGATCCTATGGACCACATGCTCTATCAACGTAACCCTGTGTTTTTGTTAAATGAGCTTCTTGGGCTGAACAGTAAGTAAATGAGCTAAATACAGGTGTCACTGTCTGGCCTGTGCACTGCGAGGTGTCAGCAGAGGTAACTGCACCAGTGCTTTCAAAACTTAAAAATCACTTAACTGAGTACACCAGCAGAGAGCGTGGCCCATGAGTAATAGACATAAATACTACCTTCAGCCACTGAGATGTAGTCAGCTCCCCACCTGGCTGTTGCCTCAGTAACACATCTCTAGGAGGATATTTTTAAGCCAGTATTATTTATCCAGCAGGTGGAAGTGGGCCTGTTAAAGGCCATACCAGGTCAGCATATGTCTAAGCATGTACTGAAGAACTTAATTAGTTCTCCCTAAGAAGAGAGACTCCCAGTGCTATTTAAAGGATCGTTATCCCACTGTGAGATGCCTTGGAGCCTGCTGCTAGGCTCAGCTTAACAGGGCAAGGCTGTAGAAGTTGGATGGGGGTGAAAAGTCTCCCCTCCATGCTGAGGAGTAATTGCTGAGCAACCCCAGAAGTGGGAGGGTCAGTGTAAAGAGCAGGCATCACAAAACCACACTGAAACTCAGAGTAAAGAACTTATTTCAGGTCTGAGCTTTCAGGGTCAAATTGTGTAGATCCCATTACTTTTTTTTTTTGTTTCTAGAGGTCCAACATCACCTGCTGCACTTCGGGACTGTTTCCCAGGCAATTCTGGTAGCAGTGAGCAGGGGTGATAGGATAGTGATGTAAGTGGAATGAGCCACTGCCGACTGTCTGTCACTGGTCCTTATGCCATCAAGGAGTCAAACGTAAGCAGGAGTTTAGCATCAGCTAAACTGGACCTTGTGCAAGTGGCTCAGTCATAGTTTTTGTTTACAATTCCAAAAAATCAGACTGTAAACTGAATGTCAATAAGGGAATGCAACAGGCTCCCCACGGATGGATGGGTTTGTTATTCTGGCAGGAGGTAAAATATCCATCCTTGAGTGGATGGACCTTTGGAAAACTAGACTGAACAGCCTCTGAAGAATAAAACAGGTTCCCAAGCAAGTCAAAGCTTCTATAAGGACTGGTACTCACAAGGGACACTGAGGCTGGATTGCAGGAGAGAAACCTGGACATGCTTATTTTGACCTAAGAGTGGCTGCAATACCACGTGGGACCTTGGTCTGCTCTTGGAGCTGTCAGGAGTTGTTCCTAGATGAGTTGTTATGGTAACTGAGCTGATGCCCTGAGATAGATGCTTTCAGGTGGCTCCAGGCCAGAAAATCAACACCAATAGATTCCAGATAATAGACTTCTGCTGAACTCAGTGCTGGCATCTACTTTAACCTATTCACCAATGACTTCCTGAACTCCATTCTCCAGGCAAGGCATATATGATGACAAAAGCTGCCTGGCCTCAATGAACCTCAGCTTCCAAAAGGCTGAGGGGACCCATGTCCTGTGGCTGAGTCTGTTCCAGTAAATCAAATGTGCCTGGGACTTCCTCCTGCATTTAGAGGACAGCTGGCACAGAATGGCCAAGGTTTTCCTGTTAAATTCTTACTCTCCAAACCTGCGTGGGCACATCCAGGCGTCCCATAAGGAGCAGTCTCTGGCCCATGCTGGCTCCTGAAATGCACGTGGACTGAGCCAAAAATTTCAGTGCAATACTCCAGCGTTGTAACAGAGAGAAGTCCAGGCACTGCCTGATTTATTAGCACAGACCTTGCCTGGGTGACTGCTAGAGGAGACTGCACAGGAGAGGAGCCTGGAACCAAGAGCAAAGGCTCTGTCAATGTGCTTGTGCTTATACTATACACAGATCCAGCTGGAGCTGTACATCCCTAGGAACAGGCGGTGACAGACACACTGGGCATGTCTAGCTATCGCTTTGGATCACCCATTGACATTCTCTGTTTGAAATAGCTCATGGGTTAAGTAGTGGATTCACCAGTTCAAGGCAATATTCCTCCATCTCCCACTGAACATCAAAATGCAGCCAACAAATGATCAGCAAGGAGCAGCTAATTCCATATGCTCACTATCCAGCACTGCTGCTCACTGCCCCATGGGTGGCCTTGTTCATTGGTGCTCCACAGCATGCAGCCAGCAAAGTGGCTCTTTCCGGGTGGCTCGCTGCAGCAGTCAAAATTCGGGAAGAGTCATGCCAGTTTCAGGAACTCCCACATCATCACCAGACCAGCTGAGCAGCTCCCTGGCTCTGGGGCCCTGCGCCGCCTCCAGAGCGAGCCAAACGGGTTCTGCTGTGGCGTGGCTCACAGTGCCAGGACTGATCACGCCTTGGGCATTTGGGACAGCCTATTGCATGCCTGTGGATGCTTTTGCATCTGTGCTGGGTGGCTGTTCTGCTCATGCCAAGACCTACCGGTGGTCTCCTGTTGGGCACTGACGGCCTGAACAACACACGCTGCCCTGTGACCACTGAGCTAGGGTATTTCTCTGCTTGTTCATTTCCATTTCAACTCTTGCTTTGCTTGTTTTACCCACCGGCAAACCATGTTACTGTAATACGTCACTCTCTAGGGCAGAAACTGTTTTTCAGTGAGTTCTTTGCTCAGCCTCTACTGCAACAGGATTGCAATTTCAGTCAGCACAGCAGTAATGTGATTAACAGGCTCTGCACAAATGGGAATTGTATCCTAGGTGGATAGGATATTCGCAGTTCTGGCCAGCCCATGTGTTTTCCCAGGGCGAGAGGTCATGTTGACTGATCTCCAGAATGGCTTGCTCGAACTTTTAAACATTAACGTCTAAATAAATTTTCAGCATTAGCTGGTATGCTGATCCCTTTCCTGCCAAGCTGCCGCCTTAAGTGAATTTTTATGACTAAGTTACAAACCCCAGAAAATACCAGCAAGAAGTGGAAATGCTGACTTGGCCTTTGCTAAATGCCAATTATCTACAAAGGCATTAAGCGGGGAGAGGAGGATGAAAAATAGGGTCATTTTCATGTTTTCTCTGGTTCAAAGCAAACTGTCCCATGAGCCCATTGTAGGAACACACAGCATGCAGAGTGACCATTAATATTTATAGGCATGACACTGAGCAGCAGACCTTGGCAATCACAGCAACTCCACTTTTGGAATTAATATTGCTCTGTTTGGCTGGTACCTTAGTACAAAAGAGTAAGTAGGAGACACCAAGATTTTCAGGGAGAACAGGAAGAAGTAGATGCTTTCCTTTGATCGAGAGGCTCCATACTTCACTGAGTTGGTGAAACACTAAAACCAACTCTTAAATCCTCAGGACTGCTGTCCAAATGTAGCACTATGTTTTCTCTATCCCCTCTGCTCCTGTGGCTCCTAGACAGTCCCAGCACCGCATGGGCTACTCTTGTAATAGTCTCCATGGTTATTCACTGTTGCCCAGCTGATACAGAGCAGTGTATTTCCAAAGAGACTATTAGTGCAACACGGATTTACAATACCTAAAGATCTACCTGAGTAATCTTAACACTCAAATTGGTACTGTAATCTCAGTTACAATGCAGCTTTCTCCCACTCAGTACTTCCTAAGTCCCAGTGGCAGTGAGAGACAGGCATCTAAAATCCTCTAAAACCTCTCTGTGCTGAAGACCTGTCAAGGTGCTGAGTCACAACCCGCCCTCAGCCCAGGACTGTCCCACGCAGGGTGGTGACTGCCTAGCCACACACGAGCACATCTCAGAATTATCTAAGGTAACTCTCCTACCATAGCTCAGTCACCCCATGAACCTTTAGAGAAATGCCCCAATATCTGGGCATTTACATGCCACAGAAAACCCTTTGGGAGTGGCTGAGGTTGGCACAACCCAATAATCCTTTATGTCAAAAAAATCAAGGAGACGTGACTTCAGGTAGAGACTGGACACTCCCCACGCTGCACTCAGCCCTGGAAAAAGCAATAGGAGATTGGCCAAAGGCACTTGTTTAGGAACCAGGAAGGTTTCAAGGAAATCCAAGGAAAAAAATATTTTAAATCCCACTCCCTTTTTAATGTACTCACAAAAATTGAGCTGGGACTTTGAGCAAGAGGCTCTAGATTTTCAAAAATGGCCAGTGATTCAGCTGGGCCCTCTGAACTCAGCACAGCGGGGCAGGATCTCCTGGTGAGTTTTGTATTCCTGCAGTTACACCCTGCTTTTGCAGGATGTGGGAAAGTGCACAGCACACTATGGAAACCAGGCATCTACCAAACAAGCACCAGTACATGCACTCCATCAACTCAGACCCTCCAAATCCTTTTTTACTCTCAAAAATTCAGACTGTAAAAATTAGGAAAATAAATACTGGAAACAACAACAAATCAAAGTGCTTCTGCCATTAAAAACAAGGTGAAAAGGAGGAGCTGAGCCAAGTTAATCAGAGAACTGAAATAAGATGTTGGAGAAAGGGGCTGTGGGTGACTTGGGGTTTGCAGTTAGCTGAGTGATGTGAAATCTCTTGTGTCTGGCTGAGCTCTGAAAGGAAATGCTTTATTAAATCTTCTTTGCGTGAGATTTCAAGCTGCCTCTGGACTGGAAAATAGGACCATTCCAGTATGTGGGATATAATCAGGAACTGAAGTCTTTAGTGCAGGTTTTTCTGCAGAGAAAATTCTGATCACCATAGGCACATAACTCAGAGGGCTCAGGATTTAGGAAGATGAATTAGACACAACATACCCACAACGTACCTCCTCTACCCAGTATCCCCCAAATGCTTCACAGAATGAATCATGCTGGCAGCAACAACCAGGCATTAGGAAAGACAGTGCAGGTGGGCATAAATTCACCACACTGAATCGAAACTGTCCTGTGGGCCAGTGACTCCCAGGTCCATTATCTCAGCTTTCATCCCCACTGGAACATAGTGCTTGCCGTGATTGATCTCCCATGCACTGGCTCTCCTGGGAGTCTCCAGTCTCACTGTACTTTTTGCTGTGATTCAGACACATTTTGGGCAGCTGAAGCCTCTTGCCATCCCTGTCCAGCACTCTTCGTGCTTTGTTGTAAGCTGGCGGCTCACAGCTCTTCTCTGTCACAGTAAGACTGTGCCGCCCCCAAAAACCTGCAGAAAGTATTTACTACAAAGAAGTGGGGAGGCACAGACACGACAGAAAAGGACAAGTGAGAGTTTCCCAGAACACTCTCCCATGTCGCACAATCTCCCCTGCCCTTTTTCTTGTTATGTCTCTCCCTCTGTGCTTGGCCACATATCCAGGAAAACAAGACCTGACCAGAGACGAGACAGGCAGCAGCAACCAGATTTCCTCCTCTGACCTGCTTATTTCACAGCACAGCATGTCTGGATATGGAGGGCCTGGAATCTCAATCCTGCTGCAAATGGCAGGATTTGAGTTCCTGGTCTGCATTCTGCAAACCCCGACAAGAAAGTGTCCCAAGGGGCTGAGACACACCAAGCATTCCCCTTCCTTTGCACCGCCCCCATGGCAGATGAGCTCCTTGCCTACCTTTTATTGCTGACAAGAAGGAGGACAGAACCATTCTGGATATTGGCTTCTTTGAGAGTCTCGTGCTCCTCGAGCTGCCTGGAGTTGTAATAAAATGTCTTCTTCCAGGAAGTGATGCCCTCTCGTACCAAGAGAGCCCGTAGGTCCATCACCGTGTCCCTGGGCCTGACTGTCAGGGGCATCATCAGGTCCTCATCAGCCAGGTGCACCTTAATGTGGTACCTCTTCCATCGAGAAAGGCTCCTGCGCAGCGTGTCCATCCTCTCCAGCTCAGCAGGGCCAGTGTGGCAGAGCAGAGCATCCAGCTGGGAGATCGGCAAAGCAGGGATGTGGCTCTGAAGAGGCTGTCTGCTGCGAACAACTTAAAATGTCTGGCCAAACCTGTTTCTCCCAGTTGCCAGGCTGCATGCTTCACATTCCAGGGAAGAGCTCACCTGGCTCCATGAGCCTGCTGGCTGGGAAACAACTCCATGAATCATTTCCCCACACCCCTAAATCCCATGATAATTGCAATGTCTTCATGAAGTGCTCTTCATTCCAATGGTTCGCAGAAGACTTTTAAAGCCGGATCTCCACAGGCATTAGAAACGTGGGTGCATGTGAGAAATGAATGGGTTTAGCAACCTCATGTCTCCTGCTCTAAAAAGCTGCCAGCTGGAGAGAAGATCAGTTAGCAAAGTAGGCATTTAGCAACCTCACAGCTATTTAACATGGCCACTTTAATGAAGAAAAGTACAGCTGCATAGTGACGAATTCCTCACAGAGGAGAGCCAGAGCACCCTAATGAGATAGAGCCTGTCTGTGTGAACACCCCTCATCATTGCAGTGCAGATTCCCCCAGGAGGTCTGCACAGTTATTGTTCACAAAAAATCTGGGACCCTCCAGAAGGCGTAGGACTCACTCACTCCTCATCATACCCTCAGATATCTGATGTTGACTCACACGTGCTCCTCGCTGGTTCATCGTCTTGATTTCCTCTTCCTCTCAGATTGCTGTCTAATTGCAGGGCTGATCGTATCCTGCTCAACACGTGAGTGGGATCAGCACCACAGGGTTACAGGCACAGCAGGCAAATAGGTGGCACAGAGGCCTTGAAGTGCCAAGAGGAACCAGCCATACTTTGGGAAACACAACGCCATCTCTGAAAGGAAGGAGTTGATGTCAGCCATAGGCTCTAATTGACTGATCCTACAAGGCAGGCTCTGGCAGTCAGAAGATGACACTTCAGAGCAAACACCACGAAGATAAGGAAGCCTTTTTTTCTCTTTTTCTCAAAAAGATCAAGTCACCCTCTTATCTTATAGGTAACTTTTCTGCAGCCCATATTACAGGCATTAATTCCCTCGTCCATTGTTCTCAACATACACCAGTATTTTCAGACCAAAGTACTGCAAGACAGTTGAGTTCAGGGTCTGCTCTTCACTGAAAAGGAGCTGCTCTTGCCTAGCAGATAACAAAACAGTCTGATTTTCAGATATGGCAGCAAGCAGCTCCCATTGAGAATAAGAGAAATGTCCACTCTTCCATGGGGGAACAAGGAGGCTTCCACCTTTCTTCCACACCTCCCTTTTCCCTCCCCAGCATATTATGTCTCTGCCAAGAACAGCAGCAAATATATTCAGCCACACCACAGGCAGTGGAGATTTCCCTGTGCAATTGAGAAGAACTGAAGCTTCCACTCGCAACATTTTCTTTTCAGCTTGGGTATGATTATTCTAGTGGGGTCTGAGATTCTTGGGTCCTTGCTCTGCCTTGGGTCTGAGTTGCTGCAAGGGCTTGAGATGAGTTATGTCATGCCTTCGCGTTTCTGTTTACTCACCTCATGACTGCAGTATGGTGTAACACATGTTCGTTAAGCATCTTGTGGGAAATAGGAACGGCTTTAAGCACAGTCATGGTTTGGGAGCATTTAAGAATGCCTGGATCTACAAATACGCCAATAATCTTGAAGGCAGAACAACACCACCCCTACTAGAGATGGAGAAACTGAGGGATAAAGACGTTATAACCAAGAAAAGGCAAAAGGTCAGGCTCTGGTCCCCATATCCAGGTATCTCAGCAAGGGGTCTCACTTTCAGAGACCTGCAAAAACCCTCAAGCCCAGGGCCTGCTAATTCCTTCTCCATTGGGGTGACATTCACTTAGGGAGTCAAATCATCCCTGGTGTAAAGCCAAAATCTCAGGGGTAAAGCAAGGGTCTGATCCAATTCCCAGAGCCATCCAAGGGCAGACTCTCACTGACAGCAGTCAGACCTGGAACAGACCCCAGACATACCGTGGCCTGATGGCTCTGGCCAGCAGAATTTACCCAGTGAGTGCCAAGGGGAGCATAAGGCATTCTCATTTCAGCAGAGCCTGTCTGGTGTCAGCGAGGCCATCAGCTCCATCCTTCTAGCATACGTGACAGCCTGACAGTTGCCAAATACCTCCCTCAGACACCTTTCAGACAGATCCTGTTTATTTTTAGGACAGCTCTTTCCTATCAAGGCTCAGATGCAAATCATTGTACAGAAAGGGGGGATGGTGGCAGGAAGAAAACAGCTATTATTTTTGTTTCTTTGCCTATGATGTGGTTGCAAACTTTCCTCATGTACCCCCATCTGCCCACATTGGGACCCTTCATTTTATGAAAAGGGATGATATCCTAGCCTAAGAAAGCAGGATAAGGAGAAGCATAGCAGTGAAGTCAGCTTATGAAATACTGAAGCAATGAAATCCTCACTGGAACACGTGAATGTCTAATGCCAGTTCCAATTAATTCTGAATTTTTCATTAAACCACTACTAAAAGCAAGAGGACAGCAGAAATAAGGGAAATTGACTTGAGCAGTATATTAAATACCTTCGTTTTGCTGGAGGATGTTTTATTATCTGTCCAAAGCAATTATTTCACCAGCTCCTGATGCTTTGTGGGCTAAACAGAGGTACAGGGTAAAGTTCTAGATGGTCTTTCCTCAAAATTATTTTAATTTCTGTCCCCTATCCTGCACCTGGCAGCCTGTCTCTGGTGATGTCTCTGGCACATCATGTCTGGAGGATAAGACACGGAGTCGGAGTTCTGGGAATCCGTAATAAAGTGTCACTCTGGCATTATTTACAAATCAAATAAAAACTTGTTGACTTAAGCTTTTCCCCATATTGAGGGCAAACAAAAGACATGCAAATATTCAGAGACATTCATTAGGAAAGCCTGAAAAGCAATTTAAAACCCAGGTGGGCTGTGATTTTTTTAAGGACTGAAGAAATAAAGGAACAGCATTTACAAAATGTCTCCTTTTCTGTTCTCAGAGCCTCCTTACTCCATTGACTAGAGCAAAAGATAAACACCTGCCTAAATCAGGTGCTTTGTTAAGATGTCTCAAGCTGGTTGAGATAATCTTGGGCCTTAAAATTTCTTCTCATAATGACAGAATAGAGACATTCATTTCTTAGGTGGGTTCGTTTTTGGTGGGGTTGTTTGTTTGACAGTGGTTGTTTTGCTGTTTGCTGTGCTGCTCTCCTTGAAAAGGGCAACAGAGAAGTGGGATGCTGCTCAATAAGAAAATAAAGGTTTTGATATGGAAATAAAGGTGTCAATACGGAAATAAAGGTTTCTTGCTACCAAGAAATAAAGGTTTCTTTATTTGCTGGTAGCAATCTTAGGGAAACTGAAACATCTGGGAGAAATCTGACCCTGATTCCCCTGGCAGAGCCTGTAAGTCTCCGAGGAAACCACTCAGCCAGTGCTGTCATTCTGCCAAGGCAGACCCTTAGCTGGTCCCTGAAGCTCTCTGATCCCAGGACTTGCACTCAGTAGTGCTGAACACTAAGGATTTTCCTCTGATGTTTCTTTGGGGTGACTTTGTGTTTGGGAGCAGAGAGAGAGCAAAGGATGAAGCATGAGAGGTGACCACCCTGGTCAGGTTGACCAGACTTCACAACTGCAGTTCTACAACACTGGGTACTAAAGAGGGGCTTTTTGTCAGACTCCCCTAAATACTCAGTTCAGCTGGTGGGCACATCCTCAACCCAAACACTGTTCTTCTGCTCCATTAACTGAAGGTGCAGAGGGAAGGCTGCAGCATTGTGAACTCTGACACCCACACTAGGTGCTGGGGAGCAGGACGCTGGGAAAGGTTCATTCACAGAGAGTGAACAGCTGTGCAGGCTTAACAGTGATAAAACAAGGTTCTAAATCTCCAGTCCAATATGCAGCTGTCACCTAATTCATCAGTGCCCCAGATATCTCAGGTGATGGGGCATCTTAAGTCACTGGCATTTCTATTTCTAAAGTACCAGAGGCCCCAACTAGAGCTGTACCACCACGTGCCAAGATGAGTAAGGCTTTTCCTATCACTCAGTGCTTTACTCCTCCTGAGATGTGCTTGGTTATGAAATGACTGGGCTCACTTTATATGTCAAGTTACATCTACAGCAAATGAACAAAGAGCTAATAAATGATTAATAAATGCTTTGAGAAATGTGTAATTAAATGCAACAGCTTTTTAGAGTGCAACGGATAAGCACAAAATACGTAAGCCCAAGTGATACCGCTTTCTCCTGATATAACTTATCTGCAGCACACTGCTCACATCTGCAAGAGAGCTTAGGAACACCATTAACTTCTTGTGCACCAGGGAAAAAGAGCCTCTGTGTGATAGAGGAGCACTTCTCCTGGGGATTAAGACAAAATCCTCCTTGTTTAGACATTTTAAATCCAGAAAAGCTGGAAGGTGCTTACTTTAATGTATATGTGAGGTATGAGTGTCAAGAGGAGACCCAACTTCCCATCCTTGCCTGGCATGGGGGGAAAGTGTCAACATCTTCCTGCCCTGTTCTAGGCCACAGTCAGGAGCTCTCCATCTGCTCTACCAGTATAATAGATTTCTAAAAAAAGATGGTACTTTCATTCTTTCTGCTACAAATGAAGATTTCTGTCACTAACACAGCTGAAGTCACCAAGTAAAGCAGATCCTGCTGCAAGTATCCAAATCAGATTCCAAAAAGCCCTACAACGGCCCTGGCCAGCTGCCCAGCAAAAATATTGCACTACTGTGAGTTGGTGGACTGTTTGGCATGGAATTGAACTTCAAAGGGGCTCCAGGGGAAAAAAAAAAAACAAAACGGTATTTATATTCAGTTTTGAAGGAGCAAACCTGCCTGGTTTTGGAACACAAACGAACCTGCAAGTTTTCTGAGCAAAAGTTGGATGTGAGTTGGTGACATTTTCTGGTGAAAAGGCAATGTGAAGGAAAAAAAACCTGGTAATGCACATGTTAAATGAACCAGTCAAGTGCAGACAATGGAAAAGCAGAAAAATGGATATGGAGGAAAGCATTTTGTGGTGGTAGCTATTTCTCACTGCAGTTCTTTATAACTTCCCAGATGGGAGATTCATGACCCTTGGAAGAAGTGTGTATCCTCAGGGTTTGGCCTGAGGCAGCCCATAACTCACTCGCCCGAGAGGGTTGGCTATAAGCTGAAAAATAAGCAAGACAACAAAACGGTGGTGGAAACAGCAAAACAAAAGACAAATTAATTAACTGATGGAAGAGCAAAAAAACCTCAAACTTCTGCACACAAAGGAGGGCCTGGATGGAGAGAGAGTGAATGCTTGTGCCACTGAGGACTCAGAGGAGCTGCCATCCCAGGCAGCGAGCTCCATTTCGTTCAGGCGAAACAAATTCGCCTCAGTCTTCAAAAGTGAGATGGGTGGAAATAGAAGATTTGAGGCTCCGTGAGCCATTCCAGCTGTAGCACCATCATTTTCCAGAGGCTCAAGGAAGAGAGAGAATCTGTGGATCTGCATTGCCATCTAACGGCAAGGGAGAGCTTGAAGCATTGGCTGTGGCTCAGCAATGGGCCGGAAGAGTAAAAAACAAGGAGGAGATGGCCTGCAGGGATAGTCCTTTGCTCTAAATGCAAATCCCAACTCTGGAGCTGAAAGGTCTCACCGATGAAGTCCAGAGAAAAGAAGTGCAGCCAAAATCTTCCAGTAGAGGCTGCCGATTCCTTCTTTTCAAGGATCCTCTCCATTCTGTGTTAGCCAGAAACATTAACATGCATTCAGGGTGGAATTTGCTTTCTTCTGCTGTACCCGATGCTGGCAGTGAGACAGGCTTTCCAAGCAGGTGTATATTTCAGGTATCAAGTGAATTCTGCCATCCTATTCAAAACAGTGTAAAATTCATTATCTCAGGCGTTCAAAGATCCTGATGGGAAATGCAGGTAACTGGGATTATTAAAGAAAAGAGGTAAATTTCCCTCGGATCTAGGCACAGGAAAAGCAGATCTACCATTTTCATCACACTTAGCCCAGTATCTTGTGTTCATCCGTGGTCAGTAACGGATACTTAATGAGAATGTATCAGAGAGAGGGTACTACAGGTTGCTAGCAGTGTACCCTTCACACTGAGAAGGGTAGAGGGAGAACACCCTGCAGAGAGAGCCCACAAAGCAAAAAAATTCACTGAGATGTGGAGGTTTACAGATCTTGTCCTGTAAAAGGAAATGCCAGGAAGAGACAAGTTTGATCTTCAGTCTAGTGCCACCTTTTCTACTGATACACCATATTACAGTTTCTACAACAGAAAATTTACACAAGAGTGGATTGTTAAGAGATACTTAGGTTAGCAAAATGAAGGAATTTGGTAAAGGATTGTCAACAGCTTCTTTCTTCTGCTTTGAATTGCTTCTAGCCTTGACACATGCAGCTTTGTATAGGAGGAGGAGTAGGAGCTCAATCAGTGCGAAAGAGGAAGGAGATCTTTTATGACCAAATTTTAGAGCCGAGCAGGAGCTGCAGGAGAAACTGGGGGATATAAAGTGTCTCTTTTTCCCAGCTGGTGAAATGGGCCACGTTGTGAGCCTCAGCTAACTGCTGGGCCACAAAAAAGGCGTAGGGATTGACAGCACAGAAAACGTTGAGACCTGCCAGACTTCAGGCCACAGGTCCGACCACCCCCAGTCTGTTCAGATGCCTGCTGTGACAAGCTTCCCATGCAGCCTGCTGCCAAAGGAATGAGCACACTCTCCAACAATCCAACTTCATTTCCTGCTGGTATCCTCTCATATTTACACACCAACCTTGCCAAGCTTTGCTCAGCCCAAACAACCCCTCAGAGAGAAAAGGAAAAACAAAAGAACTCTTACACCCTGTAAAGCACCTTCCTGCCTGCCTGCAACAAAAGGAAAAAAAAAAAAAAAAAAGGTTTAGATTGCTCTTCTTTCTCTCTTGGTTGCTCACTGTTTCCCATGCTAATGAAAACCAGAGGCTGTGGGACTGACGGGATTATCATCGCTGAGTGAATTCTTCAGGTCTTTCTCTCCAGTTCGTGAAGCAGGGAAGGGAAGAAGGGAATGCACTTGGTTTAAGGGCTACAGAGGGTGACATGTTCCTTAGATGTTCCTTTCTATATGTGGCTCTGAGTCATGCAACAGAGTTGATTAGAAAAATTATCTCCCCGCAGTTGAAATAGAAAGGAAAAAGAATCTTGTTTGGTGTTTGCTTCCCCAGCCCTGATTCCATCTCCCCGAGCCTGTGGCAGGAAGGGGGCAGGTGAGCTGACTGGAAAACCACTCGTGCTTCTCTCAATCATAGAAATCATGAAGAGGCTGTGAGAACAGCCACAGGAACAGCTCAAAATGCACACCTAAGGGTACAAGCAACTGTAGTCCCAAGGAGCAGCATGCACAGCTTTGCATCAGCCTCCATCCCACAAGTTCCTATACGTGCTGGGTCAAACAGGGCTAACACAGTCCTTCCCCCTCCGTTGCCTCCCCTTGTGTTTTCAAACTACACCCCAAAACTTGCTCCTCTGAGTCAGAACCTGTGGCACATCCAACCTCGTGGCATGCAGGACCACAAGGTGAAACAGGATGGCAGCGGTGGCATGATTGAGGGAAGGGAGCCGAGGAGCAGCCACAAAACACAGCCAGCTGGTTTGAACAGACAGGAGCAGTGTGAGCTGGACCACGGGGTTGCAGCCAGCTGAGGAAAGTTATTAAAGGTGTATCTTGTCCCAAAGAAAGCTGGTGGGGATCACCACGGCTGTGCTGAAGAGGCAGCTGCAGCACAGTCCTGGCTGCCATGACCCCGCGTGTGTCCTGTGATCACTCTGCGGTCACCAGCACCGACCCTCACTCAGCTCCTTGGGGTTTCACCCCCAAACCCCTGCAGTGCCTACTGCCCCGGACCAGCAAACTCCCAGGGCAGGAGGGCAAGGAGAAGTGCACGTGATCGTGATTAACGTCGTTTATTGGGCTTTAATGACATTTCTGATGGTTTGGAAACACTGGTAACACAATGCTTCACCCCTATGCCTTAAACACACTCCAAGCTGAGGACCTATGTGATTTTACCTTCCACTGTTCAAATTACAGAATAGCTTAAAAATCATTAGAATTGGACTAAAAAAATGCCCCGGTGCCATCTTGCTGCAGAGGTACCCAGAAAAAACACATGTAATTATGTGTGGACAGAGGGATACAGGCGCACACCAAGTGGCAGGAGCTAGCACTGGTTTCCAAGCAAACACTGAACTTAGAACTGTTAAAAATTCCGACTATTGTTTTTTATATGAAAAACAAACAAACAAACAAAGGTAAAAAACTCACACACACACACACAAAAAGCAGACCCGCGCGGCTGCGCCAGCGGGTACGGGACACCGCCCGGGAGGGTGGGCGGAGCCGCGCGGGGGCGGGACAATCGCCCACAGCCCGCCGGGAGCCGCAGTCCTCGGGCGCCGCCATCTTGGCGCCGCCATCTTGGCGCCGCCTCGGCACAGCCCCGGGGGGCTCGCGGCAGCCATCTTGGGGCGGGGGGCGAAGGCCACGCATCAGGCGGTGGGAGGAAGCCTGGGGTTTAGTAAAATTAATTAATTTCGATTTCAACAACAGTAAATCGTTGTCGTGTTTTAACCCCAGCTGGCTAACAATAACCACGTAGCCACTCAGTTGCTCACCCACAAGCGGGATCAGGGGGAATCAGAATGGTAGAAGCTGGAGAATTAGTGTGTTGAAAGAAAGACAGTTTAATAGGGAAAGCAAAAGCTGTGCACACAAGCAAAGGAAAACAGGGAATTAATTCACTGCTTCCTGTGGGTAGGTGTTCTGCACCTCTAGGAGAACAGGGCCCCATCCCATGGAATGGTGACATGGGAAGACAAATGCCATCACTCCCAGAAGTCCCCAATTTCCTCCTCCTTCTCTCCATTTATATCCTGAGTGTGATGTCAAATGGTCTGGAATGTCCTGGCTGTGTCCCCTCCTAACCTCTCAGGCAGCCCCCCCCAGCCCCCTGCTGTGTAAGTGGCAGGAAAGGCCTTGGCTCTGTGCAAGCTCAGCAGTAACAAAAACAGCACTATATGCTCAACCCTCTGTTCAGAACAAATCCAAAACACAGCCCTGTACCAGCCACTGGGAAGGAAACTAACTCTATCCCAGCCACAGGCATTATGCTGGTGTTGGCTTTGTGTCTGCTCTACCATCATGTTTAGCTCCATAAAGAGCAGATTTTTCCTTAAAAGTCTCTCCCAAAGGCCCTTCAGTGCCATGCCAGCTCAGCCCCAGCGGATGGGGAAGCTCTGGGTCTTGTGCCAAGTGCCCTGGTGCCCTCGTGGCTGGGGATGCTATAAGCATTTGCGAGGGAGGGACTGAAGGGTTGTGCAGGGAGTTCAGGCTGTGAGTGACCCAGGAGGGAGCACAAGGCTGCAGAGAGCAGAGCACGGCGGACTTGAGGAGGGAAGGGGCATCATGGTCAACAGGACCTGGATTGGGGAAAGAACTAGGGCAATGTAAAGGCTGGATATCAAGAAAAGGTTCTTCCCCCAGAGGGTGGTTGGGCACTGGACATATTCCCCAGAGAAAGGTCATGACCCCATGGCTGCAGAGCTCCAGGAGTGTTTGGGCAACATTCTCAGGCACAGGGCAGGATTGCTGGGGTGTCTGTGCAGGGCTGGGGTTGGACTTGATGATCCCTGGGAGACCCATCTCAGGATATTCCATGGCTCTATGCAGGTGCCAGGATAGCAAAGTCAGAAAGCGCTGTCAGGCTGCCCTGGAAGGTGCTGTACATCAGTACATCAGAGCAGTCAGGACAAGGCTGTGTTGGGCTGTGAGGCTCAGCAAGAGCATGTGAAGGGATAGAATGGTTTGGGGGATGTGTTTAATAGAACTGCAAAAGAAAGCAGAGCTTTTTCTGGGGCTGTTGGATGCTCTGCTTGGTGTCCTCTGACATTGGAGCTACTCCTGATGTTCTCCTCAGAGCCTGCTCTTCCCTGACAGAGTGAAGGTGATTCCTTCATATAGCAGAAGGAATAATTTACAGTGCTCATCAGACTGCAACTTCAGGTGTTGTTCAGTTCCCCAAGTACTTAGTGAGGGAAATTTCAAGGACAGTTACTCAAACTCACTGAGTTTGCCTCGAGCCTGAACTTGGCATCTAAATTTGAGCTCTGTTATGTGTTATACTATCACACATTATAGCTAGTTCCTTAACACCAGTGCTTATTTTTACAGCAAAAACCTCTGCTGTCTCATATCCTGCATCTTTTTATAACTTAAATTTAGCTACCCCTTAAGCACTGATTTTTTGATTTTTTTTTTTTTTTTTTTTTTTTTTTTTAAGGTTTTTTTTTTTTTTTAATGTACGGATTTATTTTGGCGTGATCTAAGAGATCCTTCCCTTCATTAGCCTCATGCCATTATTCCAGGAAGGCAGGCCATCCCCACAGATCTGCTGGGTTGGTTAATTGCTCTGCACACACAAAGGGGAGCTAATCAGCTTTTCTTCAAGCATGTGTTCATATGTCAACACTTTTGCTTCTGTCAGAAGCTTAAAAATGGAAACAGTTTTCTCTTTAAGAAAACAGGACCCAAATAAGGAGATGGAGTGGTGAAGATTCCTCTAGTGAATCTGTTCCAGCTCATTCCTTAGAAAGGCTGTGGATGGACCACTGGAGAATAGGCCAATAGATCTGGGTTTTGTCCAGGGGGCTCTGGGTTTAAAGCTCTCTACAACCACTTGTAGCTCATTTTCCCTGTGACTTGCTTGGGTACAACTTCTTTCTCTGTCCAAGCTGTTAAAAATCTAAAATTTTACTCATCAGATTCTTTCAGTTCCGTGACAGATCCAGCCTATTCTTGAGCAAAAATGGAAGCTATCAAGAAAAAGATGCAGATGTTGAAGTTAGACAAGGAGAATGCCATTGACAGAGCAGAGCAGGCTGAGACGGATAAGAAGGCAGCCGAGGACAAATGCAAGCAGGTAAGTGGAAATAAAATCACTGGTTGTGTGTGTGCTGTGGAAATAAGTGTAACAAAATACTGTGTGGCAATGTTCTGATTCAGACAGCAAAATAATTTGAAGTCAGTTTTCTGTTAATCTTCTTTTAAAGTTTTTTGCCTTTTTGTTATGCTTGTACAGCCAGGACTAGGCTGTAACTTCTCAGCCATCTCAGTGTTTCCAAAATTAACATCATCCACAGATTATTAACAGTACTTTGTCCAAGTTTTCTTGAATCTTACATAATTGTCCTAATTTTCTCACACTTTGATTCCATGCAAAAGGCCTTTACATACTTAAAATCAAAGCTGTAAACCTTGACACCTGTAGGACTAGTGCTAATAGAGTCGGCTGTGTCTAAACATTATTTAAGCCTCTCCTTGAAGTGAATTAATAAAGTTCACTTCAAGTTCTTGGTGCAAAGAGTGCCCCTTAGAGGTGCCAGCCGAGACTTAAGAGGAGATATGTTCTCTTATTTTTTTGTCAAGAATAATGAAAAATATCTTAATTTGAATGCTTTTAACTGAATTCTAATGATAACATTTTCATATTCTTTGGCTTTCCTATGTCTTTATTCTGGGTGTCTGTCTCCTATTTGAGCTTTAGTATTTCCAGAATGATCTTGAAATGTTAGCTGACTACATTTAAGTTTTTACAGAGCTTCTTGTAAAAGTACCACATCTTTCCCTTTTACGTTCTCTAAATTTGACTGCTTCTACATCTTCTACACTGCTCTAATATGTTATAAGCATTCATCTGGCCTAATATTTCTTCTTCTTTAGAAAAACAAATCTTTGATCTTACTCATCTTTCCTGAATTGCCTCAAAAATTTCAGCTTTTTTTTTTAATGTGAGTACAGCACTCAAATAGTTATTTTAATATCCATACAAAAAGTCAGCATCAGCTTCATGCTGCTCACTGTCCCTCTGTTAGACCATCCAAGCAAGGTTTGCAGTTCTCTCACACTATCTGGTTACTCTCTGCCACATAACAACATTCCAGAACAGCACACTACCAAAAATGTCTTTAAAACTATCAGTGAAACTAAAATGAAGGAAGCACACCAAAACACAAACTATTTTGATAGAGTAAATTTCTGTGAAGGTGGAGCTAAATGGCTAAATTAGTGTCTCAACCGATTGAACTGTTTTGTGTTGCAAATGAAAGAATGGAGCAGATGGGTTTGCAGGCCCACCCTTATCAGCAGCAAGCTTTTGATAATGTGAATTCTTCAGGGAGCATGAGACAGTTTGTCATTAAACAGTCTCCCAGCAGGTTATAAATAGCACCATTCTAGTGAACATTATGGATTTATATGGTATGGAGGAGTCTGAGCCTCATCATGTAATGAAGCGTATCGTGTTGGGCTGCAGTTGGAGAATAATCCAGGCTGGAAGGGACCTACTGAGGTCACTGAGTCCCACCTATAGCAAGGCCAGCCCTGTTCCCTCCGACATCCAGAGTATCTCATTTGGGTTGAAGTGTCCCGAACCACACAAAGAGCATTAAGGAAGGACCACTATTTTTTTCCAGCTGTACAGGAGTTGAATAGTTTCCAGAAAAATCACCAGGTAATAGTGTTAGAAGAAACACAAGGGCATAATTTAAAAACATCTATAATTATGCTGTAAAACTGCTGCAGGGTGTCCAAAATAAGAATGAGATTAAAAAGGGCTTATACCAGGTTCTGTATTAAACCAGATCCTGTGTGTGTGGCGGCAGGGAATGTTGTTCAAGGATGGTATGTTTTTAATGATCTTTCCCTGGCAACTGCTACCAGTCATTCTCAGACTACTGTCACCAGCAGAACTTTGATCTGGTCTTTTGTGACTTTTCATGTGCTATATTGGGTTAAAACTAAGAGCAAAGAGTGGGTTTATCGTATTAAACTGTAACTGATACTACATCAGTATGCTCACTTTGGGGTTTTTTTTTCTCTTGAAAGGTAGAAGATGAGCTGGTAGCTCTGCAGAAGAAGTTGAAAGGAACTGAAGATGAGCTGGATAAGTACTCAGAGGCTCTCAAAGATGCCCAGGAAAAACTGGAGCAGGCTGAGAAGAAGGCCACNCTTCCCCCCCCCTCCACGAAACGGATGGGAATTCGTTAGGAAAGGAGAAATCTCCTTTAATATAAGTAAACAAAATGGTCACTTCTGAAGGAACATGGGACGGCAGCAGAACTATGCCGTGGCACAAGGATGCCCTTTGCCTTCATCCCCACGGCAGGGTTAAAGACCAATCCGGGCTCCCCACCACGCCCGCTCCGTTGTGGCAGTGACGAAGCGCGGGCAGAGCCCGGCAGCGGCATGAAAACCTCCTTTTTTGAGGGCCGGGGGGCCCGCGGAGCACGGCTGCCGGGGGCTGTATTCCCCCGGCGTGGACGGGGAACGCGCGGGGCAGCCCTGGGGCGCGACTGTGCCAGCTCTGCCTGCGCCGACTCCTCAGCGCTACGTCACCACCTCCACCTCCAGCCGCGTGACGTCATCGGGCCATTGAAAGGCGCGGGCCCGCCACGTGCAGCACCTCCGCGCCCAGCCCGCCGTCCGCGCCGCGCCCATGGCCGCGCCGAGCTCCCTGGAAGCCGTGAAGAGAAAGATCCAGTGCCTGCAGCAACAGGCGGATGAGGCGGAGGATCGCGCCCAGGTCCTCCAGCGGGAGCTGGACCTGGAACGGGACCTGCGGGAGAAAGTGAGACCGCCCGGGCTGCCTGCTCGCCTCTCTCGGTCGCTCTCTCCCGGGCTGCTCCTTCCTTCCTGTCTCTGGCTCTCTCTCGCTGGGGCGCGCCCGGCTCTTCCCTGCTGTGGGAGGACGGCTTGGCCGCCGGCTACCTCCATCCCTCGGCTGTCCCCGCGCTGCTCCGCTCCACTCCGCACTCACCGCCCGCGGGAGCCGCCGGCGCTGCCGCAGCGCCGCGCCCGCACTGTCCCGTCCCGTCCCGCGGGGGTACCGGGCGCGGCGGCGGCTCGGCCCCGGCGCCCTCTGCTTATCGCGCTTTGGGGCCCATCCCTGCGGAAAAGGCGTTCGAGCACCGGTCGGCACTGGGGAGCGGTTGCGAGTTTAGTAGAAAATGGCTGTTTAATTAGGGAAAAGCGCTGCATGACACGGAGCGGGGAGTTCCCGCCTCGGCGCCGCACCGCTGGCTTCAGCACAGCTGGGAGATGACCGAACTGCTGAAAAATAACTTTCCCTCCTGGTTTTCACAGAGAAATGCGAATTCTCCTCTAGCGTGCGGCTCTCCCAGGGTTGGACAGCTGGTTTCACTTAGATTTCTGTGCGATCAGCCTTCCCGGCATCTTCCTGCTATTTTATCACATGTCAGCGAGTTAGTTTTACCGTATAAGGACTGCGGGCTTCTGCTGGGAGAGGTGGAGCCAGGCTCACCCCAGATTCCCAGTGGCCCTGGCTCCACAGCTTTGGAATCTTGCTGAATTAAAATCTGACTTAAAAGTACCCTATCTAGTGGAAGGAGTTGCTGCCACAGAACAGATGCCAGTTTTGCACATGATCGATGCCTTGTGTATAAATCGGGAAGTTAAACACAGCACTGGGTAAAAACAGATGAAATGTTGGATAATTTGTGACTAGAGGAATCCTGGGTCAGCTTCCATTTGGATCAGCCACTGAACTCCTTTCCAACATGGCTCAGATGTGAATTGAAACCACTTCCTCTAGCTTAGGAGTGGTCAGTGACCAAATTTGCTAAACTGCAGCAAAACACTTACTTTTTTCAAAGTGTTCTAACATAAAGCATAAAACAGTCGCCCTTCCAGGGTTTATATCCCATAAAAGCGTTTGGGAAAAAAAAAAGTTAATCTTGTATATGGCAATCCTCCTCAGATTTGGGGACAATAAAGTGCACAAACCTGGCAGTTAATTAAGCAGGGCTTTATTTTCCTTCAAAAACAAGCAATTAAAGGAGCCGTATGTTAATAAACACATATTTATGGACACCAATTTGTCCATGTTGTCTGTATCGAGCATTTCTCCCAGCAATCCCTTCCATTTATTAGCTAGTCTATTTTTTTATATGATAATAGTGTTCCAATTACTGTGCAGTTTATTCAATAATACACACACAGATCTTCTTATTAAGAAATGCATCATGCCTAATTCCTTAAGTACTGCAGGAAGCAAAGTGAACTTATTTTAAGAACATACCTAATTTTGTCCCAAAAAAGCCTTACTCTGCCATGCTGAGGCCACTGTCTGCTCAGCTGACTGCGTAGATTCTACAGTGTTTGCAGGCTTGGGAGCCAGGATGGATCAGGAACTGGCTCAGACTTCACAGTGAGCTGTGACAGGGTGTCACTGGATGAAACCAAGGACAGAGAAATCAACAGTGAAGGTTTTGGAACTAAGCCATCATGGAAACAGTTCATTTTTTAACTTTGGATAGATGCAGCCCTGTGAAGTGCTCCAAAAATACCCCGATCCATTCGCAATCCTGTACTCCTTTTTTGTGTGGCAGGAGTGATAAGTACCATTAAAAAAAGAATGACAAGCACACACTCCATACCTTGACATTCCTGAAATGCCAGAGTTTAAGCAAACAAAAAAGCAGAGGCAGAAGGGCCCCTGAGCTCCCCTGCATGTGTCAGGGAGATGCTGTTGCAGTTTTAAGGAAACTGATGAGCTGGGAGCATTTGCCAGCAGCAAGTGGCCTGTGTAACCCCAGTTCTGGGCGGTTGTTTCACGCAGGCTGAAGGTGAGGTGGCAGCTCTGAACAGACGCATCCAGCTTGTGGAAGAGGAGTTGGATCGTGCCCAGGAACGACTGGCCACAGCCCTGCAGAAACTGGAGGAGGCTGAGAAAGCAGCAGATGAGAGTGAGAGGTATGTTCCCTTTTTATTTTCTGTTGGTAAAAAATGAATATATATGAATAAAATCTTCCTGTGTAATTTAGTATCTGCATGTGCTAATGTGGACTGCAGGTCAGAGACTTGGAACTTTTTTACAAGCTTGATTGGGTAATTTTGTTAGCCTTGATGAACATGATGGTAATAATGGGCCACTTTTCAGTTACAAATACTGAATTCCACTTTGTGAAGTTGAGATACAAGTGCTAAAATGCTTCTATACTAAACGTGCTTTGACTTCTGCAGAGGAATGAAGGTTATTGAGAACAGAGCTATGAAAGATGAAGAGAAAATGGAAATTCAGGAAATGCAGTTGAAGGAGGCCAAGCACATTGCTGAAGAAGCTGACCGCAAATACGAGGAGGTAAAAGGGAGAAGGATACAGTTAAACATACAGGAGAGCCATAAACAATAATGTTACTCTTCAGTTTAGTCCCTCTTTGTTCAACTGGCACTGGGTGATGCTTCAGCCTTGGAACGTTCCCAACAGGGAGGAATTTTAATAGTGATTTGCAGCATCTTAGGTACCTAATGCTAAAAGTACTGCAAAATCTAACTAATTGGGGAGGGCTGTTACATCTGTGGGTGTATGCTTTAACCTAATTTCCTTATTCCAAAGGAAGCAGGAATGTAGTACTTTCAAGTGCTTTTTGAAATCTGTAAGGAAGGTGTCCNTTTTTTTTTCTCTTGAAAGGTAGAAGATGAGCTGGTAGCTCTGCAGAAGAAGTTGAAAGGAACTGAAGATGAGCTGGATAAGTACTCAGAGGCTCTCAAAGATGCCCAGGAAAAACTGGAGCAGGCTGAGAAGAAGGCCACTGATGTACGTATCCATGGCTAACACTTGCCTGTAACTCTGCCCTGTGTATTTTGTATGCACTTCCCTGATCATATGCATTTTGCCGGGGGATAAAAAGGCAGGATTATGGTGCAGGGNCCAAGCCATGCTGTGATTCTGTGAACTACAGACTGGACTGACACAGCTGTTGTCTTTTTACAGGTTGCCCGTAAATTGGTTATTTTGGAGGGTGAACTGGAAAGAGCTGAGGAGCGTGCAGAGGTGTCTGAAGTGTGAGTAACTTTTCAGAATACAGTAAAGGTCAACACTATATTTCATTAGAAAAATCTCCTGGTAGGCAGGCATGTAGTTAGTACTTGTAGAAAAGCTTGTTTGTACACTATATACCAGGTTTTCTTCTTTCAGACTTAATTACTTACTCCCTTGTATTTCTTAGACTCCTCCAAATCATAACAGGCACACCCGTAATTCATACTTCTATTTTCCCTGTACAGTAAATGTAGTGACCTTGAAGAGGAGTTAAAGAACGTCACAAACAACCTGAAATCTTTGGAAGCTCAATCTGAAAAGGTTGGTTCTTTCAATAAACTAAAGGATACGGGCAAAGCCAAAACTTGTAAATAGAATTCATAGAAATAAACCAGAAATACAAAGCAAATGAGAGGTTTTACCTGCCTGCTTGTGGATACCACTCCATCAGCTCTGCCCAAACAAGCCTAAAGGTCTGGGGGAGATGAAAAAAGCACGGAAATGGTGTTTGCATCTGTTGTAAAAGGAAAAGTGGTTATAAATAGGTCATAGTTTCATAAACATTTATTATTGTTGCTACAACTTCCCTTAAAGAGTGTTTATTGTTTTCACAGTACTCGGAAAAAGAAGATAAATATGAAGAAGAAATCAAGATTCTCTCTGACAAGCTGAAAGAAGTAAGTTTGGCCATCCCCAGACTGTCTTTGGGCATAATCTTTTTAGGAGCATCCAATGATGCTATTTCAACTTTTTTAGGCTGAAACTCGTGCAGAATTTGCAGAGAGAACTGTTGCCAAACTGGAAAAGTCTATTGATGACCTGGAAGGTATGGAATGACTCAAGTTTCTTTAAAAGTGGTCATTTTCAAATCAGAGAACAAATTCTAGGAGTGGGTGGTGGATTTTACTGGGAAAGAATAGCAGCACTTGTCAGGCATATTGGTAGGTGGGTGTGACGTGTCCACTGGGCACCTGCCATGTGTGGTGGAAGTTCTCCTGAAAAAGGTTTTCTTTCATAAAGCTGGTAACAATGACCTGATTTTGGCCAACTTAGAGATAGAGGGACTCAAGGCCTCAAGATCCCAACCCTACTTAATCTGCTTACTGGAAAATAATTGTGAGATTACAAAAAGGTCACATAGGTGAAACTTCTGACCAGGCAGCTTTGTGGGTGTTTTGCTTTCCTTCTGATACTCAACTACACCTCTGTTTTCTTTTGTTTTCCTCCCCAACTCCTTTGGCTGCTGTTGCCTTTTGCCTGTCTCCATTCTCCTCCTGTGGCCTCTTCTCTTCCCTGCATTTCTTGCTGGCCTGTTCCTGCTGCCCTCGTGACTGACAGACGAGCTCTACGCTCAGAAGCTGAAGTACAAAGCCATCAGTGAGGAGCTTGATCATGCTCTCAACGACATGACCTCTTTGTGACCTGCCTCTATGTGGGGACACAGGGAACTCCCACTCGCTGTGTCTTCTCAAGCTTTTCTTGCCTGTAATCCTTGTCACTGCTGTGCCACTTCCACAAGCAACCCTTCCACCTCTGTGGGAACTGAGCTCAATAAAACACAATACCTCTAACTTTCATCTTTCAGGGTTTACTTCTGTATAAATCACCTCAAATACACTGGTAATGACACCAAAAACACATTTAGCTCCTGATGTGCGGTTGGGCAAGACACGGTCAGGATGGGGCCGGACCTGGCTCTGGCAAACACTTGAATTTTAGTGTTCCCAGGGATGCAGGTGTCGGCAAAAAGCTTTAAGTGCAGTCAGTGTCTACTTGTGCTCCACGAGCCTGGTTAAAAACCTCTCAGTCCAAGAAAAACCCAGCAGGATGTGTCCTGTAAATGAGACATTAAAACACAGGTCTTTCACATTACATGAGATGTGTCCAAAAACCTCCCTAGAGGACAGCAATTACAAAAAATTGGCCTCATTTTGATGATACAGCTCTAAAGGTGTCTTAAACATGAAGGTAAGTTACCCCAGGTCTTACTTAAAGAGCAAAGGCTGTAAAACAATGTGATTTAAATCTTGTGGTTTTCTTCTTTCTCACTAGAAAAACTTGCTCAAGCCAAAGAAGAGAACTTGGGCTTGCATCAGACACTGGACCAGACGCTAAATGAACTGAACTGTATATGAGAGGCGCAGAGCTGACAGCAACCAACCAAACTCAGCCCTGTGCCTGCATCGCTCTCTCCTTTCTCTCTCTGTATCTTGGAAAAGCCAATTAAGTTATGACCGGCACCGCCTCATGATAGGCTGTGGGCATCCCTTGGGGCTATCGCATCCCGAGAGCCCCCGGGGAGCCCCAGCCGCGCCGGGGCCATGCGTGTCCCCCCCCGTGGCTGTTCCTCACGGTTCGTTAGTCCTTTTATATAAACCCCGGTAGAAGCTGCACCTGAGCGGTGGCGCCACCTCCGCGGGCACCTGTCCCTGCCGTTTCATATTAAACAGTTTCTCACAGTACCGAGGCCTCTTCGCGGCTTTTTGTCCCGCTTCTGCTCGGGGGACGTGCCGTCACGGTGCGGGCAGGCACAGGAGTGACGTCACTGTCACCGCCCTGCCTCGTCCGTCCGCAGCAGGAAGTGACGCGTACCGGCGGCGGGGCCGGCAGCCAATCGCAGCGCCGCTTACACCCGGGGCAAGGCCGCCCACCAGTGGTGTGCCGGCTCCGTGCGCTCTCCGCCGGGCTCGGCCAATGGGCGTACGGTGGGCGGGGCCGGTGCTCACAAACATGGCGAAGACCTACGATTACCTGTTCAAGCTGCTGCTGATCGGCGACTCGGGCGTGGGCAAGACCTGCGCCCTGTTCCGCTTCTCCGAGGACGCCTTCAACGCTACTTTCATCTCCACCATCGGTGAGTGTCGGCTGGGGCCGCACGTCGCTGCGCTACACACCGGCCCGCCCAGGGGTCCCGCGGCGGTGGCGGCTCGTCCCGGTCGGGGGTTTGGCTGCGGCCGCCGCGGCTCCGGGCTCAGGCCGCGGGACCGGAGGGGCGGGTTCTCTGCCATCGCGGGGGGCTCCGTACAGGTTCCGTGAGGGGCTGCTCCGTCCGGCTCCGCAGCCCCTGGGGACCGGTCCGCGCTGGGGAGCAGCGGGGAGGAAGCACTGAGGACGTGAAACTGAGCAGCGTAATTGAAGGGAAAGCCGTTGGATTTGGCCTTTCGGCAGGACCAGTGAGTAAAGTAATTGCTTCTGCTTTCAGGTATTGACTTTAAAATTAGAACGATAGAGCTCGACGGCAAGAGAATCAAACTGCAGATCTGGTAAGGCTTCTCTCCTGAACTGGGTATCTGATACTGGGGCTGTGTGGTGTGCGTGGGGATGTCTTAGGTTCTTATGCAGTTGTGCTGTTCAGTAGTTTATGGTCTCATAGAACCTAAACAATAGTTCTAGTGCTCTGAAGACTGGTTCAAATTTGTTTAAAGCTTTTGGTAGTGTTAACTTGAGCTTATGGTGGAGGTGGTTTGCGTGAGCCCCATGTTCTGTCTGTTCAAGGGACACGGCTGGGCAGGAGCGATTCCGGACCATCACAACCGCCTACTACAGGGGAGCCATGGTAGGAGCAAATTGGTGATTCTGTGATATGGGTCGTGATAAACCCAACTGGGTGGGTCAGGTCAGCTGAGTCCAAGGTGGGACACTCCCAGCTGACCCTCTCCCAGCATGATGCTCTGCCAGGCTGGACACTCACAGCTGTGCTCCTGCTCCAAGTGGTGCTGGAGCTGTGCTGGGGTGATATGGGACTTTAGAAAGGCACCTTCTTCCATGTCTTGCTCTACAAATATGTGTCCTGCACACTTTATCTCACTGCCGGTAACTGTGAACCAGTTGTTAAAAGTAGCCACTGTTGAGTTGCTCCTCTCTGCTATGGATAAACCTTTAACTCCTGCTGAGACAGTCTTTCTCTTTCTTTACCTTTAGGGCATTATGTTAGTGTATGACATCACTAATGAAAAGTCTTTTGAAAATATTCGGAACTGGGTGAGGAATATTGAAGAGGTAATTTCTCTCTTTACTTATTGCTGACTGTTAAAGGTGCCATATCTTCCTCTAAAAGTAATTGAAGCTTAATTGCTTCAGAAGCATTACATTTCATCATGTGCTGCAGGGTACTTGGAAGATAAGTGGGATGGAGATCAGTAATAGCTTCTGGAATACCTTGGCTGATAGTGATTGGTTGTGAGGGCTGTAGCCTCTGTACTTTTGAGGGCACCTAATGTGATGGTTTCCTGCCACAACAACTGATCTAAGAACTGCCATGGTGCAGCTCACATGCTGGGATGAGAGGCTGGGGAGCCTGGAAATCTGTGAAGATTCTCAGGACTGGCATCTCTGTGTTGGGTACTCAGTGGGTGCCTCATCTGTCTGACAATATTTATCTACAAAAGCCAAGCCCAAGTCTCTGGTCTGTGTTTGTCTCAGCACGCCTCTCCAGATGTTGAAAAAATGATCCTGGGGAACAAATGTGATGCGAATGACAAAAGACAAGTGTCTAGAGAGCAAGGGGAGAAGGTAAGTGCTGTGGCTTTGATGTATTTTGACTTAGTCTTTTCAGAGTCTAAAAACTGCACTGATCATTGTCTGCACGCTGCCGTGGTACCACAGTGGTGTTCCTGAGTGAAATGATGGAACATTCCCCAAGCTGTCATGGCAATGCTTTTCCCCACTGGGATCAGAAGCTGAACCTGTGTTAAGGATTCTTGTCAATGATCTAACAGATGCAAGGCAACAAACAGGATTTTTCTAAAAGGATGCTAGAGTTAGATATGGAGAAAATGTCTCTTTTGGTTGAAACCCACTGAGACAAGGTAGATGGGATTGTCTTTTCTGGTGTCACATGTTACTTAGTCTAGGCAGAGGTTTTTTCTGTGCTGTGGTTGTTGCAAGACTGACAAGGTATCTATGCAAGAAACAAATAAAAGAAAAAAGAGCAAGTTAAAATGTGTGCAGAGTGTAAAAGAGCAGAGCAAAGCCAGTGAGAACAGATGCCAATTTCAGTGAGATTTAGTTCCTAATTTTTGCAAATTGTTTTGTGTGAGTAAATCCCCAATTCCAGTGACTGGTGGCAGGAGGCATAGGGGCTGTGCCCAGGGGTGTGTTTGGAGCTGTTCCTGCAATTGTTCAACTAATGTGCAGTCTGCTTTTGTTCAGCTTGCTGCAAGTTTTGGGATTAAATTCATGGAGACCAGTGCAAAAGCAAATATAAACATAGAGAATGTAAGTACTGATGCCTTTCTCTTGTTTTTATTGTCCTATTTGTGCAAACCAGCAGTGTGGACAGTTGCCCATCCTGGTGGGATGCAGAATTTCATTGTTCGGTACCACAGATGGGTTGTTAAGCACTTTCCTGCTACGCAGACCCTGGCTGGGGGTGCCAGTGCGGCTTTGGGCTCAGAAAGAAGGTTGTGGAGCTAGAGAAGGAGCATTAAAACCTGGAGCAGAGGGAAAAATCCTGAAAGCTTGATGTTCTTGTATAGTATGTAGAAACTTGGGAAGGCAGCTTATTGCTAAACAAAACTGTTAGAAAACATTTTATTTACCCTGTAACACTGAACTGTTTCACTTGTCACAGGCATTTTTCACTCTTGCAAGAGATATCAAGGCAAAAATGGACAAGAAGTTGGTGAGTAACTTTCATTTTATCCATGCTGGATTTAAATAGGAAGAAAGAAAAGGAAACCAAAAGCCACATTGCAAGAACTGTTTCACAGTGTATAAAAAATTATTGTAGTCTCTTTCATGAAGGCTCACTGAAAGTTCTAGAAATGTATTTTTAGTTCATCAAGCTGTGCTCTGACATTGGCTGTCTCTGCATTTCAGGAATTAGCTGCAATGGTTGAGGTTTTCTAAATAAAATTACCTGTTACTTGTTTTATCAAAAGTCAGGTGGGGGGTAGAGCAGTTGATTGATACTCCTCACTCTTGCAGTCTGAAAATCACATAAATTATAGGAGGCACACATCATACTTCAGGGTAGAAACTTCAGACCGTTTAAGAATAGGTAAAGAATTAACAGTTTTGGATAATCTTTGCATTAATATCCTGAGCAACGATTGGGTTGTCTTCTTACAACAAACAAATGCATAGTGATGTTGGATTGTTCCTTAAGGGATATGAAATGAAGCTAATGAAGGTTCCTTCTACTCTTACTGATCTTTCCACCTTCATGTGACCAGACATGAGCCGATACAGTGGGGTATTTTGGGTCTTGCTGACAATTCCTAGGCCTTCCAGCAAGAGCCAGACATGCCCTGTAATTTATTATTTTTTAATCTCAGCTGTCTTTGAGTTGATGGAAGCTGAGGCATAGGCACAATGTAAGCCGGTTGAAGCCAAAAGCTGCAGATGCACTTCTCCAGTTTTTTGCGTGGCTGGTGTAAGACTCAGATAGATGAGTGAAGCCTCTTGCTGATTTTAGGAAGGGGTTTTGTGTATGTCAGGCTTGGTTCAACAGAATGGTCAGATGAAGCATGGATGGAAGAGTCTTAAGTATAAATAAGTAACAGGATATTCTTTACATCTTCAGGAAGGCAATAGCCCACAAGGCAGCAACCAGGGAGTCAAAATCACACAAGACCAGCAAAAGAAAAGCAGCTTTTTCCGATGTGTTCTTCTGTGAGGGACATGGCCTTAATCTGAGCTGGACTGTGCCTGTGCTAAGTGAGGTTTCCTCTGTCTGTGGACCTAGTGCTCCTGACATACCTTGTCACTTTGTGACCATCTGAATAAGAAATGGTTTATTTTGGGAATTGTCCGACTCTTCAGTTTTGGAGATGAAACAAGTTTATTTTTGTCAGATTGCCACTGGGCATATGTATTGTCTAGCAGGGGGAGAACAGATCACATGTGACCTGGGATGCAGCACCTTTGCTGACAGACTTCAGTCTTCATTCGTATCTGTCACGTATCCAGTTTAGAAAGATGAAGTTATGATCAAAATAAGAAACTTTAATGCCACTGTTAATGAAGTACAGGTGTGCATACATGGTACATGTGCATATCCAGTGTGTAGCTGCACACAGAACAGTGGCATGAGACCATCCCAGAAATGCACCGAGGTGAGCAGTGCAGGCCACTGCCTTCCCAGGAGGTACGAGGGAACTTTTTGCAGCTCCACCTCTGCTACTACAGAGAAACTCCTTTATCTGCCAGTCTCTTACTCAGTTGTATTACTCTAGACAATCCACAAGTACAGTTGAAGTTTTAAAAAAATTCTCCTCAAAGGAATCTCTATTTTTTTTTTTTAAATAATGTGTGGTAAATAGAATGGGTCCTTACCATTGGGAATTTATCCATGTTAGATTTGACTATGCCTAATTAAGTACTCCAGACGTTTAGACGTGTTTAACAAGAGCTGATGGCTACAGTGAGTCCTGTACAGATGGTCTGTTCATCTGTTCTTGGAGAACCAGGGTCAGGCAGGGGCACTTGCACAAAATCTGTCACCTTACAGTGGGTGGCTTTATGACTCTCCAGCTGAGAATGACTCCAGATCTATCATGACATAGTAGGTTGTTTTAAATCGTGACAAGGAAATGCATTGCACTGCTCCCACTCGTGTGTTCCCAAGCACATTTGCTCACATATGCAAATAAATGTTGCACATCAGAACACTTTCTGAAAAGGGACTCTTAGACTGAGACTGGCCTCGCTGCTGGGTATCAATCACCACAGCTGTCAGGCAGCAACAACCTGTTCATAGCATGTGTCAGTGCACATCCAGTCCTCACAGGAAGAGTGTGTTTTACTCATTCCCACAAACCCAGTCCAGTACATTCTGATGTGTGAAATGCAAGAGCCAAGTACAGCTCCTCGGTGGGTGGTTGCTCACAGGTCAGGGGCTGTGAGCCTGAGTCTGGATTAGACTGACAAAAGGAGCCAGTAAGAGCATCATCTTCCAAGGCTGCTGTCAAGAGATTGCAGTGATGGCATATGTGGCTCCAATGAACACACGAGCTGTGTCCTGCATCTTGCTGGTACTGAAACATGCTTTGTTTACATTGACAACTGCACTCAAGGGTAAAATTAAAGTCGATTTTGAAGTTGTTGAATTTACTCACTGGTTTTGTTTTCTTCAAGTTTGTGGTATATTGAACTCTGGGCCTCAGAGTAGCGCTAATCAGTGTTGCTGTAGTTAAAGATCTGTTGGATTCACAATTAAACTTCATAAATCTGCAGCATGCAATTGGGCCCAACAGGAATGCTGCCTGTTCTAAAATGGAAAAAGATTTCACTGTGTAAGTTACTGGTTTATAAAAACGCATTTTAGATGCATTCAGATGATCTCTGTCCTGATTAAAGCTTTTCTGTAACCAGAACCTTATGATGGTTTGGGTTTTTGTTTACTTGTGGCTTTTTAGCATGAGGACTTGATGAACGTGCACTGTAGTGGATTTACACACAGATGTATTTGTAGGATAAAACCATGTTAAATTACAGAGGAGGCTTCTAGACAGTGTGTGCTTCAGAGTGTAGTTAACACAGACGTGTAGATTGGACAAGCAGCACCTCTGTCTTGAGCTAAGGATGTTTTTAAAGAGTTTGTGTGTGCTTCAAGAAATGATTGAGGCACAACTGAGGAGGTGATAAGACGGGCTGAATTTCCTACATTACTAATCTGTGTAACAATTTGCTTCTGACTTAGTAATAACTGTGGATTGTCTTGCATCTGTCTTGTGCTTTATACCGGCAGATGTTGAGCCAGATTTATTTTTCAGAGTGACTGCAAAAATTGGTGGTTTATCTAACTTGATACCATGGGTCTGCCATAATGCTGGTTCTTGCCTGTGGACTGTATCAATAACTCATCTCAAGATGGGAAAGCAAACCATATTCATTTACAAGTGGGTAAAACTTGAAGGATGGTATTGTGATTTTTCACTCATTTTCTAAATCTGAAGTTACTCTTGCATTCAGAATTCTTTGTATGTGAATACCTTCTGTTTAAACTTAAGCTGGTTGTTTCATGTTTATGTACCTAATTATAACATTATTTCCTTTGAAATGGTTTGGTTTATGAACATCATTATTGCTTGATCTCAGGAAGTCTCATACAGTTACTGTGAATACAGTCACCACTGTACTTCTGGGTATGAAGGCTCTACACAGACATTAGATCTGTGTAAGCAACGTGAAACGTAAAATGCGAGTGTAAGAGAGGAAAAGATTAAAGACACTGCACTGCACATGGGCTTAGCTATGTGTCACTAAACACAGGCATCAATGCTAGGAGAAGTACAGTATGTTTCCATCACATCATTCAAATACTATGTTTATTAAGTATGAATGTAACGGAATATGCAATTATCAGAGAGGTACTGCGTAAATGCATACAGTAATCTACTTGTGTCTAAGCTTTCTTTAACTAAGGAGGAAGAAATCTGAAATGGGGTACAAAATCTGTAAAACTGAGGAATTTAAGTAGGTCTGCAAAACTAACTGTGCTTACTACACATTCTCAGTGTCTAAATACCACTAAAATGTCAGGTAATTGATTAACATTTGTTTTGTAGAGAAACAAACCCATTTTTCAGCATGTCCTCAAATTCCCTTATTTTAGTGAGTATCATGGAATTCTGTGGTTGACCTTATTTTTGAGGCTGGTTGCAGTACTTTGCATAGTTGTCACCCCTTGGGGTGGAGATCTGTCAGTCTGTCAATAAATGGTGGAACTGCTGTTCTAACGCTTACTTAACACTCGTGTTTTCTGTGTCCTGTGCTGACAGGCACAGCTCATGTTTCCTGACATCAGAACCTTACGCCAGCATCAGACTTCCAGACTCAGATTTATAAATCCTATGGATTATTGTAAGTCTCTTTACTGCTGCTGAAAATTATTTGGTCTCTCCTTTCATGTGAGATGCCGATCATCTCCCTGATGATTGCTAAGGGGTTATTGTGGTGGTGTGTTTGGCTGCCAGTTATGCTCAAAACTGCCATGATTTCTTGTTCTCTTGGACTTGCCAGGGGAACGCACAAACAGCTGTGTGAGGATGGGCTCCTTTGTACTTGTAGAAGTTGTAGGGCTTGGGGAAGAATGATAATTAACTTGTGTCTTTATTTCTAGCTTAACTAAAGATCTGTTCAAAGGAACATGATTGGTAACTGCAGTCTGAGTCTTCCAGGCTGCCTTATTCCCTGACTTATCCTTCACTGATCCCGGGAGTTTCTGTGGTTAATAAAGCTAACTGGCTGGTTAACTGGTCTCTGCAGCCTTTCTGCAGGAATCGTCTGCTCTACGTTGAGTGCGAGTTGGGACTTACAACTTTGTTTTGAAGGGGATTTAATGCATCCCAAAATTTGTAAAAATAACTGTAAATTGTATTTTTTGAATGATCACTTTTGGCTGCCACCCTTCCCACATTACAACTGCTTCCTTAAACACTTCTCATTGATTTTCATGTTTGTATTAAAACAAAACTGTTGTTTATTACAGTGTGTCTGTTTTTACTCTCTTGTACAGGACCCTGAGCATTGCATAAATAAACTTCTTATGAAAAGAGAATTTTACAAACTTAAGTTTGTCAGTCCTATTCATCATTTATGTGTAGGGAGCCTGATGGGTTTGGAAAATAGGAGATTTCTGAAAACGGAGAAGAGGGACAGGACCTGGGGTAGATTCTTTTGTCTCTAAACTATGCTGACTTTTTCATTGTAAATCCTACACTGTGGGAGAATAATTTAGGAATTGATTCATTGGACCATTTATTAAGACCATAAATAATCAGAGGAGTTACTTTTGGTTTTGAAACTAAAGGGATTTTTGTACTTGTTAAGGCCTGTTTTGGTGAATTTTTAGAGGTTGTAGTTTGATACAAGTTCCTTTACTATCTGGTGGTATCTGAACTTTAAAAAAAATACTTCCCTTCTGACTGTCCAGGCCAGGTTTGCTCTAGCTGGGGGTGGGGAGTAGACATTTTGCTAAATTACAGGGAAATCCTGATGAAGAGCTTAATGAATCATTCATATTAAAGAGATAAATGAAAGACAGTTCTCTGACTGGTTCAGTTACCAGAAGTTGTCCTCTTTGTCCCTCTCATCTTGTGCTCTCATGGTTGGTAATCTCAGGTGAAGTAAGAGTTGGTGAAAGTCCCAGAAGCGCTCCCATCCCCTTGTTTGACTAGATTCAGATTCGAATATGAAAGGTGCTGTTAAAAAAAGGTCGTGATCACTTATGTATCACTCTCTTCAAAGGATTTACTACAATTAATTCTAGGACTCTATTATAAATTGGAAACTATTTTTCAAAGCATTTGCAAAGACTGGGCGCACATTTAATAAATGCAAGATTTGAGTGCTGTCTTGTGTGAGATGTCCATCAGAAACCGTATTAACACTATGTTAAGCATTGAGTGAGTAAATCTCATGCACTTACCAATGCAGCCTAAGTGCTAATACTAACTTTTTAAGTTACAAGGACCTTCTGTCATGTAAAAAGTACTTTGGAGGTTCAAAAGCAAGTCAAGAGGCCTCCAGGCTTTTTCAAGCATCTATTTTTGCAGTGGTTGCAGTGGGCAACTCTACTAGAACCTGCCAGGGAAGAGTGGTGATCTGCAAAAGCTGAAGAGATGTAAACACACACTTCAGAGGCTTCTGACAGGGAAACTAAGAGAATTTTGTGTTAGAAATTAAAAGCAAATATTACCTGAGGAAATCTGGAGCTCGTACAATCATATGCTGAAAGTCTGCCAAGGACAGCTTGCCATCATTGTCCACATCGGCCTCATAAATCACCTTTTCACACACAAGGCTGACTTCTTCTGGGGTCAGTTCATTTCGGGTTAATTTGTTAACAGTTTTCTCTAGATCTGATTTGCATATGTAATCATCATTGTTGAAATCTGACAAAGGAGACAAAGTTAATTTAAAGTGACAAAAGTCAGCATTTTATGTGGTTGTTTGCCAAGACCCAATAGAAGGGTTCGGTTCCAAGGCTGTGATGGATTTTTATCAGTAGAACTCTCAGATCAGAAGTGAAGTTACCTCTATCTGTAACTGTTCATGTACCTGTAAAAGAAATCAATTACAAAATAAAAATATCTTAATTTCTCGTTTTCATACAGAAGGGTAACAATAGTAAGTAGTTTAATGGCTAAACATAGCCTAGCCATCATTAAATCATTCCAGCAAGATTGTGTTGGTTTGATATATTGTTTGTCTTTAGCTGATCATAAAGAAAGTAACTGTAAATGGTACTTTAAAAAAAAAATCTTTACATTTGTCCTTGGAGAAAAAAGCCTGCAGTGTGCTTCACTCCCTCCCCCTCCCAAATCCACCCTACAGATTCATGGGCAGCCAGATCCTGTGCTGTACTTTTCCCTCAGACAGAAATACTTCTTATATATTTATCAGCTCTTGAAAACTGCAGGTAATTTCAAGTTGTAAGTTTTGTAGTAAATCTTAATCTCAAAGAAATTAGAGACAAAAGGATAAAGAAAACCAGAAGCTTTTAGAAGAGGGAGAACAAACGTTCAAATGCAATTAAAAGAAATGGTAACTAGAAATCATTATGGTGACAAAGTGAGGATTCTGCAGCCCTACATGAAGATGCAGGATTTCCCCATTTACTTTTTACACGTCTCACTCACCATAAATTTTAAAAGCATAATAAGCTTTCAAGTCTCTGGGAGCCATTTCACTTAGCACAGAAAACATGTCCAAAAAATCATCTAAAGTCATATTGCCATCTCCATGCTCTGAGAAAACCTCTGCTATCCGCTGGCGGAATGGGTTGTCCTGGGAAACAGAGCACAGGAGCAAGGGAAGGTCATCCTTAATAGCACTGATTTCAATGCAGGTAAGGCAAGTGGAGTGAGATTAATTTTGTTGAATCGCCTTTTTGGCAAATTCTCCCCTTTCTGCCGTTAAGTTCTTGTCTAATGCTGTGTCAGAGGCAGACCCAACCGTACCCTGTTTAACCTTTGTGCTGTTTCAGGGTGTTTTCTGGGAATTACTAGAAGCTTCCAGAAAGACTTTTGACTTTGATAACACAAATTTATTTCTGTCAGCCTCCCAGCAATTAGTCCTGGATGAATTATTTAAAAAGGGTGAAATGAAACTGAAATGTGTTACTCGAGTCGTCTGCTCGGTACCTTGAGCTCTGGCATGCTGCCGATGAGCTCGTAGGGAAGTGTCACGGCTGGTTTGTCAGTGTAGTCAAGGGGAACGAGCTGCGGGGCCAGATCTCGGTACCTGTAAAACAGCCTGAGACAGAAAGAAAGGCTTGTTGGCTGAACGAGCTCTTTAGACTTCTGAGAACAATGTGTTTTGCTTCTCCACCTCATTTTTCACACTTTGCATCCATTACTAGATGGAGATCAGTCACTAAGTAATAGTTAGTATGTTTTTGTTGGAAGAACCATTATTAAAACAAGCAACATACTGTAACTGGTGAAAAATACAAAGCTTCATTATAGAACTGTTAGGTGAAAAGGTTTACACAGGACATGCAGCCAAACCCTTATGAGAGGAGAATAAATCAATATTTTCAGTGAGGGCTCTTGGTCCCACCTGAACAGAATCTGATCCTGCCTTTATCAGACCCTTTGGCCAGAGATTAAAGAGGGAGTTCAATGAGGTACATGAAGGCTTCGGGAAAAATGCATCTTGGAGCAGCAGTGTAATCATTTACAAAAACACATGAAGAAAATTTGACAAAATCATTAATGTTTTCATAAACCAGTGAAGTATTCCAGAGAAAAACAGTATACTTTGAAGCATCTGTCTGAAAACAACATGAGAGAAACATGGATGTCACTGCCACTAAGTTGTAATTTGTTACAATTATTTCTAATAAAGAAGACTAGTACATTAATACAAAATTTAGAATTCTGACTCAGTTTAGGATAGGGTTTGTAAATGAAAAAAGCCAATAAAAATGCTCAGATTGCCCCAAGGTATCAGTCTAAATTTGAGTAAGTCCATTTAAAAATTATTTTTGAAATATCTTACCCCATATGTAATCTGCCTTTACAGCAATCTTTGCCCTTTACTCGCAACATACATACAGAAAACTCACCTCAGAATTTCTTTCCTTGTGAAGAATGTGCAGTCCTATGAAATAAGAAAAGGTATAACATGTAATGACAGTTTTTAGCATGCATTGGCCCAAACTTTTCCCATGCAGTGACTTAAATGAAGTTATATTGTAGTGTATGTGTAAGTATTAAGGATTTCTTTTTGGAATACAATTAGGAGTATTTTATAACCCTTCCTCTTGATGTAAAAAACAAACTATGTTACTAAAAATCTTTGCTGCAATTCAGTACTTCTACTTATTAATTTTTAAAAGATGTTGTTTTACAAAAACCAACACCTTTGCCATTATTCAATGTTATGTCCTAACAGCCCTTCAGTTTGCTTTATACCTGATATGCATCCAGTTGCTCTTGAGTGAAAATGGTTTGCTTGTTGCCCATTTTGAGCTGCGAATACTGGGTCTTGTCAGTTCTTTCCTCAAAGGCACCTTTATAGGTTGTCTGGATATTCAGTTATTAAAAGATGCAACACTGAGGTTCAGGTACAGCAAAGGATCAGGTAACCAATTGCTACAGGCTGCAAAGTATCATAATAGGAGCATTTCATCAAATCTTTAGTCTGGCTGCTTGAGGCTCTTATCCAGCAGCATTCACCCGTCTCCTGTGTGCACCACAAAGACTCGGGTTACAGGATTTAGCCTAACAAGTAATAGCTGCTCATTAGTGCACTTCAGCTGCAGGTAGACTCAGTGGATCCTGTTTTTTCATGCCTTCAGATATGGTGAATTAATAGAAAAGTGTTGGTAGTGTTTTCCGTCTTTAAAATTTAACACCAAATGACGGAAATTTGGTAAGCCCTCCTCCTTCCCACTTTTTATAGAGTTATAGAATTATAAAGGTTGGAAGAGCCCTTTTAGATCATGGAGTGCAACCATTAATGCAGCACTGCCAAGGTCACCACTATACCATGTCCTCAAGTGCCACATCCACACATTTTTTGAACACTCACAGGGACGGTGACTCCACCACTGTCCTGGGCAGCCTGTGCCTGTATTTTCCCTTAATGCACATTGGTTTAGTACACTAATGCTAATGGTATTTTGTACTGGAGGTAGTACCCATAAAGTCCGCTCACTCCTTTTCTTCTGCATCATCTGCTGATGTATGTTACTACAAATTAATGGTTATTAGCATGACATCCATCCATACTGATACATACATGGCCTTTACACTGAAGAGATGCGTGAGTGTATAGTTCATACATGTGAACAGAAATGTGATGCTAAAGGCTGTATGAAAGATGAAAAAACGGGGAAAAAAGGAGAAACTGGGTGCACAGCATGTGGCAGGCTGCTTTTTCATGGATCTGTAAAGTCTTGCTTTCTGGGTCACTGGTTTCCTCTGGCTGGTGGAAGATCTGTTCCCAGGGCAGGCTTGCTCATCAGGGCATCTTCACATAAAAAAACTATCTGGAATGGTTCTGTTTGGGGTGGAACAAGAAGTGTGGGGAGGGATAGGGCTGGTTTCTCCAGGTGTAGCCTGGATCTCCAGGTGTTCTCTTCAGGGTGACTCCGTCCTGTTGTCCACAAAATCAGATTTATTATGTGATGTGCAACAAGCCAATAATTACACACTTGAGAGAGACATTGATTATTTGCACAAGCTTGGATGCTTGGTGGGTTCCCACAAATCCAACACACCCCACTAGACTTTCCATGCCATTATTTACAGAAGTTCGGAGTTAGTCTTTTTCCAAGGTCAGCCCCTCTATTAAGATTATTTAGTAACTTCCATACAAGTTAGCCAATCCCTAGCTAACTTCTCCACATGCTCAGGGAAGGGTCTGCACCTGGGCAGGGTCTTTTTGACCCATAGACATGATTTTACATATTATAATGAAGACAGTTCAGCTGTTGGATATACAGACCTTGATTCTTTTGCCAAATTACCAATGTATACATAAACATACATCAACATTTTTATTTACTACATCCCTAAAGCTTGTTAGTTACCATATGTCCTTGACTAAGGGCTGCTAGCTGCTGTCTTTCCACTCATTAGGTCTCCTTTCTTGCTGATTAGGTTTGAAAGTATACAAAGAGTTGACATCAAAAAACATTCTAATTTAAGATAATCTTGACGTATTCCACGTTTTGCAAGTCCCGCTTCGGTTCCCCTCACGGAGATACCCCCGGACTGGGCTCACTGCCGGTTCCCTTCACAGAAGGGGCGGACGGGGCTCGTTCTCGGTCCTCCTCACGGTGGTGCAAGGCGCCTCGTTCCTGCCTCGGTTCCCCTCACGGAGGGGGCGGAGGGGGCGGAGGNCAGGAGAACGGTGGGCGAGGAGGGGACACATAGCCCGGGGCTGAGCGCTGACCGGGCCCTCCCCGCAGGAAAAAGAAGAAGGCGAAAGACAAGGCCCAGATCCTGGAGCAGATCGTGGGCAGCAAGAAGCAGGAGGAGGAGAAGAAGCGAGGGCTGGACAAGCGGACCCAGNCCCGCTTCGGTTCCCCTCACGGAGATACCCCCGGACTGGGCTCACTGCCGGTTCCCTTCACAGAAGGGGCGGACGGGGCTCGTTCTCGGTCCTCCTCACGGTGGTGCAAGGCGCCTCGTTCCTGCCTCGGTTCCCCTCACGGAGGGGGCGGAGGGGGCTCGAACGCGGCTCCCGGCCCGGAGGCGCCCCGGCCGCGCCGTTGCGGCGTTGCCGGCAGGGGGCGCGGGCGCGGCCGTTCTACCATGGCGGATTACGAGGCGGTGCAGCGCGGTCCCCTTCGGCTGAAAGGNAAGGCGAAAGACAAGGCCCAGATCCTGGAGCAGATCGTGGGCAGCAAGAAGCAGGAGGAGGAGAAGAAGCGCGGGCTGGACAAGCGGACCCCGGCGCAGGTGGCCTACGAGAAGATGCAGGAGAAGCGGGTAAGGCTTTAAAAACCCCCATCACCCCTCGGGTGCGGCTGCTGAGGGGGCTGCGAGTGCGGGCAGTAACCGGCCCTTCTGTGTCTCCTGCAGCAAATGGAGCGGATCCTGAAGAAAGCGTCGAAAACCCACAAGCAGCGAGTGGAGGTGAGCAAAACCATCCTGAGTTCCTCAGGCCGGCGTGTTTATTATTGTTGGGCTGAAGGAACTGTTTCACCTTGTGAAACACAAGCAGAGACGCAGGGGGTCTTGTGGTTCAACGTGGGGATGTCAGCACCCGTTTTCTTTCTCTTTCCCTCCCCCAGGACTTCAACAGGCACTTGGATACTCTGACTGAGCATTACGACATTCCCAAAGTCAGCTGGACTAAATGACCGGGCTGCTTTTCACGGCTCTGGAGCTGGAGATGTGTTTTGTTTGTATCAAGCAGGGTTGCCGTGTAAATCTTTCTTTTCTCCAGATTGTCTAATATATCTTCTAAGTTTTTATGACTTTATACTATCTTATTTTATAGTCTTGTTTTTTTAAAACCAAACATCCAACTACTCGTCTGGGCTGAGGAGCTCTGGTTTATGTTGATGGAGAGGGCTGGTTTTTTTAGTGTTTATAGTGAGATTAAGGCCAAAACTAATTGCTGCGAGCCAGATGGGAAATACTTCTTTATTTGTTTGGTTCTAACAGTTCTCCCTTTTTGAAGTGAAGAGTCTGACAGTCTCACATTTAAGTTTCTCTTGTAAGTTACGTGAATTGTATAGTTGCTTTCTATCAAGTTCTGTCAAGAGGCCACGTTGCAGAATGTGAAATATGTAAAATTGTCTTAAGAAAGAATGTTCTCTAGTATTTGATCTTTGTATACTTTCAAGCCTAATCAGCAAGAAGGGAAGTTTAATCCATGAAATAGAGAGCAGCCAACAAGCTCTGAGTGATGTCCAAGTTTTGATAGCTGGTGTGCTGGATTTCTGGAACCCCACCGAGCATCCAGGTTTGCGCAACTCTGAAATAAATAATCAGTGTGTCTCTCGAGTGTTTAATTACTGGCTTGCTGCACATCAGGCACTGAATCCGATTTTTGTGGAAAACAGTATCATTTCTGTCTTGAGCTCTTTCAGAGATTAGGGATCTGCTGCAACTCATAACTTCGATGTAACTTACTAAAACGCTTCTTTCATCCCTTTTTTGGTGCTGCTTTACGTATAAAATCGGGGCAGTGCGCTGAGCAAAGTGTGTGTGTGGAGTTTTGGAAGCGCCGAACCTGCCTTCACGATTCTTACCCCCTCTGAGGGATGACGTGTATCTTAATGTTCGAAATCCTAACGCGCCGCTTACGTCAAAATATTGTTCCTAACCCGAATTCGGTCCCGCTGCGGGCGCCGGTTGAGCCCTGGGTGCTCAGGGTGTGTCCAGGGGTCCCAACTCAGACCGAGCGGGCTGGAGCCTCTCGCCCCGCCTCGGGGGCTGTGCCAGCCCTACGGGGACAGAGCCGGGGTAAAAGCACGCCGGGACTATTTAACATCTCGTTCTCTGCTCGCGGTGTCCTTCCGCCGCACAGCGCGTATCGCTGCGCGCAGCCGCCTGTTCTGGCTCGTGGCGTCACTTCCCGCGGAAGCGGAAGGCGAGCGGGACGCGGCCCGGGCCGGGGCGATGTCGGCCAGTGCCGTGTATGTGCTGGACCTGAAGGGGAAGGTGAGGCCCGGCTGCGGGGGCCCGGCGGGGCCGGCGCTGAGCTGGGGGTTCTCCCGCCTCTGTTAGGGCTGCGGGGGCCGAGTTCCCCTTCCTGGCACCGCCTCGCTGCTTGCCCGGGATTAGCCGAGCGGGGACAGGGGAGTTGTGGCCTGTATCCCCTCGCCGGTAAGGTGTTGAATGATGCGGCAGGGCCCGCGGCATCCTCGGGGTAATTAATCTCTGCCGTTGTAGCAGCCGCTTTGCCTCAGAGGAGTTGCATGTTTTCCTGTCCTAAAATCGTTGCTAGGGCGTGAGCAGTAATAGGGGAAGGATAGGTCTGGAGAAGACTGATACACGACTTTGCAATTAAATCTTGGTATTTGCGTTCCCTAAATCGGCAAACTATTTTGGCATTGTGATTTGCACTTAAAGATGCAGAGAGGCTCGAGGGAAGCTGGGTGACTTTAAAAGGGCCTTTCAAGCATTTGTGTGTCTTGCATGATAACGTCCTTATGAAAGAGGGAAAAAAAGGATTTGGTTGCTTTCTTTATAGGTTCTGATCTGTCGGAATTACCGTGGAGATGTGGACATGTCAGAGGTGGAACATTTTATGCCAATCCTTATGGAAAAGGAAGAAGAGGGGACGCTTTCTCCTATCCTAGCGCATGGAGGAGTTCGTTTCATGTGGATTAAACATAACAACCTGTATCGTATCCTTTATACTATAGATGTGTTGACATGCCAAGGGCTGCTGTTATTTTTTTTTAATGTCAAAATGCAAGTTGGAGAATGGATGAAGTGACATAAGGAGGCTGTATTCAGTAAAGTTGGTTGTATTAAATAAGGGGTTTTTGTGGTTTATGTAGTGTAATATGCACCAGCAGCATAAGGTCCAGAAAAGTGTTTTTATTAATTTTGCTCTAATGGATGATTTCCTGCATGCTTATCTTCATATCTCCTTAGATCAGAGATGCTGTTAAGTAGTTTACACTTAATTTTTCTAGCCAACTCTAATTGCTTAAAAGCTTTTTAAAATGCACTTAGTAAACTTTTTAAAAATGCATATTCCTGAACATCCTTTATCAGTTGTTGCAACTTCTAAGAAAAATGCTTGTGTATCACTGGTGTTTTCATTTTTATATAAAGTAGTTCAGGTGAGTATATTTCAGAAGTAACCTTTGTATTCTTTTCAGTCTAAATAGAAGTGCATAGAGCTTTCACATTTTAAAAGAATTTTGATAATAGCGTTTTCACTTTAATTGTTTTGTAGAGCTATCTTCTTAACCACTATTAAGGGCACAGATATTTTGTAGCTGAGTAGGCAGAGGATGGGGCACAGTGCTGTAAGTAGTTACACGTGACCTGAGCACTTGGAGGAGAATTGTGAATTAGTGCATGTGTCGTGGTGCCTCACACAGATCCTGGGTTTGGTTCACCTGTATCTGGTGTGAAAAATATTTTTTCCAGAATAAATATTTTCCGTAATAGTTTCTTCTAGAATTCTCTGTGTCTGTTTTAATTGGTGGGTTCCCTGGGGCTGATCTGAGCAGAATGCTGTTCGTGAAGTATGGGGTTTGGGTTGGAACTTTAGAAGATTATTATTTTAGATGCAAGAATACCTTCTGCATGTGCTGTGCTTCCTCAGTTAATGTCCTTCTTCTCTCCCTCCTTCCTGTCGTTTCATTTCAGGTTTTTTCTGAATATTTCAAGGAATTGGAAGAAGAGAGCATTAGAGATAATTTCGTTATTATTTATGAGTTGTTAGATGAGCTTATGGATTTTGGTTATCCACAAACCACTGATAGCAAAATTTTACAAGAGTAAGTATCACTCTGCATCACTTACAGCGACAAAGCCCTTGGAATGTTTTGAGCCTTTTTCCATAGGCAAACAAATGTTTTGGTGTGTTCTAATTATCAAAAATATTAATTTTCATTTTTTTCGTGCCAATTCTATGGTTGTGAAGGTACATCACTCAGGAAGGTCACAAACTTGAAACTGGAGCCCCACGCCCGCCTGCCACTGTTACAAATGCTGTTTCATGGAGATCAGAAGGGATAAAATACAGGAAAAACGAGGTGTTCTTGGATGTAATAGAGTCTGTTAACCTTCTGGTGGGTACCTTGTACTTTGACTTTTAGTGAGAGTTGTAGTAGGAAGTGCTAAGAAGTGCTTGTACAAAAACCTGCAATAAAAAGTCTGACTGTGGATGGTGTGCTGTGAGACTCAAAGCAATGTAAATCATTAAGTACCCCCAAAGAAATCCAGTACAAATAATGCTTTAATTGTGTGTATTGTTGATTTTTGGATATGTCCTTTCCTCCTCTGTCTGTGCCCCTTCATGTCCCTGATCTAATTCACTCTACTGGATTAATTCCTCATAAGAAACGCATCCAAGAAAACCCAGGGCGTGGGGATAGGGTGGGAGTGTTGCTTGATGTCACAACATACCACATCAGACCAGTCTTACCTTTCTCTTGATCTTTGTTCAGGTCAGTGCCAACGGAAATGTTTTACGGAGTGAGATAGTTGGATCCATTAAAATGAGAGTCTTCCTCTCAGGAATGCCGGAGCTGCGCCTTGGATTGAATGACAAAGTTCTCTTTGATAATACAGGCCGTGAGTGTTGCAGTATCACAATAATCATGACAGATGCTGTCTGGAATCTTGAGTTTTGGAATGTTTGGGTAGCATTGTAATCATAGAATCATTAAGGTTGGAAAAGCCCCCTAAAATGATCAAGTCCAACTGCTGACCAACACTGTTCACCACTAAGCCATACCCTCAAGTGCCGCATCCACAGGCCTTTTGAACACTTCCAGGGGTGGTGACCCCAGCAGTGCCCTGGGCAGCCTTTGCCAATGCTTGACCATCCTTTCAGTGAAGAAATTTTACCAAAATCTAACCTAAACCTCCACTGGCACAACTTGAGGCCATTTCTTCTTGTCCTTTCCCTTGCTCCCTGGGAGCAAAGCCTGACCCACACCTGGCTCCACCCTCTTGTCAGGGAGTTGTGGAGAGCCAAGAAGGTTCCCCCTGAGCCTCCTTTTCTCCAGGCTGAGTCCCACCAGATCCCTCAGCTGCTCCTGGTGCTCCAGTCCCTTCCCCATCTCCGTTTCCTTTTCTGGACACACTCCAGCCCCTCGATGTTTTCCATGTTGTGAGGGGCCCAGAACTGATCCCAGGGTTTAGGTACCTCAGCAGTGCCCAGAACAGGGAGATGGTCGCTGCCCTGATCCTAGAAAGTTGGCTAAAAGGGAAGAATGTCAGCAGGTAGCAGCTGTGCTGTGGTGAGACTTGGGTCATAGTTTGTGTGACTTGTGTGTTTTCTGCTAGGTGGGAAAAGTAAATCAGTAGAACTGGAAGACGTGAAGTTTCACCAGTGTGTTCGTCTCTCTCGCTTTGAAAATGACAGGACAATCTCCTTCATTCCACCTGATGGAGAGTTTGAGCTCATGTCATATCGTCTCAATACCCACGTGAGTCTGGATATTTGCCTTTTTAAAATGAGAATGGTTTCGATTGTAGCCACAATGGCTTTCCCTTCATTTTTTTTTCTTAGAACATGGGCAGCACATGGGTTTTCAAGTCAACTGTTAATAGCAAAACTTGGTGCTCGCTCCTTTTGGAGGAAGAATAAAGTTTAGACATAACTTGGCAATAAGTCTCTGTATTTTCAGCTACTATTGAATCTGGTTTTGAAATACTGTGGCTATGTTTTTAATCTAACTACATAATGTCAATGTAACAATTAATTGTGCTTGTTAACAACAGTATTTATGTCACTTAGTTTTACTGGAGTATGCCAGCCATGGTGATAAAGATGGTCTTAATTTCAGAAAAGTAAAAAAAGTCAATCTAGAGAAGGTCTATAGGAAGGAGGACATAGTTCAGTCCCTAGTGTGTTAAACTGTCAAATATTTTCTGGTGCAAGTGTTTGTTATTAGGGATTAATATGAGATGTACATTTTTAAGCCTAGAATTCTTGTAACATTTGCTCAATGGTGTATCAGTGCTTGCACATTTGTATAATTATTTCTTCTAAAACCACAATTCTGTCATTTCAGACACCGCAGGCTGCATTTTCTGCGTGGTTCACATACTGAGTGTACTTTTATGGGAAAGCAATATTTTAGTGACTCTGTCAGACTAAAACTCAGAGCTGTGATGTGTTTTTTCACCACCAGGTAAAACCCCTGATCTGGATCGAATCCGTGATTGAGAAACATTCCCACAGCCGCATCGAGTACATGATCAAGGTCAGACATCTTTAAATAATTATGGCTAATTTTAGTCTTCTTTCATTTGTTTTCAAAGCTTGATGAGCAGTATATGCACTTTTGTACAAGTATTCAGTATTTCTGTGGGACTTAGATACTTTTGAAGACTTCGTTTGTAAGTTGTGATCTCGGTGTCAGTTCTGGTTCTCAGGATACAGTTTGGGGTCGAGGGGAGCTGTGTGTCTCACAGCTCTCTGAGTTCAGCAGCGTCATGGAAATAGTTAGACCCTGCTTTTCCGCTTCATTTTTTTTCTTCTTTAGGCGAAGAGTCAATTTAAGCGTAGATCAACTGCCAACAATGTGGAGATTCACATCCCAGTTCCAAACGATGCAGACTCACCAAAGTTTAAAACCACTGTTGGAAGTGTCAAATGGGTTCCAGAGAACAGTGAAATTGTCTGGTCCATTAAATCTTTTCCAGTAAGTGTTATTTTTCACTCTTACCACCCAAGAATGTAATAATTACTTAACATTAATATTTCAGTGACATTTAGACTCTGCCTAAAGCAAATTCTATCAGTATCAGACAAGTAGTAGTGGACTCTTTCTCTTTTTCCATGGATGAAAGATTCAAACTTGCTAATAGATGTTGTTTATATTTGTTTCACTTGAATATTTTTTCAAAACCTAGGTAGAGAGCAGATTTTTGAGTGATGTCTCTGGGCGGTGTAATCCTTGGCCTGGCTTTAGCAGCAGCTGTATAAGTTTTGTCAGGCACTACTTCTTGGGTTGCTCCATGAGCATGAGCTTTATCCACTGCTAATGGTGTGATAGTGCATCTGTGTGTCACTATTTAATCTGAATTTTTGAATATGAGGCTGGAAGAAAATGCATTATGCCTGAGGCTGGACCTGCATCTTTTTTTTTAAAAAGTATTTTTAAAATAAAAACGCATCTCACTTTGAAGCCCTGGAGAAGAGCTGGAATAAATAAAGGAGTTCAGCTGTTTGACATTAAGAAAACTACTTGTATCATTGCAAGGTTTTTATTAGTTTTTTGTTTCAAGAAAAAAAAAATTGTCCCTTTTGGGTAGGGTGGAAAAGAATACCTGATGAGAGCTCACTTTGGACTTCCAAGTGTTGAAGCTGAAGACAAGGAAGGAAAACCTCCCATTAGTGTAAAGTTTGAGATTCCGTATTTCACCACTTCAGGAATCCAGGTTAGTGACCGAAAACAGAAATACTGATAAATTCACATGCTGGTCTCTAACACATGAGGTGTTTCTCATCTCGATGATTCCTGTTCAGTTTTATCCATAAAACAGATTTTTACTCATAAAAGGGTTGGATATTTTGCATTTCTTTTTTACTAAATGCTGCTTGGCCAATATGGGAGACTTTATATCTTACAGACCTTTCTTTCCAGGTTCGTTACTTAAAGATAATTGAGAAGAGTGGCTACCAGGCTTTGCCTTGGGTCCGGTACATCACCCAGAATGGAGGTGAGAGGAAGGGAATATTTTTTTCCCCCAGAATACACCTATGAATTAAAACTCATATTTTTGAGTATGGAACTATCTGGTTTAGGTTACACAGTAGATTAAGCTACGCTGCTTGTTTTCTAGTCCCCTTTTTTGGTGTCTTAATGAAAGACCCAATAGGGTCGAGTTGTAATGCTCTTCAAGTATTTTCTAATTAAGCTGGAATTTGGTAAATTAAAACCAAACACATCATTAACAGTATGATCACACATCATTCTTCCGGCTTTAAAATGTATAAGACACTGTCTAGTAAAAGATACTAGATTTTTAGCAAGCAAAAAAGGGGGGGTTTGGTTTTGTTGAGTGTTTTTGTTGTGGTGGTGGTATTGTTGTTGTCATTTGGAGCTTTTTGTTTAGTTAGTTTTTCACTTTTTTTTTTGTTTCTGTTTTTCTGATTAACTTTTCTTCTGGCATTTAAGCATGACTGCCAACAATTGCCGTTATCTCTTTAGAGCTCGTTCTCGTGGCCATTCTAAGCAAAGATATGAGTTTATTTTAAATGCACAGGAGAGAATCTCTTCCTAAAATCTAGTCTTAACCCTTCCTTCATTCAGTTTAAGGCTATTCCCCCTCTCAGTGTTTTATTGATATTTGCATATTCTTGTATTAATATATATTAATATAAGAATGCATTTTATCACTTTATCCCAACTTGCTGCTCTGCTTTAGTCCTTTTAGTGAGACAAATTACTAAAATTGGAGTTTTGTTGTTTTTTTCCCCTTTACAGACTACCAGCTCCGAACACAGTAAAACACCTTGCTGGCACCACAGACAGCAAAACTTCAGGCCTATAATTCATTTGCAGAAGCTTCTGTGGTCCGAGAGCTGTGAATGTTGTTGCCAAGGGTCTCGTTTCTGCAATGTTGGATTGACAGGAGAAAGATTGGAAATTGATTGATTTTGATAATGTGTTTGAGCTTTTAAACCATTAGTATTGATTGTGTGAATATTTATTTCATTCTTAGAACATGCTGATCTTGCTGCTAAATGCTAATTACATTAGGAGTAGCAGTTACATTGAGGAGCCAGGAATCCAGAATGAACCTTGGGAATGTCTTGTTGATGCTTTGTCCATTACAGTCGCAGAGTTTCTAGTATTTGTATTATAGGATCCTTAAAGACATTGGCAGCATTGTGCTGCAAATTAGGGAGATGATTGTGCAATTAAATGACTGCTGAACACTTCATTGTATTTAGCCCAAGGTTTTGGTTCTTTTGGTTTTTTTGCTGGGCATTTGGGTGCCTTAACTCATTCATAGCTCTGTTAACTTATAAAAAATTGCAGAATATGAGTTGAAATTATCTGAAGTCAAAAAATACTGTTAGCTTTTTTTGCATGGTTTCAAAGGAATTAATCTGAGAGAACAGCTTCAAGTGAAAGGTTTGGAAACAAAAACAGGGGTTTGTTACAGACTGAGTTAAGTGAGAACAAGAGATGACAGGTCTAAATGTCTGTGGGAGGGTCTCTGGAAGCAGGGTTGCTGGCTCCAGTCAGTCAAAATGCAGATATGGAAGAGTTCCAGCCTTGTGACACCCCAGGGCCTGGAAACTCTCTGCCAACTGATCAGTATTTGCTTTTTAAAATTTCTGTTCATCAAACAAGTTCCCAACTGTAATATGTAGGCATAAAGCCTTAGATTAGGTATTAAAAGACCAAAACACTTCTAGAGGTGATGTAATTTGGTAGGAAGACTGGAAGTTTATTATTATTTTTCCAGATAATAGTAACATACTCTAACCTCTTCCTAGAAGTTACTGTATCAGAAGAGGCTGACAAAAATACAGTTGCCATTTTTTTTGCAGCTAGCCTTTTGTGTTAATTTAGGGCAAATACTTCCCCTTTTTGCTATAGTTTGCTAGAATTGTTTAACTTCATTTGCCCTAAGGAGAGATGTTTTCTTTCTCAGTCTTTTCTGTTTGTAAACAGCTATTACTGTACCTTCCTGGTAGAATGAATAACAGTTCACAATGTTATTCTTAAAGGTATTATATTTTTTACATGCCATTTAATTTTTTTCTGAGAAGCTATGATTGGCATGGGTGTATATAGGTATTTTGGGTTTTGGTGAAGTTTTTTGTCAGGAAAATTGTGACGGTTATCAGTATTTTCTTTACACAACTTTTAGGATGTTTTGGTTTGAATTTAGTACTCCTGACAGGTGCTAAACTTAAACCATCAAAATCTAAATATCTATGTCCGCAGATGTGATGTGATAATACACTGTGTGCAAAATTCTCCACTGGTGGGAGAGTCCAGGAGTGCCCACAAAGAGTGAGAAGGTATTTCAGTCACTGTCCTCACTGAGTCCTTGTAGACTGTATATAGATACCCCTGTGTCTACAATTAGCCAAAAATCAGCTAAACCTCCCCCAAGCTGCAGCTGCTGTGACACTGCAGAAGATATGCCTCAGGAAATCTAATGTCTGGTGGTGTTTGGCAACAACCAGACACTCAGTTTTAGGCAACCACAGGTGTGGACAGGTGTATTCCGACTGTATTTGTCACCCAACAAGCTTGATGTTGAAACAAAATCATCTTGTTCAAGATTTCAGTTCCACTACTCATTTTCATTTGAACAATTAAGCTTATGACTGGACTAAAACTTTTTATATTAAAACTGTAACTGGTTGACAAATCACTTTCTGCTGACTTTATTTTTCCAAGTGTTTGCTTTAATTATGCCTGTAAAATGTGACTCTCCATAGCTTTGGATCTTGCAGACCAGAACCTTGTTTTCTCATATTTTATTGCAGTTTGACTGTTTTGATGATGGGGCATTAGCCGTGCTTGTCCAGAAGGTAATAAAGGGCAGAAAGTCCTCTTTGAATCAGTTGTACTTTGCCTGCTCCTTTTTCCGTTTGATCTACACCAGGTAATAGCCTCTCATCTCAGAGTGTGCGCAGCTCTTCAAATGTGAGGCCTGGATAAGTGGAACAGAACTTTATAAATGCTGGAAGTATTGATATTCCTGATCCGTTTACCAAATTCTGAAAAAATTTTTGCTTTTCTGTTCTCTGCAAAATCCACCCATGCACCATAAAATTGGTGCTCAGAAAGCAAAGTGACCCACCTAGTTTTCATCCATTCATTGTTACACAGAGGGTGCTTGTGTACCTGCATAGGCAGAAAGGTGGAAACAAGGGATGTAATTCCAGCACTTGATCTTGTACAAGGAGGGCAGGTTTGGATGGAACACTGAGAAGAAAGTCTTTCCTATGAGAGTGGTGAGGCCCTGGCACAGGTTGCCCAGAGAAGCTGGGGCTCCCCCATCCCTGGAAGTGTCCAAGGCCTGGTCAGACAGGGCTGGGAGCACCCTGGGATAATGGAAGGTGTCCCGTTCAGAATGAGATGGGCTGTAATATCTCTTCCAACACAAACTAGTCTGTGATCCCATGAGTAATTTCTTTCCCACAAGTTTTGTTCTTGTCTCACTGAACTTTATTCTCTGCTTAATGTGGTAAAATGTAAATATATTGGTTTGCCACCATGTTATAGGTAAGTGCCTAATATAAAAGACTTTTAAGAGACAATTTGCATGTTTCAAATCACAGTGAAGTGTCTAATCTGTGCTTTCAGCTCGCTGTGGTTTCATAGTTGTGTTGGCAGACTCCTGGCTCGAGATCCTAGCAGCAGGAAACATTCCCTCTCCCTCCCCAGGCATGCAGACCTGTCACTTCATTACGCACGATTTAATTGCTCCCCGATTAGATAGTCTCTCCAGGTGCGTCAGCAGCGCTCCCGTCTGAATAGGTTTACTTCCTGTAGTAGTGCGTAGCTGCTCTTGGCTTTCTTAGAATGAGAGAGAGTCGCAAACCACTGCTTTTGTGCCCCTGCCCTCCCTGGCCGGCTCTGCCAGTAGATGGCATTCCGAGCACGCTGCTCCCCAGCAGGGACCAGTAAGAGTCGCGCGAACGGTATGTACCCAGCGTGCCTTGATTTGGAAGGCACACTTATTTTAGTGACTCTGAGAGCATTAAAAGCCGCCCAAAACATGTAATTAAATTGTTTTTTTAGCCTTATGCAGTGTGATTTTTGGAGTTGAGCAACTTCTTGATTTAGTTTGATAGTTCTAACTTTCTTCTTTCTTTCTTTTTCTCTCATGTGGCTGATACTGGTACTCCTGCAAAGTGCAATAGAGGGATCAGCGCCAAGGGAACGGAACCACTGCAGCACCACAGGAGCAGCTACTCAGGGTTGGACATTGGTGCTGGACATAGCTGGGTCACAAATTAAACCTCAGCTGGTGGTCTGAAAGCTCCTGTGTGATATAACATAAAAGAAAGAGGACGTTTTCACTCACACACACTTGATTACCCCTAGAGAAAACTGGTCTTGTCTCGATAAATCAAGCCAGAACCTACTTCCCAATCAAGTGAAATGGGTGCGTTAGAAAAGCTTCGTTCCACCTTGGTCTTCCTGCTGAAGACGGTCTTTCATTGTGTGTTTTTTAAGGTTTTCCTACTCTTCCTTCTTTATTGGCTTCTTTTTCTGCTTGAATACTGTTTGGACTGCTTATATTTGCTTCCCAATTCTAGTCTGAGCTGGTTTTGTCTATAAAACATCCTTACACATAGAGAGAGAGCATGAGACTTTATCTGGAGTGGATTTGCCTCTGGTTAGGAGATTGCACCTGTTCATTTCTGACTTTATTCTGTGAAAATAAAAAGGCTAAACCTTGGCACCTCTGTCCTTATCTTGTGCCAAATCCAGTGTTGCAATATGTTCAGTGCTTTTTTTTTCTCCTCTGTGGCTGACACCCGCTGCTGTTTGTAATTTCAGCAGCCCTGGCATGGCGAGGGTTGATGGCCTTGCAGAAAACAGTGTGAGAGAGCAAAGTTAAGGGGCGATATGGATAATCTTAATTGCCATGGTAACATGCAACAATGTTATTTATGCTACAGGAGAAGTTAAAATGTAAACAAACAATTGTAAACCTTTTTGCCGTGGAATTTTGTGCAATTCAAAGTGTTCTCTAAGTTATGCCCTCCCTATGCACAGATAGAACTTGTTTCTCCTGTAGTTACAGCACGTTGTCTTGACTCAGCGTTTGTGAAAGCACAGTTACTCACAGGTCGCTGCAGGCAAATGCAGGAGGTTCACTTTTGTAGCTATTGTACATTAGGGAATTAGTGAAAAACTTTGGGTCTTTGGGGTCACCAGCACAGGAAGGACATGGACCTGTTGGCATGAGTCCAGAGGAGGCCACCACGATGATCAGAGGGATGGAGCAGTTTTTCTATGAGGAAAGGCTGAGAGACTTGGGGTTGTTCAGCCTAGGGCAGAAAATCTTTGGGATGACCTGATTGTGGCCTTCCACTATCTGAGGGGAGCCTTCAAGAAAGATGGAAAGACACTATTTACCAGAGCCTGGAGTGACAGGGCAAGGGGGAATGGCATCACACCGTCAGAGAGAAGGTTTAGATTGGACATTAGGAAAAATATGTTGGCTTTGAGTGTGGTGAGGCCCTGGCACAGGTTGCCCAGAGACTCTGTGGCTGCCCCATCTCTGGAAATATTCAAGACCAGGTTTGATGTGGCTTAGAGTCCTGGTGTAGTAGAGGGTCCTTCTGCATTTCTGGGGTTGTAACTGTGACCTCCTGGGCTTTGGCAGGGCAGGGGCTGTGTGGGGATTGTGGTGTGGGCTCCTCACATTATCGTCACTGCTCTGGGCAGCAGCACATCTGGCTCTGTTCCTTCACACCAGGTCCTAAAGAGAAAAGTGGAATTTATTTTCTTTTTTTTTAGAGATAGGAGTTATAGCTAAACTTGGATCTGTATTTGTTGTCCTGAAAATGAAGGATTCTTGTTTTATCAGGATGTGTTCTGGGCTAAGTTCCCAAGAACTAGGTGCAAACAGCTATCTGAAACAGACCTTCCATAGCCCTCCAAAATCCATGGCATTACACTTAGAGATTAAAGCCACTTTTCCCACTTCTGCTGTTCTGCTGCTCTGCGGTTGTTGACAAACTCATTGAACCAGAGGATCTGGGTAATTTTGAGTTTAGCATCAGAAATTATGCCCGGCTTATCACCTCTCTCTTCTCATGTCATTCCTCCTCGACACTGCATCTCTTTATGTCCATCTGGTCTTATGTCCTGCTCTGGCAGTTGCAGCATTGCATCAATGAAACTTCATTTTGCTGTAGGTAGAATTACTCTGGGTTATTCTCAAAAAATTATGGACTAGATTGTGGAGCCTCCAAGTTCATTTGCAGGCTGATGGTCAAATAAATAAGCAGAAACAGGCCTGAATCAAATGATCAGCAACATGAAGAACAAGACGCTCCCAGAGTCAGCATGCTGGGCTACAGCCCGTTCTGGAGAAAGTTTTGTAGGCTTAGTTCAAATCTTGGCTGTGGATTTGTACCTTGGATCAAAGTTTTGTTGCAGGCCCTTCTCCAATATAAAGCAAAGAAACATAAAACAACAAATATCTAGTGAAATCCAAACACAATCTGCTCTATGTTATGCTACAAAAATGAATGAACTCTGCCTCCCACCCACTCCCACTGTGACTTGCTGTGAATAAGCACCACTCAAAGGAAACCAGTGCAAGAAGTTGTGCCTCTTTCCAGCAGGAATAACAATGGAGCAAGGAAGAGTGCTGACTAGGTTTACTTCTGCTGTTCCAGTTGGGCAGGTGTAGGTGAAGAGCAATGAGGTGTTTAAAAGACCATTGAAAGGACTCACTCTTAGCATTGAACTGAAGCCCAAACATTCAATTATAAGACTTCAAAAAAAGGTTTTTCTAGTATGTTAGGAAAAGCACTTTTCTGTCCTTCTCAAGGAATGTCCTATACCTCATCTGAGAATTTCTTAGACCTGAGGCATCTGAGGCAGCATCTATGATTGCACCATAGATTTTGAGGGATAGAAGAACATCTAGGGGAATCAGGCACATAGGGTAAATCCATCCATGTGTTATTTATGAATCTTCAAGCCACTGGGTTACAGGTCACTGATGTACCTGTTGGATTTCAGGGAAAGCTTTGCAGAGTGATTCTTTATGGACAGACTCTGGATTGCACTGTTGAGAACTGGGTGTTGCTCCAAATCAGAAAGTGAGCAAATCTCGCTCTGGGTTTTCCACTTTAAGTAGTTAAAGAGGTCATAGAAGTTGCTGGTTCCTCCCCAGCAGAGAATGAAGAATTCAAGTATCTCACGAAGTCCAGGAGTGAGCAGGGGTACTGGGTTTCCTGTAGTATCAAGATTTAGCAGGGTTTTACATAAGGACTTTGTGGGCTGGCAAATATCCATTGGGCGGTGGGTGTAGGAGATCTCAAAGGTGTGTTAGAAACAGCCAGTTATTGAGAGGTAATATAATACCCAAATCCAGCTGCAGTTTTATATTTTCAAGAAGTCCTTTCTTAAAACTCCTGGAATGCTGCTCCAAGCTGTACCTGTCACTGCTGCTGTCTGGCCAAGGAAATGGGACAAAACTGTGCAGACAGGAAGGGTTTGGAGAAATTTCAGTATAAAAATTGGGGGAAAAGCTTGGGGGAAAGGATAATGAACAAGGACTGTTCAGAAATGCTGACATTATAAACAAATGAAATCTGCTTTTTCATCTTCAAACACAAAAAAGCAGTCTATAAAGTTGAAAAGGAATATGTTTTAAATGCACAAAAATTATTGCAGTGTAGAATTCCACCTTTGCACTGTATTTGTTTAGAAAAGGACTTATAAGTCAAGTACTGCCCTGCATCAGAGGTAGGAACCTGTTGCTCCTTGAGCTGAGCTCTCCTCTGTGTTTCAGCCACCTCTAATTACTCCCCAACCAATAATGAGCACATGGCTGCAGAACGGGTGTTTATTTTCTTTCTTGCGTATTTAGTCAAACAAAAGCACAAGAAGAGAGGCTTCTACGTGTTTTGGACTCTAGAATTGTTAAAGTTTCCAAGAGGTCACAAGGGTCCTAGATAACATTAGCAGCTAAGTGCTATGTTGTCCTGTTGTGTTATCAACAGGAAACATCTTTACCAGCACAGGAACTACAGCTTTGTAATTGGCCTGGTGCAAGAACATGACAGTATTTTCTCATCCTATCAGGACTCGGATATTTTGGGAACTGGTATATAAAGCTCTCAGCACACAGTGTCTCTTGGACATTAGGAACAGGTTCATGTCAGAAATCAGTGTGCTTTGCTATTTCAGTAGTTGCTATAGTTGCAGCATGAATTTTCTTGCCCTGCATGGTTCAGGATGGTATTTCATTACAGTCTATATGTGTATTTTTATTATTTGAGTGCAGAGGACATGTTTAAAGGAATTAATATGGTGATATAAGCCTTGTAAAGAAGCCTTTAGCATATAAACAACAAATACATAAATCATATCAATGCAGGCCGTGTTTAGATTTCATTAAACACTCTTAGACTTCTATGGTGCAAGATTGAGCTCTATCCAAGCAAATTTCAGATTCACTCGATGATAAAATGTTGTATTTGGGCTCTGAAATGAGCAGCGTTCTGCATGATCCATGTGGTGAATGGAACAGCCCTTCTGCCTCACAGTCAATGGCAAAAAAAGTGCAGTAGCCTCTACAAGTAGTGTTAGATCAGAGCAAATAGTGTTTCGATGGAGCTGTAAAGAGCTCTGTTGGAAGGGGGCCAATATTGCAATTAATATTCTGTATAGGATTACACCACTTGCTGATTATAGCAAGCCTCACTTGGCCCATTTGATAAAGCTGGAGTGGGTTTTTCCATAGCTGTCATCACTGTTTACATCCAAAGTAACTAACTACCAAGAAGGAAAAATGACAACACCAAACCCCCAGCATGAGGATTGCCCAAATTTTTCCTAAAAGGTGTGTAATGAGAAATTCTAATAACTCAAGGGTCATTTTGATCCTTCAGAATGATCAGTGCTACACAACCCTTACTGCACTGTTGCCTATTGCTTAGGGAGCTCACACAGCCAGATTTTCTAACGTCCACTCTTACTACAATTTTTCTTAAATGCCTCTTGACATCAGCAATCACAGATTTTGTTACATAGCAAATTTTTTGGTAAATATGGATGGAAGGATCATCTTGTTACCAATAAAACTAGCTTCTACACTGAGAAAAGTCAGGGTTTTTCTTTCAATTTTATTCTATATAGTACACACTAAAAAAACCCCTAAACAACAAACTAGAAGTTTGCAGGCTCATTTGAGCACTTAGATGGTCACAGAAGCTTCATTTGGCCCTCACTGATGCCTGTCTCAAAACATCCTGGTATCTCCAAGAAAAGCCAGAGACAGGAGCTGCAGCACTTGAATGGCTCAGGATTGCTGTGCAAAATTATGTCCCCAAACTTATCTCCCATATGTTGTGTCAAATACCCAAAATATCGGGGGCTGATGATGGCAGGGGTTATTTTGGAGGGGTGACACAGTCATAGATGGGGCACTAAGAGCTCTTTTCATCCCTCTTGCTCACTCTTGCAAAATGCTGGTGGAGGTGGTGGGAAGGAGGGAACATTTTGGTTTCCCTGACTGAAGTGTTGGAGTGACCAAGCTCTCTGAGGCAGCAGCACTGAAGCAGCTTTCTCTTTTCCAAGCAGTCTTTTGTGACAGTAAAGCTGGAGGAGTTCAGATTAATGAAGTGAAATTTTTTTTAGCAAACACAAGATTACTTTTTTATTGGGATGAGAATGTGAATTCAACAGAGAAAAGAAATAGCAGCTGCAATGCCTGGAAGTTGAAGCAAAGTCAAGTTAGAAAAGAAGAGTTTGCTTCCAGCAGAGCACGTGTTTATGTGCAAGCATTTGCTGATAGAATTGATGCAGGGGAGAGCTCAGAGTCCTGTGTGAAGATGGGGGAGAACCTCCACCGAAAAATGCACCTCTTCCAAAACATGTAGCCCCAGAGCTGCTGCCTCAAGCCCTGTCCTCAGGCGTGGACTCTGCAGGTGATGCTCTCAAGGACCGTAGGAGCCCCTCACCTCCAAAACATCAACGTAATCCTTCCTAGAGGCTTTTCCCCTTGCTGAGCTCATCAAAGCTCTTGCCCTCACAACAACACCACCTCCACACTCACTTCAAGTTTCCTGCAGGTGCCGTGGGACATCCCCAGCTGTGACTCCCCACACGCTGAGTCAAGGCACAGCACAGAGAGAGGCTGGGCCGGGTGCAGGATTATTTCTGCTCTCGGAGAACCTCTCACCCACGTTTCCTGCATGAATCCTGGGTGAGAATGCTGGCTGTGCGAGGGCATGGGGAAAGCCAGTGGTGTGGGAAGGTACAGTGGCACATGGTGTGTCCCACCCTGCCTTGTTGGGCAGCTAGTACCAAAAGTGTTCTGCTCCCTGCCCTCCATCCACATCCACAGCTGTGAATGCTGCCTCATTTTTCAGACTGAGCACCAGGTATTTTTCCTTTCCCCTCCAGGTCATTGGTTCCCCTGTCCTTTTCCATATGGGTCAGAATCTGCTGTCTTGGTGCTTGTGTGGTGGATGTTGGCCTCACATCTCCTGGCTTCTGACCATCTCCTCTCCCCATACCCACAGAGTGAGAGAGAAAATAAATGCTACAGCTGCTTTTCCCTGCATCCATAGTGCAATTCTGAAGGGAGGCTCTCAGCCTGCTGTTTTGTGGCCCAACATTTAATGGTGCCCCGTGCCAGATCCCATCAGCAATAGCCTTTGGTTCAGAGCCATCAAACAGCTCCATCAGCAGAGGAAAGGTTTCAATACCACATTGTGGGTTCAGGACCATCTCAGGGCACAGGAGGAATTAGCAGGTCAGTCATGATGAATCACAGTTGTCAGTCAGAATGAATCTCCTCTAAGATTCTATTCCTGGCAGTGTCCAGGCACTCCAGAAGGGTATTTGGACAGCAGGGCACTGCCCTGAGCCCATGTCCTATAAAGCAGAGCTTAAAGGACTTGGGATAAACCTGCTGGAGCTTGGGGAATGGGCCACGACTGAGCTCTGCCAAGCAAAGATTCATGCCTTGGTGGAGCCTGGCAAAAGGGGCTGCTGGTAACTGGAGGTACCAGTGCGGTGTCAGAGCTGGTGGTGAAGGAAGCATGAGTACAGCTGCACTTGGGTCATGAGGAGGGTGAGGCATCCTCCCCAGAGTGAGCAAACCAAGCCTTCTGCAGGGCTTTGAGAGGCTGCAAAGCACAGTAAGTGTAGCACCCTCAGGGTGCTGAGGTGTCTAGGGCTGCGATTCTTTGCTTCTCTGGGTTTTTTGGGTGGCTCCACCACTGCTTTTATCTTGGTCTGTAAAAGGGGAAGGACAGTTGTAGCTAATTCCCACGGGCCTGAAAGAGCAACAGTGAAATAAATTGGAAAAGCTCCTCAGAGAAAGGCAGAGAACTATTGTTACTAATGTGGCTGAAAGTGAAAGGGCTGAAGGAGCCTGTGGCCCACACAGGGAGGGAACTATCTTCTTGTTTTTCTGATACTCTTGAAAAGAAAGAAACAGCTGCTTTTCATTTTCTGTGTAAACCGGCACCCGTCAGTGCCAGGGATGCTGTCACAGCCCCATGATGCTGCATGAAGATAGGCTGAGCCCCTGTCTCAGGGGTATTGGGGGCACCACTCAGCAAGAGCAGGCACAGGGGCTAGGGCACAGTGGTGGGAAAATGGCCTGAATTTTAGATTTTATTTTAAAAAAACCCATGCCATAAATTCAGCTTGTTTTGAGGCTATTGCCCTTTTAGCCATTGTTAGAATGAAAGCAATTGGGCACATAATAACTCCCATCCCACACTGTAGCATTGAACCTCTGCACTAACAAAGAGCCATCATGGATCATGGTACAAAGGATAAATTAACTTTTTCTATTACACTGTTGAAAAATACACTCTTGCAGTCTTCTATAAAAATACCTTTGGGCAAAACAGATTATTTTGACTTTGGCAACATCATTCACGAAATGCTACACCACAAGTTTGGTCTGAAGAAAACCACACACGATTTGACTCTTTTTATCTCATATCGGTGGCGGAGAGCTCAGTGCGGTTACAGTTCTCCTCATTTCTCAGAAGAGACGATCATATTTAATCATTGTGTCAGTTGGCACAAACACTGTTTGTAGTGAAATGCTAAAAAACAGCACTTTTATCTTTCCCTCGATCAAGATTCATGTGATAGAAGCTCTTAACGTTAAAACTCATCAGTAATGAAACATTTGAAGGGCTCAGCTACCTAACTTGTTCACTGTAGCTTATTTTAAGGAATGGTCTGATCTCTCCTGCCTAATATAAAAAATATAACACCAGTTATCTCCACCCAAGGGTATTCATTCCTTGGCAGGCTTCACTTTGGCTCTAAGATATTATTTCTGGACTTTTTTGAGAGAATGACAGCTACTAACTTGCTTCACTGAGCAGCACATTTCAGAATCCAGAGCGCCTATAGGGGTTGCCTCACAGCATGTCCTTACCAGCTGCATCAGAGCAGTTGCCAAGAGTAATTTGGAGGGGGAGAGAGAATTGGAAGAGGACTGTGATTCCCCATCTGACCCACACCAGAGGGGCCAGAGAATTTCTCCGGCTTTTCCTGCAGTGAATCCATCACATCTGCTGAGAGTGCTGCAACTCTCAGTGACACCTGCCTGCTTTCAGCAATGTTATATCACCTGCTGGTCCTAGCACTGACCTGCCCTGATTTTGTGTTATTTTATTGTGTTATTGTTTGCATTTGTGTTATTTTATTTTTGTGCTGTGGTATTGAGAAGTCCCAAGCCCACAAAAACCTCCCCTGCACCACGGAGTGAACAAGCACCAAAGAGAAAATCAGTCCTTGCCTAAAGAGCTCATTTTAGGCACTCACATTTAAATCTAGATGGGTTTGTCTCTCTCCTGTAGGGCCAGGTGCCCACTTCTCACCTTGCACAGCACTGTCAGTGATAGCACAGGCTGAGAGCTCAAGGAGACAGGCAGTGCCACTGGTGAGATACAGTGAGTTTTGTCCGGGTTCAAGCTGCAGTTTCAAAGATGACAGTAAGTTTGAAAAATTGCTTTTCCACCAGAAAGGCTGTTTGAGCTCTCAGAAAGCCAACAGGATGAGGGGACAACTAAAAGTCTCACTGCCTGGCACCCAAAGCTCTTCTGTCCTTCTCCAGGAGCATCTTCCCTGGCCATAGCAGCACACTCCAAACCAGCTCCAAAGGAAAAAAGGAGCATTGCTAATAGTCACTCTAATTTATACCATGTCAGTTCAAACCCTACATCAGGTGCTGCTCAGCAGCTCAGAGTTGTGGAACCATTGCTTTCGTAGAGGGTTGAGTTTCGGTGGTTTCCAACGACTTATTCGGTTGATATGAAATTGTGGAGGAGTTAAAAACTCAGCTGTGCTCTCGGCCAAACAGATGAATGAAAAGCCAGTACAAGGCCTGCACTTTGTCCCTTTGTCCCCAACACACCCAAAGCTGCCGGTTTCCCTCCTGCCTCTGAAACCCCAGTGACTCCTGGAAAGTGTGTACTCATGTCCTGCAGGATCATCCCTTTGCAGAATTTTCTGGGATGAAAAATTGAGCTGCTCCTCTGCTGCCACAAGCCTATTTACCCAGGAAGTGCTGCCGCACAGCCAGAGGCAGTGACAAGATGGAAAAAGCACAGTATTGGCATCACATCCCATCACAACAACCCTTCCCACAGCACAAGCGGAGCCAACACATCATCAGAGGGGTGATGCTTGCAAGCAAAACCCCCAGTCAAATGCAACCACTCAGATGAGCTCATGGCAGGAGAGTTTATGGGATTTATACGCATGGGGTAACTCCATGAACCTTGCACTCTTTTCTTCCACCTTTTTAAGGCTGGAGCTTTGGGCAGGCTATTTGGGGAGGTTTAAGTGGGGCGTGCTTGTTTTGTGCCATTTGATGCTGAGCTAGTGATGGTTTCTGATGTATTTATACACATGTGACATGCATTTATTATACAATAAGTGTATTTGTTTTTCCTAAAAAATACATAGAAACAATTTCAAAAACATGCATTATGGCTAAATAGCTTCTTTTTGCACAGATGGCACTGGCCCTTCTCCTCTTGTAGTCTTCCCTTTCAGTTCCCCTTTCAGATAAAATCTTTGGATTTATATATGTGTGTGCCCAGGTAAATATAGCATATACAGAGACAGCTTATATCTTACAAATATATAAAAAGTACATAATTTAGTCAGAATGCAATGACTTCACTATGCTTGCTCTAAAACACAGCAAAAAATGAGTTACGATGCTATAAATTTCTATCAGGCAGGAAACTGGATCTTTGCTAATATTAATGAATTCAGCACCTCATACTTACTATCCATGACACTATAGAAAAACAGAGACATGCACGTTTCACCATGGCACTGGCTGGATGGCATTTTATTGTAACCGGGAAGACTTTTTTCTCTCTGGAGGCTTTCCCCTCTCCTCTCAGTGTGTCTCAGAAGGGAATTGAGCATCCCGTCAGAGTAAACAGAGAGGTAATGCTCATAGGGTTGATTTACTACTCTGCTACTGCATTGATTGAACCCAGATACAAATCCCAAAGACAAAGTCATACATCCTGAAGAATTAAAAATCCTTTATTTCAGCTGTCATCCTGTATTGAACTATTCTGGGTGCCTCAGGAAGGCTAAAGTTCTTTGGACATGCCCATTTGGGATGGATTGGGAAAGAAACATCTACAAAGATAAATCTACCCAACTAAAAAAACCATTGCTGTGCTATAGCCCCCAGTCTGGAAATATAGGGAAATGTTGCAAATGTTGCAAAAATGTTGCAAATCAAGCAAATGTTGCAAAAAAAAAAAAGAGGGAAAAATAAAAAACAAAAGGAAAAAGAAAAGCAAACTCAGGGGGAGGGAGTTGGTCATACAAATATCTTGAATTTTTTCTGCAGGTGGCTTCAGAGTCAAAGCTACTCGTCCTTTACTACAGAGCATGCGGCTATCCATAGCCCCTCAAGGTTTTCTGATCAACTCCTAGGCTGCTGGAAGTAAGAGGAGGGATTTCTATGGAGGAGCCATGGGGAGAACTGACAGTACAGAAACCTGCAAACCAGCCTGGCTGAATTCAATTACAGCCTTGAGACGCAAGTAAAGAAACAGCAACAGGAAGTCACTCCAGCCTTTGAAATGCCAGTTTACAGTGTGAGCAAGGAAAAATAATACTTTTTAAACTTCTTGTTTAGGAAAAAAAGAAGCAGAACACTTCCTTTAATGACACATTAGCTGACAGTGGTGCTTTTATGACTCTTTCCTAGTCACCGATGAATCACTGGATGGAAGTGCAGGGACAGACTGTTCTTATCTAAGGGCTACAATCCAGTGGTTCAGTGTCACCCAAAACAAGGTGCTTCTCTTGCTCCTGCTCTCTCTCATGTCATTGACATCAGCAATTCATCCCACCCCAGCTCTTGGTCTGCCTAAGAGCACATCTGATAACCCTGGAGGTCTGTGTGTCACAAGCAGCTCCATCCCCAGGCCAGACTCGGGGCTCTCAACACCCTCACTGCCACCACAGCTCCTGCTTCCCACCACAACAAGACAAGGAGTCCCTGGACATTACCAGGCATTTTTTCCCTTGTATTTCCTTCTAATGCAGTTCATATGTTTAGACATTTCCCTTCACAGACATCTGTTCTTTCCACGTTCCTTACATTTTAGATTATACATCCTTGGTTTTGTTCCTTTGCTCCAAAAAATAAGGGTTTTTGAAGCTTAATAGTGAGGGCTCAGTGCATCTGCCAGAGTTCCTGGCACAGCCAGCGTCCTGTAGGAGCAATTACTTTCCAGTGAGTCTCTAAAGTTGCTTATTTACTTCCAATTGTAGGCTGAAAGTACTTTAAAATCAGGACAGTTTTTTCCAGTTACATAATCACCTGAAATGTCTTGAATACATAGACTTCCACTCGGTTCAATAGTCAACCTGAAAATAGCCGAAACAGTTTGTAAAGCGTGTTAAAAGTGCTCTCTCCCAGAATTCAGGCTTTAGAAGTGCAGGTCCATCGTCCAAGTCAACCAACGGCACGAAGCAAAATCAATTCCCCTGATTTTGTAACAACACAGGAGAAAAAGAGCCAACAAAGGAGAGGCAGCCAGGCTGTGCTGCTCTTCATCAGCTTCCTGAGCAGAATTATAGCAAGCAACCACTTCTAGAAAGTCCTTTCATGTCTATTCATGTTGGGTTTATTTACTGCTCTTGGTAAAACAAAACCAGAGTTGACTTCTGACCAGCCATGAAACTTAGGATATTTTTCCATTAGAGCTTTTTAATTAATTATGGTGAGTTTAGAACACTGTGTGGGGCATCTGCTGTTCCCACCATTTTCATTTATCAAAAGCATTGATAAAACTTGTTTTGGACAACAGTTGTTTAGGTATCAGATCCCCTCCCTGTCTTGTAAGCAGAGGTAACAAAGTGTACAATGACCTACTAAAGATCTCCAGAAAATCTTCTAAAGATCTCAAGGCACTTTGCAAAGTGAGGCTCCATTTGTTTTCCTTACTCATGCATATTTTAAATTCCCTTTTAAGTTTCAACGGTTTGCATGGGTGTAATTCGGAGCAGACTGGAGCCTTACATATTTTGCATACCAACGAGTTATGTGAGTCCAATTTCTGAAAAAAAGATTATATAATCATTATGATGCAGTTGTGGAGTAACTCACTGGAAAAAAATAATAATACAACAAACCCAGAAGGATTTACTTTGTAATTTTAAGCGGATATTCACAAATGAAAGCAAGCTTTGTGTCCATCAACAATATACAGACGGGAATCAGCGTTTCTCCAAACCTACTGAAGAACCATGGTCTTGACTTGTAGGTTTAAGTTACTGGCACTCATATACATATATATATATATATATATATATATATATGTATGTATGTATGTATGTCTGTATGTTTATGTATCATCTAGACTTAAATGATATTGGAAAAGTAGAAATAGGATGATAAACTTTCAAAGCTGAAGTAAAAAAGAACCTGTGTTTTAACTTAGTGTTGAGTATTTATACAGCCGGCACCGTTTAGTCCAGCATGTTTGAATGAGTGCGAGTCTGTGGTTGCAGTTCTGTATAAAAATACTGTAGCCTGCTCCTGCTTTAGGAACTAAACTTCAGTTCCCAATAGCTCCCTCTGTAATTCTCTTTCCAAATAAAAGGACAAACTATTCCTGGCTCGTAACGGTGTATTTCTGTGGCTTCTTGAACTATAATGAAGGCAGTCTGGAATGTTAAAAATTACATACTCAATGCCAGTTCTGAACCACAGTAATTTAGGCTTTAAATGTTTTGAAGTTTACATTTTGAGTCTGTTATTGTACAACTTTTTAATTAAAATGTTGCTGTAGTCCAGATCACTAATGCTTCTTGCTCAAAGATCCATTAACATCTATCTTAAAACCACTACCTAGTGAACTTGATAATTATGGTATTGAGGGCTAAGGCCATCTGCTTGGAAAATTATTTGGTTTTTATTTGGCTCCTTCTAATTGTAGAAATTCAAAGACATCTTTGATATCCACTGGATTCCAACAATGGAAACATCAGTTCTCTTTCTATAAATGCTTCAGATCTGTCTCTGCTGCGGACTAAGTCTTGATGCAGTTCAAGAAATAATCTGCTAAGCTTGTCACCGAGGAATCAGGTTTGGATTTTCCTGGAGAGACAATATGTACCATTGATGCACGTTATCTCTATGTTTTCCCATCAGAATGCTACTAAATAAATCAGAAAAACATGACACACTTACTTCTAGATATCCTTGTAACCCAGTAACAGCTATTCTTAGGATGAATAGCTCCATGGACTCTTCTTGTTATCATCTGTAGCAGAGAGTTTTTAGACACTTATGCTTGAAATATCCCTTCACATTTATATCCTGTGTACGATGAAGTGAGACTTAAACCTGACCTTCACTCTCAAGTTAAAATTCTTCTCGTACCCTATGTAAACAGTGGGAATTAATTCCAGTGTCAGTGAGAGATACAAAACCAGAAAGTTAACACCACAAGGCTAGAGTTTTAGTGAGGCTTGGGATGGTTTTTCTTTTGGGCAGGTAGGGAGGTCCCTCCTAAAGCCTGTGTAGGAGCCGGCCCAGTTTTTGAAGGAAATTCCCTCAAGGATTTCTCAGCAAGGCCTCCGAAACATTGACTGTCTATAGGAATAACTCAGCAGGACAGCAAAGGCTTTGTGATAATTCTGTATATTGAGGGGGAAAACAGAGCCTTCCAGATGTTTCTTGTGCCAAATAACTCAGAAATCTATTTACATTCAGTCCAGGTTTAGATAATTTTGGTATTGAGGGCTAAGGCCATCTGCTTATAAAACTGTTTTTTATTTGGCTCCTTCTAATTGTAATTCCTGTACAATGTAAAATCAGAGAGCTATTATTGTATTTGCATTTACTAATCACTGTACAATAATAACAATTGCCAGTGTAGCATCCGTGGGATTCTTGCACAACTGCAAATGTTGCCTAAATGCCTAGAGAGAGACCTCTGGGCAGCTCCAAGGTAGTAAGGAAACAAAATCCTTTCCTATCTGAAACAGCCACTCGGCCAAAAGAGACATTGAAAAATTGAGTGGACCTTGCTAGTCTCTGTCCATGTTGCCTGTGGAGGCTTCAGATCTTGACTTTTATCACCCCACACCTCGATATTATGTACTAAGAGATGCAAACCCCCTCTAACATGACAATTGGCACGAGCTGTCTTCATAGCAACTACATAGTTTCACACTCAGTGCATCTCTTGCTGTGACACGGAATTCTGCATTGTACCTGATTTTTGGCTATGAATTTTGGTTTTCAGGTGCAAGCAAAATGAGGTGTTATTATTTCCACCTAATCAAGGCAAAACCAGTTTCGCTTTCTTTGAAGCTTTTTATCTCCCTACAACTGGATTTGAATCTCTGACTTCACCACCACAACCCCAGAGCCATAACCACAAGGCCACATGCTCCCAGAGCTGTTTTTGGAGGTGGTAGTGATGCGAGTTATTTTAGAAGCTGCTAGCTATAAATTTCAGTTATATGTGAAGGAGGGTAAGTAAGCTTTGAAAGACCTTGGTGAGTCTGTCCTTCAGTGACTAGTAGGCAATTACTGAGGCCACTGGCAAGGGTGGGAATGGAAGGGTCGTCCTGCAGCTTGAACAAGAAACCACTGAATACAAACAAACAGCAATGGTGAACAACAGTTAAACTAATTGTCCTTGTTGGTATTACTGTCCCAAGACGGGTTGTGACGCAGAAAGTCAATCTGCACAAAGTCCGTTTTTCGTTACAGTGAGCTCCAAATAGCATCAAAACAAGTAATTTTTAGACCTCTGGGCTGCACATGATAAACGCAGCCCAACCACCTTGATTCTTTTTTAAAAAGGCTTTACCCTGACCCTTCAATTCATGAGGCATTTTTGCACTACTGGTTTCCTGCCTGAAAATAAACGTGAATCTGCTATTCCATTCCACTTGTTCCATAAACTACAAGGGCAAACGCTAGGATCTATGACTGGAACCATTTTGCATTTGCAAAATAAAGATCACTTGCCAAAATATGCTGGATTTAAAAGCCTCAATTGCCAAGATCCATTCAAAGGAGAGCAGACTTGGCACAGCCAAAACCCCATTGTTGGGTATGATATGAGATAAAAGCCCCAAAAAGCAACAACTGAACTGCACAACGAGTTACTAAAAGCTAAAAAATGTGGAATTCAGTACTTTCACATGCAGGAACTGTTTACACTTTTCCGTTCTCATAAGAATAATTTTCAGCTGCACAAATTAGCAACATCTGTGTGAAGTGTAGATAAATCAGGGAGTAAAGTGATTTCAATCAGAATAAGGGTCATCATAGAGATGGTGGCTGAGAGATGGTGGTAGTTATTCAAGATCATGCTTGATACGCTCAGCTCCCAGTTCAGTATTGCCTTGTCTCTGGTATAGCAAAGCACAGCTGTATGAACAGTGTTATTGAGACCAGTAAAAGACATTAATTTTACTCTCTTCCTCATGGTATAGATGAGCTTTCCCATTGGAGATGCTCTCACACAATAGCCAAGCTCCAAAGGAAAGGCAGAGGGCAAAAATGCTACTGTCATACAAACCCCACAGAGATGGTTAACCTCAAGAACAGAATAATAGGCATAATCTAGTGGTTCAGGGCACAACCACGGGAGTGAAGGTAATCCTTTAAACAGAAAATAGAAGAGAATTCCTCAGATTTGTAGAGGTGCAATAGTATTACCTGCAATTGCCTTTAGCTGGGTAAGAACTGGCTTTATCATCCCAGGGAGGGATGAATTCCACATCACTTTCTCTTTCAAGTACAGAGCCTTACCATTCCTGTGCCTACACACTCAAGCTGGGGATGATTAAAATTGGGAGGAGAGAATAAAAACATCTTACTGCCCAGAAAACAGGCAAGTCAGGGAAATCCTCCTGCTCCAGTGAACCTGCTACTACCAACCACTGAGAGACAAACACTGGGACTAGACAGGACATGGAGAAGTTACTGATGTTCCCTGTTCATGCCCAGGGCAATAACTAACCTTTGAGGTGATGCTGACGCAGAAAAGGATGTGAAATACTGGAAATACTCCTAGAAAATCAGAAAATCCCATCAGTCTAATAATCGGGATTGATCATCTATGATTCCAGGTCATTTTGACTGACAGATGTAAGAAGTCACTTCACAGTAAGATTTCTTAGGATGTTGTACAATGGCAATGTGGGAATAAAATAGCATTCTCAGCAATGAAGGTCACATCTATTTTGATACTTGAAAGCAATTTTGCAAGTAGGAGTCCCTTTGGAATTGAAGTGAAAATCCTGCAAGAAAAAATTCAATACAATTTACGTTACACATAAAATGCATGTGTGGAGTCAGCGATAAAGTGCAGCTGACCTCTCCTGTTGTCTCTCAGGAAATCAGAACTCAGTCGTGCCTGTTATAACTATTATTTAATAGTTGGGGAATGGCAGCATTGAGAGACTTGTGCTCAGTGTTGGACAGAGGTCTTTCAGTGAAGAACTCACAACAGCCATTTTGTCCTCGTTTCCAGGAAGAAAAGGTTGCTCCTGGAGCCTAAGAAAACTGTCACAAAAATCTTGAAGGAAAAAAGAAAACATAAAAATCCAAACAAACAAAGAAAACATTTCACTAGAACCCATCTTTGGAAAAATATAAAATATTTTTCCACCCAGAGAAATAACTATAAATAATGTTTGAACTATTAAAAGAGTGAACGCAGAAAAAGGCTATTTACATAGGAGAGTTTTGTGCTGTTTCAGTCTAATTTGTCACTGATGTAGGAGCCTCATACGTTAGCTGGAGGAAATCCAGAGTTTTCAAAGGTTTTCTGTCAGGGCTTGAAAAGTTGCCAGTTTTTTTTAATGGAGCCGAGCAGTCTCAGGCCTGTTGTTCTCAAAGATTTTGTGAGCCAGGGCTGAATGTTAGCAGGAAACAGAGCCAAGTGGGCTTCCTGAGCGTCTGAGAGAGGAAACACTGTAATAAGCATGGAGGCTGTGGTTAAAAATAACTCTGGTATATAAAGGCTGCAAAGGATCCCCTCTCGCTCACACTCGCTGCTGCCTCTTGGCTGCTGCTTCCCGCTGACTCCATGTGAATGAGATGCTTTGCCATCCCCTCGGAGCAGGTGGTTTTTAAGCAGAAGAAGACAGAAAACAGCCCGCAGAGAAGCTGAGCACAAGGCAGCTCTTACTGAGTTTCCAGCAAGCAGGATCCAGGCTTTATTTCAAGAGCGTTGTCAGGCTGAGCTGAGCTGCAGCTACGGACACGGAACATTTTGGTGTCTAACTTCAGGCTGAAGTAAAAGTTATGTCGAAAAAAATAACTTGGTTTTCTGTGATATGAAACCTGAAAAGGGGAACAGGGTGAATCATGCAAGGTCTTGAGCAATAGGTGAAAGGGCCCCCTAAATTGTTACCATCAGGCCCAGTGTGGCTTGTAGCACTTCTGCTACAGAAGGTTTAGTCTCACCCTGTGCTCCCCTCGCCCAGCTGGAGGAGATGGATGTGCCAACCACAAGCTGGAGGACTGGCCACCCACCATCAATCAGAGCTCTGCAGTCCCCTTGCCTTGGTTTCTCGCCCTGCTTCTCCTCACCAAATTCATTTTGCATGGGATTAGACCCATCTTTTTTCTCTCAAAGCAGTGATTTTCCTTGCAAATGTGGGATAAAACCCACTCTGGTTATTTGGCAAATTAAGGCACCTTTTTTCCTGCTGTAACCTGACACTAACAGCCCCATGCGCTCCATGCTGAACACTTCTTTGTAGCTCATATTATGCTGTAATTGGCAAAACACATTCTTCCCGGGCTTGTGTTTTTATTACAAGCATTTATTTGGCGCTTTATGTGGCAAATGAAAAGAAAATTTCACAATTCTACAAAGTTGCATTGTATCAGGCTGTCCCTTGAAAAAGCATTTTATTGCTCAAGAATAGCTGTAACCGTTTGAGGGATTTCAACAGCGTCGTTGTCTTCAGCTACAATTGCTATACATGCAATTATATACAGCACCAAATAGTACTAATTTTGATCAGTATTAACCCTGACAACTGGCACTTGATTCCACCCTCAACAGTAAGTGTGACATTCCTTGCAGGCATTAGCTGAACAATCTGGAGTAAAAGTTCAGGTGCGTGGAAAAAAATAAGCTGAAGTTTTGTTTCTGAATAGAAAGCATTTTCTAAGAAACACAAGGCACTGTTCCTAAGCTCAGACATAGCCAGAAATATAAATATATAAATACCCTAAAACGTAGGCATTGATGGCTCAAGAAAAAAAATAAATTATCACAACAATCGACACAGGTGTCTGGAAAAAAGTCTATCCCAAAATATCCCACTGAAGTTTCAAAGCTTAATCATAATCGCATAACTAATTGTGATCATGGAAAAAAATTATATACCATGCTGAATATTTCAGTGATCTAAGTCTGCAGGGACTTGAGAGGCAAGATAAAGGAAGACGAATTAAATCAGCTGCTCTATACATGCAGCCTGTCCTGCAGAGGTGCCTGTCTTCCTCTCATTGGCCAATTCATACCTCTGATTCACACTTCCATGTATTGAAACAGGGAAAGTAATTCCAGGCAGCCACCAATACCAATTAACAGCGTCACGGTTAATTAAATGCTTGCTCCAATATTTCCCATTACTGAACTGCAGGACATATGACTAATGAATCCTACAGGTGCAGTACAAAGAAGGTATTTTATAAAGGAGAACTAAACCCCACATGTTCATCACATTAACCAAGGCTTTGCAGCCTACACCCTACATGAACTCCTACTTTGTATATTTGGTGAATAAACCTCCACTTATCAGATCCAACCATAACCTATAACCATGTTCTACATGCCAATGAGGGAAAAAACCCCAAAGCCTTCCTCACTTCTAAGTAGTTCTCTTCTTGTGGCTGGTTTTAAGCTTTGTCCAGTCTTCTTTCCCCCTCCCCCAGTTAAAACATGTGAACTTCAAAGTGACAAAAAACTCTGCTAAGAAGGGCATCTGCATCTGTGCTGACTCAGACTGCAACAGATCTCACAAATTAAAAAGAGAAAAAAAAGCAGCTGATTAGGGCTTTGAAGTTCCCTCAAACAGAATTTTCCCCTTGCATTTACTAAACCCCAAACACAGTTCTCACTTCTAAACCCAGTCAACTTTGCACATCTGACAACACTTACTGTCCCAAGTGGACATGGCAGATAAGACATAATTTCCCTTTTTCTCCTGTCGTCTCCAACCAATTATATAAATTGTCTATCAAAAATGCAGGCCAGGAATGATGTGACCAGTATGAACACTCAAAGTGTAACACTCCTGTATTCCAGAACCAAATTTAATCTTCTTGGGTTTCTGATGTTGTAGAGCCCACTAAATACTTGTTAACCATAAGAGTAATTTTTCTGAATGAAACCACATAGGTACTTCTGCTCTACGCTCCTGTTATTCCATGCCCTTATTGCCCATTTCTTCACTAAATATTTGGTTTTGTAATCTAAAGTATATGGCAGCAACTGAAAACTACTTGTCATGATCGGCGACTGACATTTCAAGCAGTTTTGCTGATATGATTTAACATGCTTGCCAAGTTTTGGAAACTGCGGTATCATTTCACGGTTCTGTAAAAAAAAAAAATAAAAGATTTTTGAAATGTGTTTTTAATTGACAGCTGAAAGGGACATCTGCAATACAACATATGGGCATTCAGCACACACATCAGTAAAAGCTGGCAGACACAGCTATGTCCCTAATCTAAGCTGATCATTAGAAAGTGGCATACGTTGCTAAGGTTTGAAGTGCCCCCAAGTCAAAAATGACAAAAAATCATTTACAGCTGAACACTACCATTCTTCACACAGCAAATTCAAGTAACAATACATAATTACCTCAATTATATTCACTAAATAGCTGATTTTTGCATGATTTATTCAACCATGAACATATTTTCTTGCATATTTCTGAAAAAAGTTTTCTTTTTAGAGTTTGATTTACTTATTTAAATGGATTTTAAGCTGCTTTCCCTCTGCATTGATGGGAGTCTGCCTTGCTAAAACAGGTTGGAAGCATCGGAGCTTGACTTTTGCTCGTCTTTGGGAGCTAAGTTAATAAAGCTTTCACTAAAACCATTTAAGATTGCCATCACAAGGAATGGAAGGGATAGAACTGTCAATAACTGTGTTGAAAAAGCAGAAGTGCTGAAAAATATTTCTGTTCTCTCTTTGGGAAAAAGCCAGATGCTGTATTGAGATCAGACAATAATGATGTTGAAATACTTTCCATTACAGTAACTAAGGAGGATGTTAAAACAACTGCTACTCATCTCAAACACTATTAAGTTGCCAGGTCTGGGTAATTTAGAAGTGAGTGTTTCGAAAGAACCAACTAAGGACATATCCAGATGGTTGATGTTTATTATCAATTCATTTCAGAGCAGTGGGGAAGCCCCAGGTGACATGGAGAATGTTAATATTATGTCAGTATTGCAACAGGGTAAACAGAATGACCCAGATATGCCTGCCAGTGTTACACAAACCTGGGCAGAGACAGGGAGGGCTTGAGACATAAAAAGAATTCTAAATAAAGAGGGTTTGGTTAATGACGTTTGTGATGGTGTTTTAAATAAGGATGTGCCTCAGAGCAGTGTGATTTTCACAGTAAGAAATAAGCACGTGACAAATGAACATGGTGTGCACACGCGAATTGGTCCAACCACAGGCCACTACATCTGGAAATGGAATTTAGATTTTAACCAAGCAGGTTTATTGGTTCTTGATCTTTTTTATCATTACTTACCATTCAATGTTGTTAACAATGACCTGGAAGAAAACAGAAATTGTTTCTGATAAAGTCCTAGATGACAAGGATCACAGAAGTGCAACATAATTTGAAGAACATGTCATTGTTAAAGGATTATTTTAGCTATCCAGGCAGACACAAACCCCAGTTATGGCAATACAGAGAAGCTAAAGGCCACACTTCTAGGAATGGAAAATACAAGCAGACCCGCTTTTTGGCATGGACAAAAATAGGTTCCTACATAGGCCAACAGGGAATTCATCAGAAAAACTGGGACACCAAAATTGCTCTGCTCTCAGACATCTCGTTTCATGGCATCTTTTTGCAGCCTCTACCCTCTGTCTGTGCAACCCTAAATAAGCTGGATTTCTCCCAGTGGTTCCAATTGTCTCTCAATGCTTCCTAGCCTTGCCACCAGCATTTCCATCAGGTCTCCCAGGGTTCTGTTCCACCTTCCAGTCTTCCCCCATATCCCATGTGCCCTGCTTTCAGCGTTGTCATAAATTCTATCTTCTCAAAAAGCCTGGGAGCCAACACTGAGTGCAGAGGGTGTACATGGTGGTGCTGCCCTGGACTGGGGAGCAGTATCATGGAATCACAGAATGGTTTGGACTGGAAGAGACCTTAAAGCTCATCCACTCACAGCCCCTGCCGTCGGCAGGGACACCTTCCACCATCCCAGGTTGCTCTAAGCCCTGAACAACCTGGCCTTGGATATTTCCAGGGATACAGGGGCAGCCACAGCTTCTGTGGGCCATCTGTGCCAGGGCCTCCCCACCCCCACAGGGAAAAATTTCTTCCCAAAATCCCATCTAATCCTGCTCTCTGGCAGTGGGAAGATATTCCCCCTTGTCCTGGCACTCCATGACATGAAAGAGCTGAGGGAGAAGAGGCCTTTGCCAAGCAGCTACTCAGGACAAGACGATGACAAAGGGCACAAGTCCAATCCTTAAAGAGAAGTGACTCATATTTGTCTACTACTCCACTTTTCCAGTGCTCAGACCTCAAGAAAGACTTTGGAAATATGCAAATAGCTCAAAGGAGACTCACTAAGAAAAAAAGTATTAGAGGAAAATATGTTTTCCTAAAAGCTTAATGAGCTCCTTCAACTTCAGGTCATCAAAGAGATAGTTCACCTTCATCTGTCAGTCCCTGTGCGGGAATCAGCTCCAGTCACGAAAGGTCTGGTCAAAAAGGCTTCTTTCTCCAATGAATTCATGATGTTACTTTAGTCAGATATGATGCCTTGAGAGGCCACCTAGACACAGAGACTAGACAGGAGTAAGTCTAGTAGATATTTATTTTAAAGGTAAAATATCCTTATTTATAAGGTAGATATTTATTTTAAAAGCCTTCAAAGGTACACCCTGGGGAGCCAAAGGCTATTGCCAAGATGGACCCCAAGACGGATGATGAGTCACGAGTTCTTCACACTTTTATAGGTTTGGTCCATTTGCATATCAACATAAATTTGCCAATTAAAACTTTAGCTAATGATGTAATTTTCCCAAGCTCAGCCCCCTTCCCAAGATGTTGGTTTACACATTTTGTGCCTAGGACAGTCTGGGTGTCCTTGAAGAGTAGGCTTGGAGAGGCTTTGTTATAACTACCTTAGCATGAGAGAGCAGAAGCTAACAGGCTACAAGAAACTTCAGAGTTACCTACTAGGCAATACAGGATTTGAAAAACGTAAAAGTTAAAACCTAAGGCATCAGACAAAAGACCTACAGGATTAAATCACTCTCCCTAAATTAAGATGTGGGTCTACAACACATAACTGTCTATTTTATTTTATGTGGTTGTTTACATCATTTTATCAACTTCCTTGACAGCAGATTCTAAAAAGTGCTATCTCAGAACCTGTAGTTTAAAATAGAAAAAAAAAAAAAATATAGTCAAGAGAACTGTGACAATATGAGATGCAGGCAAGGAAATCCTCTGTCTCATTTCAATATGAAGGGGTTGGTCACCGTACTCTAGGTGTTAAGAGGTGTCACGTTCGTCTCGTTTACCCTGGTATTACTATTATTACTAGTTTGCTCTAGGTGCAATCTGGACTTTCTGAGAACAATCCCTGAGAAAGGAGCTTTTTGTTTGTTTGCTTGAGTTCTGTAATGACTCAGAACTGTGGGGAGCCAGGTGATGTGGGTATTGCACCAACCCATCCAGCTTCAAGCTTCAGCGGGCACAGCCCAGCACAGCCCTAGCTTGGATTCTTCTATTAACATGCAAAATCTTGATTGCAAGCCCTTAAAAAATTTCTCCTTGATCTAAAAGCAACAAGAGAGAGCAGCAGCAACACCTAGGAAAATCAACTTTGCCATATAAAAATGGCCGAGTCCATGTTTACTTTGGCTGGAAGACAGATCACACATTATTTAGCTCTCCTCTACCCACAGCAGATTAACAAATACTTTCTAATCTCACATTCTTCACATTTATACACCAGTGGCATCACTCCTGATCTATGCTAAGTGAGATCACTGCCAGGATCTTGCATTTAGGTATTTAAAATAAGAGTTATGAGCAACAAAAAGCCAGAAAATGTCAGCACAACTGTCCACAACCGAGTGAAAGGTCATGGCAAAGTTGTTCTCAATTTGCGCAGAACCAGTGACTCACAAGGTAAATAAATTCTCACATTTGTCTCCCCAGGTTTAGTGCAGCTCTCGATTTTTAGCCTCTCCACTTTGCTTGAAAACAAAGAGAAACTAAAGGCAGTGAATTTATTATTTTGTGTGCTTGGTTTTCGTCCTCTCTGCCCGCTAAACGTTTCCTTTACACAAAGAAAATGCAGAGTTTGGTGACAGCCATTGCAGAGCTATAAACAAAGTCTTTCCAGTACCTACTGGAAGGCAGCATCCGATTGGAGCTTCTCAGTGAAACCTACACATCCAGTTGCATATCCTAGAAACAAAATATTTTGTTATAGCTGTTGCTGAAATCACAAGCATATAAACTGACACAGACATTCGGAGTGTGTTATCAAGGGAACATTCACATTCATTCTGAATTCATCAGAGTATATTTTCTTGGCTGACTCACAGCCCCATATATACATATCGTTCACTTACAGACGTTTTATTAGAGGAAAAGAGTTTACATTGAAAGATTACACAAGTGTGACATTACAGAGCCATGAGTCACACATCTTTGTGTACAGCGTTACCATGCATTCAGTGTATTGATTCTGCTCCAGTCACAGAAGTTTGGCTGCTCCTTCTGGCCAACCGGTGAACTTTTAGAATGAAAACTATAGAAAGTTAAACAAGAGATATTCCTGATTTTAAAACATGTTTTGCAACTGAAAAGATCCTTTACTTACCCTAGCAACTGAGCTTTCCCAAGGTGGCTAAACACAGCCACAAGGCTGGGATGGGCTCTGGTGGACAGGCTCAAAATGCTTTGGAGAACCAGAGCCCATCAAGGGCATTGCTCCTTCCCCTCCTGGGGCACACCACGCATAAAAGTGAGAGCTGTTCTCTTGCACTCTCCTGATTTCCAGCTCACTTAGAAACCCTTTTAGAAGTGATTGCAAAGGAAATACGGAGGAGGAAAGGAGAAAGCATAGCTCTTTCTTTGAACAGGCTCTCAAAGAATCAGTCTGTCCCTCGATAGATCACAGTTTTCCCCTCTTTCAGAACTGCCGGTTTTGCTCCTTGATGATGGCCAAGAAGCCACGATCCTCAAAACCAGGAGTCTGGGGCATGTTGTCGGAAGTTATTGGAGAATTGCTCCTTCAGACTCAGCATCTGAGCTAGAGGCCAAGGTAAAGGAGAAGAACAATCTTCCCTCCTGAAAAATCAAGCTCGAGACCATAAATTGCCTACAACCAGGGGAGACCACAGAAGCCATGTGCGTTTTTTTCTCTCATAATGTCACATTGCAACATTGATTTTGGCAATCTTTGTGCCACAAATGGAAATTCTGCTACAGATCTGGACTTCCATTAAATGCAAAACTCCAGTGAAGACTGTACAAGAGTGTCATTGAGCACCTTTCTGTCAGCACCAAGATGCATCTGGGACCTTTAGGGTGACCAGTGCCAGAGGACGCCATCATCAGCTCAGCAGCTCACCCGTGGGAGCAGGGCATATCTCCCTCACTGGGCTCCTGACACCTACCACTCCCACTCTCTTTTTCTGAGTCTGATTGCACCACATTGCCCCAGGGATGAGGCCAGGTTGTGGGACAGCTGCTCTGAGGTGTGGGAGGATCAAACCCCTAATTCATGGTGTCTTTCTTAGTGTCCCCAGGGCAACAACCCCTCAGTACTCCCCATCCCACAGCAAGTCCCTAAAAGTCTCGGTTGAAGCTTGTAGCTATCAGTGTCCCCTCATGTCACAGATGGTCCCTTGGTGTTTCCAGGTCAGGGAGCCCTCAATGCCCTCCACCCCACAGCAGGTCACCCACAGTGTGTCTCAGCACAGGGTCCCCCCATGTCAGGAAGGGTCCTGTAGGTGTTTCCAGGGCAGGGTCCCCTGACCACCGAAGTCCCTCACAGTCTCTCTTAGTGCGGGACAAGATCCCTCAGTGTCCCTGGAGCAGGGACGTAGAGACCCCTTGGCGTCCCCCCAGCTCACTTGAGGCAGGGACCTCTCAGTGTCCCATCACTGGCCACTGCCCGATGTGGGGATCACAGCTCCACGGCCACTGCCCGAGCCGGGGGTCGCCGCTCCTCGGCCGCCCGCGAGCCCCGTGCCGAGGGGAGGGCGGCGAAGGGGGCCCGTCCCCGCTCCGCTCCGCTCCGCTCCGCCCCGCTCGGGCTGGGACCGCCGCCGCCGCGTCCTTTTATACCGGGGCTAAATTTAGGCTGCGCCCGAGCCGCTGCCTCCCGCCCGCCCCGTCCGGGACGCGTTTCCTCCGCTCCTGCAATTGGCCTGAAGCCGCCCGCGCTCGCGTTATAAGGTGCGGAGGGCGGCCGGCCGCGCTCGTCCCGCACCATGGCGCTGAGCGACACCGCCCTGCCCTCCTTCGCCCCCTTCGCCAGCCCCTGCCGCGAGAAAGCCCTGCACGAAGTGAGTGTCCCCCGCGCTCAGCACCGACGGCTCATCGCACGGATGGCCAGCGGAGCCGCTGCCCCGCTGCGCCTCGAGNAACCTCTAACCCTTTCCCTTTTCTCTCTCCCCAGAAGTGGAAGTGCGAGCAAGAGGCCAAGACCCCCGCCGGCACCTGGGGCGGCCTCTCCCCACGCAAAGAGGATGAGGATCTCAACAACGTGTTGGATTTTATCCTTTCCATGGGCAGTGATGGCTACGGCCAGGGCAGTGCCGGCGGGGACTATCCCCCTGCCCAAGGCGAAAGCGGTGGCTTTTACCAGACAAACCCGTCCCCGGGATGCTACAGTGCCCTGGAGCAGGGCAGCCCCCCACCCTACAACGCCGGCATCGTGCCAGAGATGATGCGTTCCGAGATGGACTCCAACTACTGTCCGTCTGGCAGCGTCCACGGGCGGTTCTTTGTGACACCCACCTTCGGGGGCCCGCAGTTCGTTGAGAACATCAAGCCCGAACCCGACATGGACAATTATGGACCAGTCTTGGGTCTGGTGCCCCAGGCTTGCCCAAAGATCAAGCAGGAGGGGAACGCGACCTGCATGATGGCTTACGAGCAGCCCCGGGTAGCCAGTTCCCCCCAGATCCCTGGGGCAGAGACGCCCCCGCTGAGTCCCGACGATCTCATGGTGAATGACTGCCACACACAGATGATGTGTCCCTCGTCCATGTCATTCCAGCAAAGTTACCACCCGGCCTCCGGCTTCCACCACCCACAGACCCACCTCCAGTACCAGAACACCTCTCAGTTTGGCCTTTTCGAGGACAGCCTGCCCTTACAGCCCTCAGCTCCTAGGGGCATGCTCACCCCTCCTTCTTCCCCTCTGGAGCTGCTGGACTCCAAACCAAAGCGAGGACGCCGGTCCTGGCCAAGGAAGAGGACGGCCACTCACACGTGCTCCTATGCCGGTTGTGGGAAGACCTACACCAAGAGCTCACACCTGAAGGCCCACCTCAGGACACACACAGGTAAATAATGCTGATGGCCTTCATACGGAGATGTGCTGTGTGCCGGTTGGGATAGCCCTGTGTAGAAGAGTTTGCAGCCTGGGTTTTTACCCTGTAGTCTGTTAAATTCACAGCTGAGCTATGGCAGGTGGTCAGGTCTATAACCTAGGTGTTTACCTATGTAGTCAAAGATTTTCTAAGGGCTTCTAAAGCCCTTTCTCCAAAGATTTTCATTGCAGATATGGGTGAGTAAAGGAATTTCTAATAGTTTAGCTTAAAAGCACTTGGATCTTGCTGTGGAAGGGCTTGGTAGCAAATAAAGGGATAGCTATGATAAAACTCAGCAGGTTGCCTGGTGTATGATGCCATGCTGAGTCACTCTCTCCGATTTCCCCAAACAGGTGAAAAGCCCTACCACTGCAACTGGGAAGGCTGCGGCTGGAAGTTTGCACGCTCTGATGAGCTCACCCGTCACTATCGCAAGCACACGGGCCACCGGCCCTTCCAGTGCCACCTCTGCGACAGGGCGTTCTCCAGGTCGGACCACCTTGCTTTGCACATGAAGCGGCATATGTAGCCCCAGGGACTCTGCCCTGCCAACAGTGGACCTTATTTAACTGCTCAGGTGCAGAAGCGTTAAAAATCCGTAGCTGGTACTACAATAGGGAGGCACCGACCGACGCTCCAGGACGGACACTGAGGATCTGACACAAGGAGGCTTAGTCAGGCATCTCCGGCAGAGAATCTGCCGTGACCGAATCAGTGACCTGCCCGTCCCGGTCAGGAGAACAGGGGTTATTTATGCAGCTTCTGTGAAGGGTAAACTCCATAAGACTCCATACAGATTGTATAGAAGAAGCTGTAAATATGTTTTGGTTTTTTTTCCCGATTTTAACTGCCCATTCCTAAGCTTTACAAGACAATGTTTGTATGGAAACTGCCTGAAGTTGACCCTAGAACAGATAAAATGAATGTTACTGTAGCTAACAATGTTAATTTAGATCTCAGTTGAAGGCATGGCTAAGAGAACACTCCCCTCGTTAGACTGTTTGGTTCACAGGTGCAATAATATTCTTGTTTGCCATGATCTACACTAGATGTACAGGGCTTGATGTCTTGTAAGAAAATAACCTATTTACTGTAATTTTTTTAATATATTGTAAATAATTTTATACAATGAGAAATATTGTATATGTAAATAGAAGACAAATGGGTATTTTGCCTATTTCTGTTTTTATAAAAACATAATTTTTCAATGTTTGAAAACATTTCATCTTTTTAATAAAATAAGTTTTTAATTGCTGTGATTTTTTTTCTCCTTTGAGATCTCCCTGTTACTTTTTCCCTGATGGCTGCACCAGCAACCACCTGGTTGTGTTTTAAATTATTGACAGCTGTAAGAAGACACTTAAAAAATCCATGGATTTTTCTGAAATAGATAACAGAGTAAGTAAGTTATTCTCAGTGGTAAATAAGACACAGTACAGTGCTTTATCAAAAAATCAAATAGTAAAGTAGATCATATTCAAAATATACTTCCTAAAAATGGTTAAGTAAGGAACACTGTATTTTCAGTCTCATTTCTAGTTTATGCTAGACTATTTTAATAGCATTCTTAATGTTTTCCAGATGCAGTTACAGTTTTGCCAGCAGTGTGTGGGTTTTTACTATAAATTTAAACACTGCATTTTTGTAATTACGGAGGCTTATTTTAAGGCATTCTTGTACATAAATTATCCTTGTTCTCAAGAGCTCAGTGCAGAATTCCAATAGAACAGTAGTGGAATTCAAGCATGATTCGCAACAGGTTAAAATACCTTCATAACTCATTCCCCAAAACTTAAATTCACTTAATAATTTGTAGTACCATCTGGATTTCAGGAGTTAAGAAAGTTATTAACTGTTTGGGGGGAAAATCAGACAGGAATCAAGATTCTGAAAACTAATTGCAAATGAACTGGATACCGCAACACCTATAGCGGTAAAGAGAGCTGCAGAAGCCAAATTCAGCCCCCAAAAAATTCTTCACAGCTGCAAATGAGCTCAGAATTCCAAGCAGTAAATCCAAGCAGTTGTTCTGACAGTCGGATGGTCATCCTCTGTCTTTACAATTCTGGTGTTGTGGTGAGTCTTGATACCTGTACATCACTGCTAATCAAATCTGCAGATTCAGCTTAATATTGCAGCATTGTTTTCCTTAACATCTGGATACCTGGAACTTTGTATTAATCAAGATTGTGACCTTTTTTCTGACTTTACATGTTAGAATACACAAGAATGAAATCAACAGGAATGCATTTAGAGTGACTACAAATATAGCTGTTCTTCTGTGAAAGCAAAGGCTGAAGTTGTTCATGTGAAACAGATGTATTTTGGGCTTCTAATCATTGGCATGGAAGAATGAGTTCCACATTTCACTTTTATAGCTCTTTCAAAGTGAAATATAAGAGAGCTTTAACGTTTCTTCATCAAAACCAAAACTCATTTATTTGCTAGAAAAAACATAAATTGCACAATCTGATTCCAGAAAGTGAGGATGACTTAAAGATGTTCTAAACTTGGCACATTCATTGTTGCAACAGTTCTAGGTATTTCCTTCTCTTTCCCCATAGCTGAATATTTTCATATTTCAGCATGTCCTTTGGTGTTTATAACTTTAAGAAAACAACTTCTAAAATTCTTACTCTCATCTCTTCATACTTACCTGGCTTTCCCTTGCTCTTTCTGAAGAACTGGAAATGGTTTTAGTCATTCCCAGTTTTCAGCATTCCCAGGTTTTGTTATAACCCAGGTTTCAGTAATACAGTGCAAGCTTAAACGATTCCCTTTTTCGTAACGCAATTTAAAAGACAAAGAGGTGTGACACCTCAGTGCCCAGCCCCATATCTGCCTTGGGAAGGGCCCAGCCAGAGCTCTCCAGTGGTGGGGAAGATCTTGGAAGTATCACAACATCGCAATGCACTTATCTGGCTCTGCTCGTCCCCAGTCCTCTCCTGACCTCTGGTAGAGGCAGGGTATAGGTCTGACCAGTTTTCTTCCCTTCCAAATTCTCAGCCTGGAGAAGAGGACTCTGAGGAGACCTCAGAGTCCCTTCCAGTGCCTAAAGGGGCTCCAAGAGAGCTGGAGAGGGAATTTGGACAAGGGCTAGAGCAACAGGACAACAGGGAATGTGTTCACCCTGCCAGAGGGCAGGGTTAGATGGTATGTTGTGAAGAAATTTTTCCCTGTGAGGGTGGTGAGGGATTGGAATAGAATTCCCAGAGAAATTGTGGTTGCTTCATCCCTGGAAATGTTCAAGGCCAGCTTGAACAGGGCTTGGAAGGTGTCTCTGGCCATGGCAAGGGGTGGAACAGGATGGACTTTAAGCTCCCTTCCAACCCAAACCATTCTGGGATTCTGTGATTCCAAGTCAGCTGCAGCCAGTGAATGGCACAAAGGCATCGTGTGCTGCTCAGGGCCTTTGTGCAGAAATAAATGTCACCACAGTCACCAACCCCTAAAAAACCCTCATGTGGCTACTCTGCAGCATCTACCACCGTATTGGGTGCTTCTCCTCCTCCTCCTCCTCCTTTTTCTCCTCCAGTGCCTCAGCATGGGAGCATCCGAACCTGCCTTTGCTCTAGGGAAAGAGTCTGGCTGTGAGGGTTATCACCTCTGCTGCCTCTGCTACTGCTCTCTAGAAAGTCTTCACATAAAACAGTTGGTATCTGCCTGATAGCAGATACCAAATAGCACTCAGACCCTGACGAGCAGTGGAGACATGGAAAGAGGAGCAGGTGGTGGTGTCTGAGCTTTTAGATTTGTGTCTCAACTGAAAATAGAGCAGAGGAATCTTCATGCATAAATGAAAAAGACCTCATATAAAAATATATAAAGACAGGCCTCTGAAAGTGGGGAGGGATGGGGGGACAAAGCACTAATAAAAGTTCACAAGAAACTTTCTTGTCATTGTTTAAGGGAGGGCATCTGTGATAATTGCTATGTGGTCTTTACCGGAAACTGCATGTTCTTGAATCTTGAGATCATCTTGTAGCAGAAAAAAAAGAGATGCTGATCTTATTCTTCTCACATTCCATTATGAGTAATTATCAACTCTCTTTTTTTTCCCCTCTCTCTTTAATTGTTTTAAATTAGTACATCCAAAGATGTGTCACTGTAATTCCAGTACTACCAAGCCTCCCCTAGTCAGCAGGAAACCACTAATGCTCCACATCTACTAATTTATCATCAGGTTGTCATCTCTTAAGTAATTCTGTTCTAATTAACCATCTGCCTCCCAGGGAGCATCCAGCGACCACGACCTGCAGCTATCCTGGATTTGATTTTGACATACCAGGGAAAAGAAAAAACTACAGAAGTTTTAGTTAAACCTGATGGGAGGAAATGTAGAGTCCATTGAAAACAAGATTTTCACACATACTAAATTAAGATACCACAGCCATGGGCTCACTACTGTTGTAAGATAGATTGTGAGATAAGATAGAGCAGGTTAAGTGCAGAAACAATCAAATCCTGCACAATGATCCCAGTGATAATTTTAGGAAATATTTTCAAACTCAGGTACCATCCAGAGCAGTTACTGCTCTAAGTCAGTTCATTCCACATGGAGTTTCAGATCGTTGTTTCACTCTGCTGGAAATGGTTTTTCCTCACCCACTGACTTGAGTCAGTTAAACTCCTCCGAGATGGGACCTCACTGTCAGAACACACTGTAATCCAGAAATGGCCCAGAGCAGGAGCAGGTCCAGCTGCCGCAGGGCCGTTTGACTCAGTCACCTTTCGGCTCTCGAAGGTGACACGTTGCCCTCTGCTCACCCAGCACCACTCCAGCACCACACCAGCACCTGTGAAACAGCCCAGCACCAGCCCAGCACCACACAAGCACCATACCCCAGCACATTGTGCATACCCAGCACTGCACCAGCATCCTGTGAAAGAGTCCAGCACCACCACCCCAGCACCCTGCACACAACCAGCACTGCACCAGCACCCTGTGCACAACCACCAGCGCCCTTTGCACCACCAGCACCCAGCAAGTGAGCAGGCAGGGCACCTTCAAATCTCTTTTTTTCAACCCTAAAATGGAAGGCTGGACTAGAAACCCTCTGGCTTTTCTGGAAGTTTGTTTTAGATTCAGTTTTGTAGCTGATCACGTCTGTGAGAGTTGAAACTTCAGTACTGGCCATGGCTCACCTCGTGCAGGATGGGGCAGTTCAACCTGTGTGAGCCCTTGGTTACTCATAGCCATTTACAAACTGCCTGAAAACATTGATTGGCTCTAAACTTTGGTCTTCCATCCCCAAGAATGCCAAAATAAGTTTGTCCACTCTTCAAATTATAGGATTGTGTGGTTCTGTGGTTTTCTGTGGTAGAAGCTCTGTGGTTTCTCAAGCTATTTTGTGCACCTCTAACACAGAGTAGCTGTTAGGCTTCGCTTAAATTGAATTTTCAAAGCCAGAACCCCAAGCTCTAGCAATTTCTTTTGCTGTATTTAGATAAAACAACTACAACAAAGTCATGTAGCCATCACTATGGTAACTAGCAAAAATTCAACCCAAACCCCATGTAATTTAACAGGTAGAAAGCCATTCCCATTGTTGGCATTCAAACCCTACTTGGTGGTATCTACAAACCTTAAAATTCTTGGGTGTCCTTGAAGCAGTTGCTCTCAGCTGGGTCTATCCCAGATCCCACCTGGCCAAGACAGGTCCTATGTGCTGTGAGTGAAGCAGTCAGAGCTCTGAACTCTGGCACTACAGCAGCTCCTCTGCTGTGGCCCAGGCTCTGGCAGAAATGTGCTTCCCACTGATTTGAAGAAGTAATTGGTTTACAAGCCAAACGCTAGTAACCTAAAGCACATAGCCATGCCCAATTCACAGGCCCTGGAGGTAACTAGTTCAATGTATTGATTCCAAGAGACTCCTTAAAGCTCTCTATGGTTTGATCCCAAACAACCCATTCCCCATCACTTCAGCTGAGATTGGGAACCCCCCCTGCCACAAACCAGCACCTTCCACTTGCAGCACGCAGAGGTTGCGGGGATTTATCCTAAACTTGTTAGGTAGAAAATATATTTGATTTACTCTTTTGAGGTCTGATTTTTCAGCCACAATTATTTGATCTTATAATATTTAGTGCAGACACTAAAGAGGAACCATAAGCATTGCTTTATAGAATGAATAGAGTTAACTTTACCAAAACCTCCTTTCTAAGCACAAGGAGAGGAGAAGCAACCAAGTTTTCATGTACTCTGTAACCATTGTTAGCATTAGTTACCTGCTTATTTACCTGCTCCCACTGTAAGTCCTTTTAGCAAATCAGAAGTTTTCTGCCTGTTGTCATGAGCATAAATTCAGCAACACAGAAACTGCAGGTGGACTTACCTGGTACAGGTTTATAATGAAATAGGGTATCATTTCAAATCACTTTTACTTTGGTTTCTTGCACTTCTTACAGCTCAGAGCATACCTGGAGTTCTGACTCATTATGTCATCAGGAAATATCTGGTCTGTCATATTGGATATGATCTCCTGTGACATTTAATATATTAGGTGAATAGCTACTGAGCCTGAGGCTTAACCACAAAACAAAACACACACAAAAATATCTTCAGATCCCAACAACCACTTTTTTACAGCCTGTGTGCAATGACAGCATTAAGTGGGTTTTGTTATCTTAATGATTTTATATTATATTGCAAAATAAGGGATATGGAATGCCTGGATGCCCTTTCTGTGGATGCAAGGGCTAGGCAGAAAGCACAGGGCTTCATCATTCCGAAAACTGTGATCAAGGACCTTTATGGGAAGTTAAACAGCAGAAATATATTATGTTTGCCACTGGCAGAGTCCTGTGAGATTTCATCAATAAGGAAGGCTACAGCAATTTTAAGAGATGCTGCATGAGCAGCAATAAAAAGTTTTAATTGTGGTCATTACATTAAAAAAAATGCCAACCAGACAGGAGGGAAAAGGTACTCAAGAGTGACTACACTGATAGTCACATACAGCAGATGGGAGATTCAGCAATTCCAGAGATAAACCTGATGGCACTTCCTGCATACGGGCGGCACTGATGACTCCAGGAGCTCAGAATTCCAAGAGGAGAGCTGGGCTTGGGACATATTTAGGTACAGTCAACAAATGCTACAGTTGTGTTTGAGGTTTAACAGTTGGGCTCAGACCTTGGACAGCCTTTAAGGTCAAATTTCCATGTCCTGAACAGGACGGTGATGCTTTTCTGCCCTTCCCAGTGAAGGGGTTCTTAGGCTATGCTGGGTACAGGGGAGTCCTTTCAGATTAAGCCCGGACAACATGGATTAGGAAAGCATTTGGGAAAGCATAGGGATGAGAATGCTGTGTATGTCAGACCCCAAAAACTTGAGTAGGAGCAACACACAGAGCACTGGGCCATGATTTTGAAGCACAACACGATGAGAGGAATTGGGTAGGGAGTTGGGCCCCATCTGTGACATACTGCAGTCAAATCCTGATCCAAAATGTCAACGTACTAAAAATATTGGAGAGAAACCTGCCCTGGCAACCTGGGGCTCACTTTGTCCAGGTGAGCAGGAGCAGCCAGTGAACAGCTGGGAGAAGAATGAATCAAAGTGAGTAAATGGAACAGCCCACTAGTGAGGTGTATTTTTCCAGCCAGCCAAAGGTTGTCTCTGGTGATCTCCCCAACCGCTCCTGGTGTAAATTGCCAGGAAATCCAGCACTGCTGCACACAAATTGCTTGGAAAGGGTGTGGCATCGGATTTGGGATTGGTCTGCTCAGCCCAAGTGTGGCTGGGACAAGGAGGAAAGGGAAGGACAGGAGGGAAAACAGTGCAGAGGGCACCAACCAACAGGAAAAAGATTTCAGTGCAGAGAATAGAGTGGTTGTTCAAAGCAAGATTCACAAATTTAACATAAAAACTTGTGAAATTGTGGACAAAAAAAAAAAAAAAAGTAAAGAAAGAGTGCTGAAATCTCAGAGCTCCAAAAAGTAACTTTTCATTTATTATATTAAACAATAACATTTCTCTTATATTAAACAATAAACACATGAGATGGGTTAAAATTAAAATACCTTACAATTTGTTATAACATTTGAAAGATAAATATAACCACAATAATGTACATATTTGGAGATATTAGTCAGATTTAGGTCACCATTGCAGTTTCTGCTTTGTGTTTCCACCTTTTTCAGACTTAAGAATGGTATATTAAAAGGGACACCAGAAGAGCACTCTGTACTTGCAACAGCAGAAGGAACCACAGTCACTAGGAGTTTTCCTTTGAAACTTAAAGGGAGAAGCAGAAGTTGGAAAAATGAAAATTCCATTTTATAACAAATTGGCCTTTATTTATAAAACTTTCAAGTAAAAAGAGCAGTATATCAACTGATCAAACAGGTGTATTATAGTTAACATATTTACTCTAAAAATAAATCTTCTATGATTCCATCGTACTCCAAGCAAAATTCCTTTCTAGGAAAAGATGGCTGTTGTGAAGTCTACATAGATGCAATATATAACCAAATATGTAACAAAAAACTTGGCTGTTCCACTAGTATAGGAAGATAATTGAATTAGATTAATAGCAGAGATCGATTCACTTCAACAGAGTTCCAGCTCTAAATGAGGATTAAACAGAAATGAAATTCCTGAGAGGGAGGAAGAAAATGCAGAAAAAAGGAGAAATCAAACTCCTACACAGGGGAAAGCAACAATTCTACTTGGACCAAAACTCCTTGGGCCACGGTTCTACAGAACAAATATTCTTCTCAATCGAGAAACACTGAAGAAGAAATAGCAACCCCAGAAGGATTGTAAGAAGAATCCAAGAAAAGTGCATTATCTTTGAGCATATGATGACAAAATAATCTCTACAATACTGCTAACAGATTTCACAGATGGGAATTAAAAAGGCTTATGCAGACACAGCTTGGAATTTCTTACACTTTGAGAGCACAGTAAATGGAACAAGATATAGGAAGGACTGATGACCCTCACAGGGAAGAGGTTCCATAAGGAAAAATTTGCTTATATAAAAATATTTCATACGGCATTATTGTGGAAGTATGACTTTTATGAGCATCTGTTTTTATTGCAGGGTGACTGGGAGGTTTTACAGCGAGACAATTTGAAGGTAACTGAGGGAAACCACTTGAGGCAAATGTGAACACACAGTTCTGTGAAGGGTAATGTGGTAATTCAATACCTGTGTCTCATGTGCACTGTCTGCACGTGCAGGTTCAACGTGAATAATTATCTATCTGTCCTGTTTAATTGTTGTGCCTCAGTGCTCTGTGCAATCCAGGGCTTTCCATGAGTCATTCCAGTAGTACATATTCTGTATAAAACATGTGTGCCACCATAAAACCCTGCTAAACTCTTAGTGATTGTTCAAAGTACCGCAAAGTCTAATAATTTATCTAAGTAGAAAGCAGAATCACCCCCACTCTTTCCTCTAAGCCAAATATGCAATAGATAGTCGTTCCTCCTGAAGTAAAAGCTTAGGTGGAAATGGAGGAAAACCAGAACTGGAATCCAGATGACAATTATGTGCAACCAATCTAACTGGAATGAAGCAAGAAAAACATGTTTTCCACCTTTTCCTGTGACTGTTTGGGATGTGTGTATGAGAACAGCTCCTTACAAATATTTTTTCAAAAAGGAAAGAAAAGGTAAGAGGGAATTGAAACTACAAGCAAACATAGGACAAAACTCATTGCGCCTCAGCCCAGAGAAGAAAGATGACATGCAAGATCAGAAGTTGAGCCTACATTCCAAACAGATACTTTAAAAACTCCAAAGAATGTGAAATTACATCCAGTGCAGATGATTACTACTTTCTGCCAGGGTTCTCTTACACCTGGCACAGCTAATGAACACAGTGTTTCATGTCAATGAAAGAAATCTTGATACAAATTGATTAGAAGTAATTTCTCCTCTTTTCTTTAACCAGGACTTTGAAATTCTCAGAGCCATGAGCTAATCTAAATTTCTGTAAAGATTCCAATTCTGGATCCATCTCTGGTTACAGAATTCATACATACACACAAGCTTTAATATATAGAATATATCTGCATATTCTACATAATCATTGTATATACACATTTTATGTACAGCACAATGAACTATATACTGGGCATAGCATGTGGACATGTAGAGTATATACACACACTATGATTACATTATACAATACTATATATATATATATATACACACACACACATAGACACAAATAATATGGACCTCACTGTACACTGTATATGCACTGGGGGTATTCACATTTTCCATATCTTACACTACGTATTTTCTCTGCCCAAATAGCAACAGGTCTTTAAATTTCACTGTTCTGGGAGAAGAAGATCAATGCCTTGCAATAAAGTTTTGCCTCAAAGAGCGAGTGCAGGTATTGTACAAACACTGAGTTACAGCATAGGGAAAGAATGTGGGGAATCTTCCTTTTTATATGGAAAAGTATATTAAATACAAAACAAAAAATCACAGCTAGGTTTTCTTCTACTGCAGTGATAACATTTTGAATCAAGAGTGTTTCAGTAAACTCAAGGTTCCTAAATCTAATAATGTGCATAGACAACATGTTGCATTCTGTCCTTGTTAATTTGTTGATCTGCAAGCAAATATGTCCAAAAAACTGTCCAAGCAAATATGAGGAAGAGTCAATAAGGAAATACAAAACCACGCCCTAACACTATATAGAATGCTGGATTAATTCACATTTCTGCCTCCTTGCTGGACATCTTGAAAACACCATCTCATTGCATTATAAATTCAGTATTTTAGGGCCCTGACAAAGCAGCAGAAAGCCTTGTTATGGTACAGAACTTCAGAAATGCATCAAGCTATTTAGTCATCCACTTGTCCCACTTGAGTGACATCATCCAGTCTAGAACTGGTATTCTTTTCTAAATTTTATTGTAGCAGAAGAGACGCCACAAGGACTCAGGTCCAAGTGAGCAGGAGGACCTTACTCATGGATACAGTTTGTTTAACTTCACTGAGAATCCTGCAGCCACTTACTTTTGAAAATTACTCTTCCACAGCAAAAGTTTTATCACGTTACCTAAAGACAGACCTAAGTTAGCTCTCAGAGACTTCAAGTCCTATACACCAACAGAAGAATTTTTTTATGTTTTAATATGTTTGATCACATAATCAAATATATAATAGAGAAAAATTATCGCAATGGGAAGGGATTTCAAATCTAGTTCTGCAAAATTAGAAATAGCTTCTATTGCATCCCAAAGGGCTCATTAAAGGACAATATTAAAGATCATTATACGGTTGGTTTTGGTATTAGAAATAAATCTTCTTTCCTTCTGAGGAGAATAAAAGGTTCACATTATTTGTAGTACCATTAACACAGGACACACACAGCAAAAGTGGAGTTGTGACTCCTAAAAATAACATCCTAAACATGGATGGATGTGTGTGTCTGCACGCCCACCCACCCATTTCCCTCTCCACAAAAGCCTGAGACTACAAATGCCCCACCTTGGCTGAATTTCAGAGCTGAAAACTACCAAGATGCTTAAAATGATCCAATCTGACTCCTCTGTGCAAGGAAAGAATCCAGCATAAGGCAATCCCAACAGAACAGGGAAAGATTGTTTTCATTCACTAAGCAGGCACTATTGTTGTAGTACGAAAATAAAAGTAAGGAAGCAAGGACATAAAAAATAGAAATGCATTAAAGATGATGAAGGAATATCACATTTTTAAAAATACAGAAAATGTTGTAAGATAAGGGCTGCATCAGTAAAAACCCCAAATGGAAAGCTTTGTACTTCCAGAGAACAAAGGGCAGGAAAGAAGACTGAGGACATTTAAAAATGTCCTGTTGTCCTACTCTATGAGACAGAAAATTCCAAGGCAAATACAACTGAAGTTTTAGAATTCCTGTAGACAGAAAAGGCATTTGTAATAAGCAAATGAAATTCACAGACTTATTTTTCTAATACCAAACACATTCTGTGTTGTCTTTTTCAGGTGGAAGCATTCAGTATATATAAAACCTGTTCCTACCTGGTCTGAGTACTGCAAACTGGATTTTAGAGCCAACCCAGACAGTGCTGCCAGAACTGATGTGTGAATGTGTATTTGGCAACTAAAATCCGATTCAGCTTGGCTTCATTTCAGGGAAATCTGCTCAATCTGTAACCCCAAAGAGGCGGAATTAAAGAAGCAGAGGTAGGGACTGTACCAGAGAGTCACCGGGGTAACATAACCTACTCCGTGTGCTGGGAGTTGGCGTCAATGAGGGTACAATGTGTTGTAAGGGTGAGCACTCCTCAAACTTGGCAACTTTTCCACCACTCGATTTCTTGATGTCACATTAAAGCAGCACCCAAATGTGTATCACCATCCTGCAATGCTGTTTGCTCACAATAAAGCAAAATTTTGCTTCAAAATTTAACTGCTAAATTATTTATCCCATTTACTACAACTGAATTAACTCCCTCTTTTAGTCACATACAATTACTAAAACTCAATGCAAACAAATGTTTTAATTAGAAGAACTACTAATTTCTAGAGTCTTCAAATTTGTACTGTTTTATAGAGTTCAGAGTTTGTATCCATCATATATAAATTGTCAGATTCTTTTGTAAAAGCCACAACTTCTGGATAAAAAGGGACCATCTAATAATGAGTTTAGGCTTTAACATAGATGATGCAGAAGACACACTGATTAGCCTACCATGAATTATTAAATAAATGAAACAAGTGAAAGGTAATTCTATAAATACTCTCTTTTTATGACATTTTCTTGGAAATTCATACTGCAGCCTCAAAGACCCAGTGGAATTCAGGTTATAAAAAGCCAGATTCATAAGCTGCAGTTTACTCTATGCAACATTTGTGTTTCAGATAAAGAAACTTTCAGTACCTTAGGATTAACTGTTAAATTTCTTTCAAGCAATAAATTTTATCTAGGACATATAATACAGCTCATACACTGTTTCCTGCAGATTATGCACTTGAGAAGCCACACAGCACCTGGTCAGACACAACCGGCCAGTCCTGTTTAGATCTGAAGGTGACTAAAATTATTTTCACAATATAAACCAAGGATTTAGTATTTTTATAAAAGCCTTGTTCCAAGGTTTCTCTTAGATAGGGTGGAGCCCAAGACCCTCTTTAAGAGTTTGGCATGTCAGCCTTACTGAGTGCAATGGCCAACTCAAGGTCTTCTTGTTCTTGTTTCCGCAACCGAGCCAGTCTTTCCTGCTCTGCTTTTTCACTCTCCCGCTTCGCCCAGGCCAGCTGCTGTTCCTCATTTCCAAACTAAAAAATGAAAATGGAAAATGAATTAATAAAGTTACCAACCAGCTCTAAGAAATTATGCAAAAAATACAAAGAATCAAGACTTATTAAATATACAGGTCAAGTACGTCAGGCTGTCTTATGGCAGTTCTAGATTGAGATAGAAATTCACTCACTGGTTTCCTCACTTCATCCTTTATTTCCTTAATTTCTTCCTCTTTCACTTCCTCCCTTGATTTATTTCCTTAATTCCTCCTTCCTTTACTTCCTTAGTTTATTTCCTTAGTTTCTTCCTCCTCCCACCTGGAAATTAACCCACATGGGATGCAAGTCCCTGTATCTGCGGCTCAGTTGGGTATGAAAACAGCCAAACAAAAACTCCACAAACACAAAAAAAGGAAGTTAATGGTTTGGAAGCACAGCAACTACAGCCATTTTTAAGAAGAAATAGCTGGTAAAGCCAATACTTATTTACACTTGTGCAACTGCACAGCAGAGAGTTTTACTGCGGTAGTTCCTGCTAAGGGTGAGGGGTTTGATAAGCGATTGTGGACATTGCTGACACATGGGAAGTCTCATCACCAAATCAAAAGTTACCGGAAGTGCTTCTGTTGCTGTTCATAAAATACACACAGAGTTTCTCCAGTAAGAAATAATGTGAGTGAATCCAATTTGCTTCAGCAGAGAACACTAAGAAAGCATCACACTTCCTAACATTCAGCTCCTAAACCTGTTTGGGCTCCCCAAAACACAAGTACGGTGCAGCAAAACTTGTCCAAAATTATATTCTAGTGTTTACCATTGAAGAATGCAGAAGTTTGCTTGTTTGCATTTTTTTGCACAGAATCTTAAACTATTTTATTGAAATCATAGCAATTTTAAACTCAAATATTATCTGTTCCCAGTTAATTTTAGCATTTGCTGAGGAGGAGGATGGGAACAGCTGCATGCAAATGTTTGCTTTAAAGCCAGCTTCTAAAATCTGCTTTTGCTGGTTTGGTTTTGTTTGGGGCTTTTTTTTTTTCTGGTTTTTTTTTTTTTTTGTGCAGGAAAACATATTATTTGAGGGGTTTCTTGAGGAGAAAAATTTCAGTTGGACGTATACTGCAAAAATTCTGTGGCCCAGGAAACAGTGACTCTGAGCACAGCGTGCTGTACATGGCACAAACTGATGCAGCTACACCTGCCCAGACCGACCTGAAATATTGAACCGAGTGTTAAAATGCAAGTTTCAGTGCTAAACCCTGCCTAGCTGCATATACACTATGTAATGGCCCCACCCCAGTCTCCTCCTCCACTCTGCACTGTATCTGTAATTTTTATTTTTTATGTATTTTTAAATAAATACGCCTATTTGAATTTCTTTCAACCCAAGCCCAATTCTCATTTACTCAGAATTTAATTATGCCTCTAGATGCCCATCATTCCTTATTTCATTTCTCTCCGTATGACTTTTGAGATTATTTGATGCAAAAAAAATTACTTTTCTTCATGCAGTATCTCTGCTTTCATTGCTATAAAAATTTATATGAGAATCATTGCATTTGGATATTACTGAAATACTGAAAGAAGTGTCACACCTTTTGATATTTTACTTTTAAAATGGAGAGACCCTACTACAATTCCTCATTCAAATACTGTCAGCTGATAGGTAAGATTGAAAAGCTCACTAAGATTTTAAATAGATTTTTTTTTTCAAGATAAAGACAGATTCAAATGGAAGCAGGAACTCTCCGCTTAGTCCAGGAATTCAGGTAGATCCTACAGTTGGGATGGAGAATTAACAGTTACTATTTTCAGAAATACAAGAAGCTTTGGTCAAACCATCTGGGATGTTTTTTTAATGTTGAGAAACCAGTTTTACTTCTGTAGTTTCCATTCTAGGATAAGGCTTCCAAAGTTTATGAGAATCCCAATTATAACTTGTTTATGGGACACAAGTTATATTTTTGTGGTTAAAAGTGCTGAGTGGGGGAAAAAAATGGAAAAATAGGCAAGTGATTCATTGGAAACAAATCTGGATGTGCCTTATTACAAGTGGTTGGCACAAAGAACAATTTTCAGGAGATAACTCTCACCATTGAGTAGTGAAATAAATACAGAACAGTTCATTAATGCCACAGATTCTTGCACAGATTGTCTATAAAAAGATAATTTTCAGGTAATTTAATACAATAACAATTTTTTGCATATGTCGAGGTTTCAACATGTCTATAAATATGTGTCACACGTGTAATTGCATTAAACCCCTCTTTTTCTTTTCTTTTTCAGAAGTACAGTCAGACCCAAGGCATAGATGAGGAAACCAGCAGACTGCAGCAAGATTAATCAAATCACAAAAAGCTCCACTGACTTGTGTGTACTGATTTACCAGCTTGTACTGAGACAAAAAGCTTAGTTCTAAGTGTTCTGTTTCTTCAAAATTTAAACACTTTCTGTTGGCAAAAAAGTGGCTTTTCTTGTTGTTCCGTAAACTGCAGATGGAACCCAGAAATACCTGAAATCTAAGATACCAAAAGACTTTGTTTTGTTCCAATGAATCATATTTAATGACAGCAACAAAGTTAAGAATGCAATGAAAATACACGTAAACTCTGGGTGCATGAATTTAACAGTATGTCAAAAAAGCACCAGATTTTCCTACTAAAATATAATGAAGGTTCTCATGTTCTTTCTTGCAACAGCCAAGGATTTCCACTAAAAATCAGGTTATTTTGATTATTCTATAGTCCTACATGACTCTGTTCTCAGATTCCATGGATTCAAAGTAGATGTCAAAAACCTTCTGTAAGTCATGAGCATACATGAAAACTGATTTTCATTTCCATTATGAACAAAGTTTCCCAACTGTGAGGCAAAGAGAAGCACAATATTCCCAATTATTTCAAGGTAACTGGTACATTTAAAACATCATACAGAAGGATTAGGAATTGTCAAGTGCAGCAGCATAATTGTGTTAAGAGGAAAGAAAAAAAACCCCATAAACTGAGGAGAAAAGGGATCAAATCTCTGTCTTTTCAGCCAAATTCAGTCAACACTTCTTTTTTTCTTACAGGAGGAGAAATTAATTCAGAAAACGGATTAAAAAATTAATTTCATTTGATGAAATGCCATTTAACAGGAATTTTTAAGTGGCTACTGCTCATTCTCTCATTTTTCCTACTTTTCCTTATCTTCTAATCTGAGGTGAAAACCTGATGGCACGGCAAATTTGACCCTGGAGCACCCATCAGGATTGGGATCATAGATTTTGGTTAATCATTTGATACAATTACTTAGAGTAAACCATGTTTTAACTTAAGAAATACAGTCTGGAAAGCAAGATGACAATAACTGGGTAACAGTCACTCCATTCCATCATTTGTCTTTCATTGCAGGAAGAAACTAGATGTTGTTGAAGAAACTTCAGATAAAGCAGGTTTCATGTCTTATTTTTATTAAGAATGTCACCAGTTTGTATACAATCAGAATTTAACTGTGCAAATCCAACTAGCTGTGGTCAAACATACATCAAATCTTGAACTCAGATGTTTCGAAAGTGATAAATTAAAGCCCTGAGGCCAACTAAAGTCTGCACAGATGACCTCAGCTGACAATACCAAATAGGAAAGTGATACACATTTAATATTAAATAATAACTAGGAAAAAAAAACCACAAACATTAAAAAGAAACAACCTGAAAGATTCAGCTTAAATATCTCCCCTTGTTGAACACTGACCTGTGTCTAGCAGAGTTAAGAAACAGATTAAGCTCGCAATTTTACTGCATAGCAACATGAGAGAACAAAAACACGTGAAAGGAGGAAGAAGCCTAAGGCTGTGGATGGAACAGATTCTATCCACTTATGGAAGCAGTAAGAACCACACCACCAATATTTGGAAAAATATCGGGTTTGGAAACCCCGATATTTTTAATGAATGGGGACCTGGCTTTGTTTTCAAACTTTCTGGGACTGTCTTTTGGAGTGCAGTGTGGACCTTTCTACCTTGGTTCTACAAAACCATTTTGTTTTCTTTGTCTTTTCTACAACATCGGTAACAGGAACAAAATTCAACAGCTCAATTTTCAATCTCTGTCTCATCTGGGTCTCTCTATGACCACATTCTATGTCATCTCTATGAGCATCATATACAGCAAACATTGCAACAGGATTGTCAGAACTTTCTCCACAAACAGTTACAAGTACTTTTTAGAAACTTTCCCTTTAAGGATTTGCTTCTCAGGATATGGTGAAATTGCTATAGAAATGTTTTCATCAATGGTTTTTGAGTCTTTACATCATTGGCTCCCAAAAATCCATTTACAAAATAGCCTCCATGCAACAAAAACAATACACAGATTCTGCTACAAAGAATTTGAGAGTAAAGGCACACTGTACTAAAGTAATTTAAATGCAAGTAAATCCTTGAAAATTTAGTAGGAAACTTCTTTTTTATTGAAATAATGACTTTTTATTACAGAAATATTAATACAAAAACAATGAGGACAGCATGAAGGTACTGAGAGACAGAAGCCAGGGAACAGTAGGTTTGAAGGTAAGACAAAAACCCAACAGAGACTGCTGCAAGCAGAGCAGAAAGTGGTTTGCTCAGAGACAAGGAACTTAACTTACAGAGCTGAAGTCTGCAAACCCCAAGGAAGAGTCTTTAGAAGTTTTACTTGAAGAGGAGGGAGCAAATGGATCTTTTCCACTAAATGGGTCCCCAAACCCCTTTTTATTCTGAAACAGGTCACTGCTGTCAGCCCCAAATGGCTGGAATGGATCATGGGGCTTGGGAAAATCTGCAGACCCAAGGTGGCTTACAGGAGTACTTTTACCTGGAAAGTTTAGGAAAAAAAAACAACAAAAGGAGAAAAAGAGAAGTTACTTACCATGGACAATGCAAAGCCCTGAAATAGGAAACTGCTGATACACTTTAGCATCATCCATCCTTCCTGAGATGGGTGAAAATCTTACCAAATAAAATGGTATTTATTTCTCAATGCAAATCATCTAGAACAGTTGTTTTATTTAAATGGATATATTATCTTATACATACCAAAATATTAATACCATCAAGATTTTAAAGTATGAAACCCATTATAAAGACATTTGGTCAGAAAATTTTGACAAGTATGACTTTGATTTTCCAGGATTAGAGGTATTTCAAGTCTAAGTTTGGTATTATATAGAAGACAAAATATGTAAAACCATGTATCACTAAAGATAAGTCATGTCAAATAGGATTAAAGAGTAATTTAGCTTTACAGAATGCCTGCATTCTGCTTTTTTCCCTGGAACAGTTTATCCTTCTACCACCCCATACACAAAGAAAAAGAGGCTGATTAAGAAATCACCTTGCTCTGGGGTGTTTGCTCCACAACCCACCTTTTGTAGGTAACTGTTCTTATGTTCCACCCCAACAATAAATGAAATCACAGGAATTACTGTGTATGCTTATAAATAATATGTGTATATTTCATTTGCTGCAATTAAAGCCTCAGTGGTTAATTTTTAATTCTCCTTGCCAAAAGACTATTTTGTGAGGTCAAATAACTAAACAGAAAATATATTTCTCCCCCTTCCCCCCCCCCAAAAAAAAAAAAAAAAAAAATTCCTCCTGACAAGTACTCATCCAGCTTCCAGGGAAAATACTCCTTGGATGAACATTCTTGATTGCAATGTGTACTTGATAAAGGAAAATATAGAAACCTTCTTAAAATAAACAAATACTTACAAGTTTCTGCTTAATAACGTGAATTCCATACATTATTTGCAGTAATAGAGCTATCTGTTTCAAAATGTCCAATTCTTTGAACTATAATTTAATAGGAATCTTATAATTTACTCCCATTATGATACACATATTAGGAGAGCACAGAGAAGTGGAATCAACCCCCAAATTTCAGAGTGTACTTGGCACATCTAAGTCATAGCCTGGGAGCTTTTCAGAAAGTACTTTGGTATGTGCTCATGAATGTCATAACATATGCTCAGATCTGTGGAAATACTTTTATCAAAGGGAAATAAAGATTAGCAAACTTGCACTAAATAAATGACCTATCCAGCAACTTCCAGTAAATCCCAATTCAGCCTCTCTTACCCCAGGGCTCCCTTGTACTCAGCTGGCCTCTATTCCCCAAAGTCAGAGGCACACATGGACAGGGAGCTGAAGGAATCGGGTACACAGGGGACTGAGGGAATCAGGTTTACAGGGAGCTGAGGAAATCACACAGACTCTCCTTAGTGCAGTGTCAACATGAGACTCGGATGCAATATAGGGACCACTGGCAGGCATCGAGCTGCATAGAAAGTGCAAAGCAAGGAAGTCCCCAGCCGCACAAGCAGAGAGAGACATGGAAAACAAGGCACGTGCAGTAGGAGATAGAAGTGGATTTATTTAGTCCTGAGGGGAACCTGAGGGGACTTTGGAGGGGAACCTGATCATAGTCCTGCAAGTCTTCCATCAGGAAAAAGGTGAATGTATTCAGAGTGGACCAAAAGAGATTCACATCAGACAATCCACAACATTTTTAAAACTTAAGGATACTCCAGACTGCCCAGGGAACTTATCACATTCAAAGAATCATAGAACATCCTGAGTTGGAAGTGACGCACAGGGACCATCCAGTCCAACCCCTGGCCCTGCACAGCCACCACAACAATACCACCCTGTCTCTGAGAGCGCTGTCCACATGCTCCTTGAGCTCGGGCAGCCTTGGGGCCATGACCATTGCTCTGGGGAGCCATTCCATCAACACATCCACGAGGTTTGAGAAAGTTCCTAGAAACAACACAGGTTCAGCTGCCTTGAAGCTGGAAGATAAATGAGATCTCTTAAAGCTCACCCCAGTACTATTTTCCATGGTTCAGTACATGCTCCATCCTGGATAACATATGTGACATAGATACACAGATCCCCATGGTAGCAACCACCTGTGCCACTCCTAAAGAGAGGCAGATCAGGCCAGTGCTTTATCCTTCATGGAAAGAAGTGACACAAGCAGGAAACTGCTCTCCTCACAAGCATGGACCCTCCATCAACCCAATCTGCCTTTCCAGAGGCCACATTTTGCTCTGTGGAATGGAGTGTTGCACTTCCATCCTGCCTATCCCGTGGTCTTCAGATCTCACCACGGCCACAGACATCCCATGCCACGGGACGTACAAACCTGGCAAGGGATGAGCAACTCAGCATTTTGTATGTAATTCTCCACATAAAAGAGCAACTTATTTTAACTTGTGTTAAATTAGTCCTAGAATCCCAGAATCGTTGGGGTTGGAAGGTACCTTAAAGCTCAATCAGTTCTAACCCCCTGCCACAGCCAGGAACACCTTCCACTAGACCAGGTTGCTCCAAGCTCCATCCAAACTAGCCTTGAAGAATTACGAAGACAATTAAAGTATCTGCATTTCCAATTTCTGGTCAAGGCAAAACAAGAGCCGCCTCCATTATTTCTCCTTCCTCTATTGCCAGTTACCAGCAAGGAAATTCCCCCTCATGCTTCACCCTGTATTGCCCAAAACCAGCTTGGATTGATGGAGGTAAAACTGACCCATTTTAAGCTGCCCTTTTCTTAGGTTAAATCTTCTGCTAGTGAAACCACCTTGTGGAATTGGTGACTGTTAACACAAACGCCAGGTTTGCAACGTATTTGTTCAGCAACCCTGGTTTTCCTGGGTGGCCTGTTCAAGATTTTGCACAAAGCCCCAGGTGGTTTTGAACCTGCACAGAGCATCGGGGTTTCTTGTGCTTCATCTTCACAAAAGATCACAAAGAATCACTTTGCTGTAGAGGAAATGCCACCATGTAATGACAGTTACTGCTAATGATATTGAAAGCTTTCATTTTACACCCTTAGTGCCATTTTCTTCAGATTTTTAGCTGTTAAAAAATAGAATAGGGCGATAATTTTTCTATTTTGGAAAAAAAAAGTGAGAGGGAAACCCTTATGCAGTCAGGTTGATCTTTTGCAGAGCAATTTTAAGGGCAGCACCTACTCTAAATACATCAACCACAGCACTCACAAGAGTCCTCAATGAGCCTGAGAATCACAGAACCTCCTCAGCTGGAAGAAATCCACAAGGACCATCAATCCAACTCCAAGTCCAAATCTCTCTTTTAGCACCCTTTGTATGTTGCTTACAGTTTGCTTTATCCTGCCACACTCTGCAAACATGGTTTTGAGGCCTGGCAGGAGTTTGTTTGGTTCAGTTAGATGTCTGAATTTACTCATTTACTAGCCATAAATTAGTATTAAAAAAACAGAATTATCTTTCTGATGTCTTTGCTGACTTACAGCAAGTGTAAGTCTCCTACTGTAGTAAGTGTACACTTAAATACACAAAGATTTTTGTAGTCCCATGTTTAGTGTGTCAAGAATGTGGGTACAGGATTAATACAACGTAAAGCTAAAGTACCCAAACCACATTAAAAGGTTACCAGCTGTACTGAAGGACATAGGTAAAATTGTAATACTGCAAAATATAGTCATAACTGAGATTGTATTAATCTTCCATTTGCTGGGAAATGTATTTTTACATGACTCTGCTCATCATTCTGAGGTACGGCAGGCAAACAGTTGTAACCCTTATTTGATTTTTCTGCTAATAGTTTCAGGCAAAAAAAGTTCAGAAAAAAGCAAAACAGGTCCTATTCTGAAACCACAGCAGTTTCAGCAGTTACCCAAGTGGTGCACCCAAACCACACCGAGGACTCACTTCAGCAAAAAGAGATGATGAACAAAATGGTTTACCACACCAAGTGCTGTTACTTAGAGCGAGCTCCACCCATACAAAGGGTTTATCTAATTTCATACCCCACAGCAAACTTGAGTTTGGAGGGCTGAGATCTGTATTTCAAAGCAAATACAACCTCACTGGTAGGATGCAAACACAAAATTTGTCTTACTGAACTACAAGATATTGACAACGAAAAGAAATATTTAGAGTTGCCTCACTATTCTATGTTTCAACACAGGGACTGACTTTCTGCTTAGAGAAGGATCTTGCTGAATGATGAGAAGCAGCATTTTTCCTGCCTTTGACGCCTAGATGGATCAGGCTCATGGGCAAACGAGAGAGAGTGGAAATGACACAACTTTAAACTTTCACTAAACAAGGGCTCCTTTCCAGGAAACTTTCTAAACTGAAAAATATCCTTTAAGAAGTCAGAGTTGTGCTGCAGAGGATAAGGAGCGATAGGGTAAGTTAAGTCCATACCTGTGATTACACTTGAACATATAGTCCCAGGATTTCCACCTCTCCTGTCTTTCACATGGCAGAAGAGGTGTCAGGTGCCTCCCAGCACATCTTTCTCTTGGCAGTTTACCAAATTTACATCTCATTTCCAACTTACTCAGCATGTTTTCCACCATCCTGTTAAGACCACCCCACTCCTCCAGCAATGCAGAGTAAAACCTTCATAAACTGAACTTTACAAACTCACAGAAAACTGATTACTAGTTTTCAAACTGTGCCTGAAGGTTAGTTACATTAAATCCAATTTTCTATAGAATACCTGGAGGTCTTTGTCTTCAACAGGGGCTATTTCTGCGCTGTATTTCAAACTCAACTGTTTGATGATAATGATCTTTGCAAAAAATCACAACATGTTTTTAGTAACAGAAGGGAGTTTTCCCATGCAAAACTCCCTCAGAACTGTTTTTGCTTAATATTGGCAAGATTTGCACCTTGAGTTCACTGAAAACTTTTGCTTAAGAGAAATATTCTGACAATCTACAAACTTCTTGAAAGGTGAGAAATCGTTACATGTTCAGCCCAACAATCTGCTCTGAAACAGCTTCTGAACAACCTCTTTCAACCATCGGTATTGAAATATCTTTACTGTGAGAGGTCAGCATAAACAAGAGAATCAAAGCGTGAATGGAATTTTTAGCTTGTGGCCAGGCAGGTGCTCCACCCATGAGTCATTTATCCTACACAACAAGGGATGCCTGTGTTCTGATGCAACTGTCAAGTCTTCTAGAAGGCATGAAAAATAAAAAAAAACTTTTCCTGTCAGTCACAACTTTGAGGCTGATTTTCTCACTCTTGGCTGCAGATGAGGGGAAAAAAATAAAGGTAAACAGGCACCATGGTACTTGTGAATAACTTCGGGTGCTTAAAAAGTTCTAAGGAAACAGGTGTGTGGTATCACACAGAAGTAAACATCCCAACACTCCTGTGATCTCACAATGAGTAAAGAACAGAACTCTATATAACCTGCTCTAGACCAAATGATTGATCCCCACAACTTCAATAAATCTACATAATTTAGAGTTAAATCTAAATTAAATCAAGGGAATTATTTTACTTTTTTTTTTTCTGATTAATGCAGTCCTTTCTTTTGTTCCTAACTCCTGATTACATCCATTATACCTAACATGGCTTCTTTCTTTTAAAATTTATCTGACTAAATACATAGAGCAAATTTCTACAAGGGGACACTGTACATGGTGCAAGTCAAAAAAAAGTCCACAAAAACGTGATGTGTTTAAACACTAAGTATTCATGAGGCATCATTTTCTTTCAAGAACTGAGCTCAGTAAATGTACAAGACAAAGCATTCAGACTTTGGTCTGCATTTTTAAGCAGGATACTGAACAAATTGTGAAGTCTTAATTTTGATCTGTGTGAGACACTGAAGACACATCTTAGGCAAAAAAACTACTCAAACCCATTTATATGCCCGACTCAAAAAGTAGCAAAGATCTAAGCTTTCTTTACCTCACTGGAAAGTGTCAACACGAGGTCAATGTGCACTGACAGTGCTCTTGGGCTGCCTTAAAGACGAAAAGTAAGTCTAAAACTGCAAAAACAGTCAAAACATAAAATGCCTTAAATTTAGAGAAGTGACACGTACAAAAAAGAACTATATTTATCATTGACATGAAGGAGGAGGAAGCACCAAACACAAAGGAAGGGAGCCGCAGAAGCTGCACAAACATCGCCTGCACTGCCCTGAGCTGGGCCAGCAGCTGGTTACACACAGAAGGAGCAAGAGTCTTCTGAAATGGTCCCAGGGGTACAAAAGACACCCCCAAAGAGTGAATTTAAAACTTTCAGTTGGACAATCCTGGTCCAGGAAAACCTGGAATATGTCTGCATATGTGTGATTATCTGGGTATCTACTCAGGAAAGCTTTGAGGTCAAAGTGCCATCAGAACATGTTCTTTCGAGATCCCTCCATACCCGTGAGCACTCGAGCGGGCAAATCTATCCGTAGTTTTTCTTGCAAGCTCCCTACACGACAGGAACAGAAAAAAAAGATGCTCTGGGAATTGGCTGGTAATTCTTCTTGCACTTCTAGCTTCTCTGGGGCTGACGACCTTCTGCAACCACAATTCTAAGAATAGGCAAAGGATGGCCACCCCAAATTAGGAAACCGGTGTTTCTGTAGATGATGGATTACAGCATCCAGCGCAGCTGTAAGTTTTCAGATTGGTTCAATAAACACAATACAAAGATCCTGAAGATCTGTTAAGCTCTCAAACCCCTGACCCCTTTTCATTTTTTTAAGCTACCAACAGGTTCAGATATCCTTTATCAGCCAACTGGCAAGATGAAAAGCAATTGACCGGTCAGATTTTGTTTAAATCAGCCTTTTCTGTCTTTGTTGGTAGAACAGCAAAATATACCTAGCAGTCTTGCCATTAGTGATTTGGTGAAATACTGAACCCTAACACCTTGATTGATTAAATTTATTATCAGTAACATCATGACTACTATTTTGTAATAATTTCTAGTCACTCATATTAAACACTGTGCAAACCTTTGTGTTTGCACTGAGGTCTGGAGCTCCACAGGACCGGGCCTCTCTGAGGGATCAGGGTCATGCTCCCTAACCCAAGGCAGGCTACTGTCCCCTATATTTTTCCAATACTTTAACATTTGAAAACCATAACAAGTAATAAAAACACCGTGAGAACAGAAACGAAGCCCTTAACTCAAAAAAGTTAACACAGAGGTGTTAACCACTAACTTCTGAAATGCCAATATTCAGTTGCCATCATAGACCAGAGCTAAAAAAATAAATGGATCACAAAACAAAGCCGAAGTTTTTAGACAAACTCCCCATGTGCAGCCTGGAATAGTAATTTACTAACGTAATTTATTTTAATACCTGTATTTCAAATAGCAGCTAAATAACTCCACTAATTTATTTCTTATATAGGATGAATTCAATATGCTATTCCTTCAAATTTACTCAGAGTGGTTGTGGACTCCTCATCTCTAGAATTGTTCAAGGCCAGTTTGGACGGCACTTGGAACAACCTGGTCTAGCGGAAAGTGTTCCTGCTCAAGGCAGGAGGGTTAGGACTGGATGAACTTTAATGTCCCTTCCAACACAAACTAGTCTGAGATTCTATGATTCTATCTATTCCAGGTTACATTGCATTTTTCTGCTATTTATATATTGGCAGCCCAAAGAAAAATGGAGTTTTTAAAGTTCATTAAGCATTTAAGAAGTTCACTATTAATATAATATTCACTACCTCTACTAATCACTAATATACAATAACATAATATAAATTATAACATTTACACAAGCTAAAAAAAGGTAGAGTGTTAAAATAATTGTGTTTATTAAATAATCACTGCAAGAAAACAGCACACTGAAATTGAAAAGTGTATTTTCTTCCTGTGTTTTTAGGACTTTCATTCTTTCAAGGTTAAAAAGGTGAAAACCACTATAAGCAAGTAATAAAAATTTAAAAGAGGTTGAAGGTTTCACACAGCTCCGCGGTGAAGGTTCTTCCGCTAATATCACAGAATCCCAGAATGGTCTGGGTGGGAAGGACCTCAAAGCTCATCCAGTCCCACCCCCTGCCAAGGGAGAGAGACCTTCCACCATCCCAGGGTGCTCTAAGCCCTGAACAATCTGGCCTTGGACACTTCCAGGAATGGGGCAGCTACAGCTTCTGTGGGCAATCTGTGCCAGTGCCTCACCACCCTCACAGGAAAGAATTTCTTCCCAATGTCCCATCTCTGTCAGTGTGATGCCATTCCCCCTTGCCCTGTCACTCCAGGCTCTCATAAATACTCTCTTTCCATCTTTCTTGTGGGCTCCCTTCAGGTACTGGAGTGCCACAGTTAGGTCACCCCAAAGATTTTCTTTTCCAGGTTGAACAATCCCAATTCTCTCAGCCTTTCCTCATAGCAGAGCTGCTCCATCCCTCTGATCATCTTGGTGCTTCGTCTGGAGTCGCTCCAACACGTTCATGTCCCTCCTGTGCTGGGCACCCAAGAGGTGGGTACTTTTTTGGTCCTTCAGCTTGAGGACTCATCACAAAATCTCTTCTTCCTGAGAGTCCTGACCATCATGTCTTGGGTGATTCTGAATGATTCAAGCATCCTCCACTGCTCCTCAGTAAACACTGCCTGCCCACTATGCTCAAGTTTCTTTCTAAATACTTCTCTTAACTTGGAATCTGAGAATTCCACCAGGGATTCCACCAAGGCTTCCCTTGTCTGTAATTCCTCATAATTGAGCATGTTTCTGCAGCAAGGTAAGAGTGCTGCCAACGCAAGTCATGGAAAGACAGAGGGTGCCAGTTTGGAGGCTTCAGGGCGACTTTTGCATGAGAAGCCATTTGGAATCTACTGCCAGTTCTAGGGTTCTCCATGCAGCTGGAAATTTGGGTACTTCATCCATCACTCCTGGGATCAGGATTAATGCAGAATCACATTCATCCAAGAACTTGTTGATGGCAAAAAGTGTTGTCTCTGTGCTTCTCTGGCAACCATGTGCACCTGGACCATCATTAGTTGAGCAGGGCCAGTAACATTTGTTTGGACGATGCCAATTAGTACCTGGTGACAACAACTATATCCTGTCATTTTAGTACTGTGCAGGAATACTGAGTGGTGGATAAGGAGCGTGGGTCACTGAATGCACCAGCAGCCTTAAAGGCATTAAACCATCTCTCTGACACTTGGGTGTGTGAGTTACCTCTCCCATTCCTAAGGAGGACTACAGGAATACTCAGTGGTAAAACCCAAGACAATGCAAAGCATCACTGGGAACTGGTTGTATCCTACAACTTGCTGTGCCTTGTCCCATTGGAAGCCAGGTCACGCGCTCCTGTTGAGGTGCTAACTCGATGGGGAAGGAATTCTTGTGTCTGAAAGGGCACACAAAAGGCAGAAACAGCACCACACAGTTCAACGACTGCGTCTTCTCCTCACATCCTGAAAGTATAGCATCAGTAAGGCAGGGCACGACCTTCTGTAACAGGAGGGGTCAAGTTGCTCGTCCTCCCTAGGATATAGAGTTGCTTCCTTCAGGAACTCGAGGGCCTGACAAGGAGTCCAGAGCATAGAGAGTAATGTGTCAGATGCTTGTCAGTAGTGGTTAATCTCACTGGTTAACAGCACTGCTATAACCGCAATGTGGAATGCATAGGGCTGCACTGAAAGGAAGTGGTAAGGGTGGGGCATGAGCACTAGGTCCCACGATCAAAGCACTAGAGCATTTTACTTGTAACCCAATCACTGACACCCACACAGCAACTTCCTGTACTTTAAAAAAAACAGAAAAAGAAAAAAAAAAATCTGTTTCCCTCGTTCTGTAATCAACAACTTTTACCTAGAAACTAGTTAGCGGTGAACTCTGACTGATTTCAATCTGCAGCTCACAGCAGAAAACATAATTTTTAATCTGTGAGAATTTACAAGAGCCATTTTAACTGACAGGTTTCAGTCTACCAGTTCTTTTAGACTTTTTTATCCTTAATTACACAGAAGTCCCATAAACCCTGAGAACCTGCATAAGAAATACAGAGCAACCAGAAGTTTGGTAGTGCTGAACACCAAAGGCTCCTCTGCCAGAAAATAAAATGTACTCATAAATCTACAGAACAGCTATATTTTAGGTGAGTTTGAGAAAACAATGTGCAGTGGAATGCAGATCCTTGTCACAGGGCACCTTTGTTTAAGAATGCTGAGATACTTTACTATTATTTGCTTTCTGTTTATCACAGCTCATTACACAAAGCACTGGAATTTCTTTGGTGCTTTGTGAGCATCATTCAAGATATAACATCAATAAATGTACAAAACGTTCCACTCTTCTCCAAAGAAACCTGCAAGTTCTCCAGTAGCACCGGGTGAACATCAAGGGAGCCCTATGAAACCTAATGTCCATTAGGAACTTCACAGATATGAATACCTTCCTGAAGAAAAATACATACCATCTCTTGGGGATCTTCATTAGAACAGTCTTGTCAGAAGAGCTAAAGAACTTTTTCTTGGTTGATCTTCCTCAACCTAAAGAGAATCTTAAACCATGTACGGGACAGTGACAGTGATTTTCCAAATCTTTTCATGAAACAGTAAGTTAGAGCTTTGAGGTACACTGGTATCTAGGTTTGCTGCTTCTGGAGCACCTTCTCCTTGCTATTCTCTATTGGGATTCATTGATTCCTCCAATTCTCTTTAAAGATTCTGCACTTAACCTCTAAATAGTTATACTGAAAAAACCTTCAACAGAGCATTTTACCATAAAAACAAACACGAGATTTCTCTCAGACCAAGCACGGATCAGATTAGGACTTTGAAACATCTAAAAGATCTCGACAGACTGGTCAAAAATAGAGTAAGAAAGAAGGAAAATGATTGATGATGAACAAAACAAGCATAAGGCTGAGATTCTACCCAAGATACAATTCTAAATAATCTCATGGTTTTCATACCCTCTCTTAATCTTAGTATTCAAGAAGGGAAAGATACAGATCTGAAGGGTGCCTAATCCAATGCCACACAATAAGGGTTTGCCTATCCCTGCCTGATAGTGCCAACCGGAGAGAGCTGTGAACTGAACTATCTGCTAATACACTCAGATCACAGCTGCTCCTCCATGTTCCAGCTGTGAAAAAACCCAAACACCCACTAAAAACAAACAAACCAACCAAAACAACCAACCCATTTTCACTTTACAAGCAGCCAGCAAACAAGTCAGACTGTGTAGGACCCGACCTGATGACCCACTGCAATCCTGCTGCTGACAACCCTGGCAGCAGCAGACAAGTTTCTCTACACGCTGTGCAAAAACTGTGTCCAGAGCCAGGACACAAGAGCAGCTCTCCTGAACCACAAATTCCTTTTAGAGGTCTTTCCAGGTACATCTGAAGGTCTTTTGCTCTGACCGTCACTATATGGTAAACAGAGGTTGTGTCCAAAAGGCTCCATTTCAGGATCAGTGCCCTGCAACTTCCTCCTGAAAGACTTGGACATGAGACTGGAAGGCAGACAAGGTAAGTTTGGTGATGACAGAGTTGGGAGGAGCTGTTGACTCCCTTGAAGGCAGAGATGTGCTGCAGAGAGACCTTGACAAAGGAAAGGGCTGGGCAATCCTCAACACATCAGATGCTGGATCCTGCCCCTATGCCAGGGCAGCCCCGGATGCACGCACAGATCGGGCAACAAGAGACTGTGGACCAGACACGTGGAAAGGGACCTGGGGGTCCTTGGTTGGTGGCAACTTGGATATGAGCCACCAGTGTGCCCTTGCAGCCCTCAGCATCACCATGTCCTGGAGGACACCAGGCTCAGCATCATCAGCCGAGCAAGGGAGGGGATTCTCCTGCTCTGCTCTGCACTGGGGTGGCCACACCTCGAGTGCTGGGGGCATTTTGGGCACCACAAGAGCAGAAGGATCCAAAGCTGTTGGAGAGTGTCCAAAGGATGGACACAGGGATGGAGAAGGGTCTAGTGGGGAAGAGTCTGAGGAGCAGCTGACAGTACTTGGGCTTGCTCAGCTGGAGCAGAGGAGACTGAGGGGAGACTCCTCGAGGGGCTGCAGCTCCTCCTGAGGGAAGGCAGAAGGGTGAGAGCTGAGGTCAGGGTGAAGGCAGAAGGGTGAGCTCTGGGACAGGGACAGGACCCAAGGGAACAGCTGGAGCTGTGTCAGGGGGTTGGGACGGTTATCAGGAAAAGATTCGTCCCCCAGAGGGTGGTGGGGCACTGAACAGGCTCCCCAGGGCAGGGGTCACAGTCCAAAGAGTGCCAGAGCTCAAGAAGTGTTTGGACAATGCTTTCAGACAGAGGGTGAGACTGTTGGGGTGCCCTGTGCAGGGCCAGGAGTTTGACTCCATGACCCTTGTGGGTCTCTACCACCTCAGGACATGCCGTGACTTTTAAGTGTTCCCCTGATCCTGTGCTCAGCTCCAAGGGTTTGCTCTGCCTTTGTTTTCATGAAGGAATGAGACTTGATGCCGAACTCCTCATTCATCTGGACAAAACAGAGACCCATGGGCAAGGCAAGAACTGCGGCCCACTTTGGTCCAGGACATCATGCAATCCTTCAGTGGATTATCAGCAATGTTTGCATGTCATATGCAAAAGCTTCACATACACAAAAGCACCAAATCAGGAATAATCAGGAACAGTCCCCGGTGGATCCTGTTCAGTTTCCACTATCAACTTCCTGGGAAATCAGTTTCCAATGCTCTGCAAAAGTATTTCTATTTTCTACTTGACTGTAGAGGTTTGAGGACGAGTAAAGTTTTCTTTTAGAGCTTTTTGCACCTGCCTACCAAAATGCAAGCAAACCACAAAAGTGCTTTTCAATACTAAGAATCTGCCCCCCCCCAACAGAAAGAACAGTTTTACTAAAAAGAGTATGAGCATGGAACAGAAAGGCAAATTACAGGTTCGTCTGGTAATAACTAGCATTTATTCATCCTTCAGCAAGATCTTTATCACCTACTTGTTTTTTAATTAAACAGACCAATAAGAAAAGTAAGAAACAACGGAAGTTTCTTGTCTGTTGTTTGTTTGCTGAGCCCATTTTAACACACATTTTATGGCTGTATCTCTTGCTACAATCGCACTACATTACTATATAATTTCTCATGTTATAAGTAACCGCTGAAGATTGCCTTAGTTGTGGAAGGAAGGGAGGAGTAGAACTGCATAAGCACACGAGGCTCATTTGCTTTAAAAAAACCCCTGTTGTTTCCTCCTTAGTCTATTTTATCATAACAACATTTGCTTTTGGTAGAGCAGCGGAACCTCACAAATACTGTATCTCCCTAGAAAGGGGGAAGAGACACACTTAAAGCATTTTTAACCAACTGATTAAAGGCTGAGTGCACGTGTCTAAATTAAAAATATATTAATAAAGCTGAATATTCACCAAATTCCTCAATATGCACAAAAGGGGGAATGAGGACACAGAAATCCAAAATCCCTCATGTAGGTGAGTCAGTACTCACCTGTTCTACTACTCTTACACTGCATTTGCTAAGAGTAATCATTTTTCTAACAAGGAATAGAAAGAAACCACATATAAGAGATAACATGGGTATTTTTAGTATTTGTTTGAATCATCCAACTTTATACACGCCCTGTTAACACTAAAATATTTTATGTAGACATTTTCTTGAAAGATGGTCTTGCAGTCTTTCCTCAAAAACCAAATAAAGAAAAATAACATCATTCACAATGTCAAACAAGATTCCCTTCAGCTTTTCTATTTCTCCTTTTATTCACGTCTGTCCTAGTGGTTGATATTTGTCAACATGACATACTATGTGGGATTTTTTTTAATTACTGAAAGCTCTTTAGTACCTCAGTAGTAAAAAAATACACAAAGCAAGCATGGAACAAACTGCTTCAAGGGCTTTTCCACAATCCTACAGCATTTCCTGACAAGTCTGCATCAATACTCACCTACAAAAAACCTCATCTCTTGCTTTCAGGGTTTTAGGGTGCACCATCATCTCTTAAGCAATAAAATCACAGCAACAGGAACAAACTAATGCTGCTGCAATGGTCTGTTTGTAAGTCTACCGTGCGAAATGATATCTTTCATACCTTGGATCAATTTATGGGATAGGTAATGACATTAAGGACACCTTGGTAATAGAAAGCACTTTTCCCATTATCCAAGGAGTTCATTCTAGAATAACTGGTTTGCAAAACCAGCCAGATCAACAATACCCGTCACAAACAGGCTGCATGCTCTGCTCCAAAATGCACCAGCAGAGAGGCAGAGAATCCACACCCTGAGTGAGACATTAATCATGGACCTGTTCTCTTTGTACTATGCTTCTTAAAACTGTCTGTGGATATATATACACACACACTACAAAGATACTAGATGTATCTTTATAGATACTAAATATATACTGTAAAGATACTAGATGTTGATCCATGTGTTTAGTGCAAAATTCTGTGCCTATCTGTAAGCAGAATCCAGCTTTTGTTGTTTTTTGGGGCCGATTGAAAGTTCCTTCTTAATATCAACTGAACTCTACCACTGTTGTTAAAAGGAGACTCGAAACTACATGGCTTCAGTTCTTTAAACAGTTTCACTGGTAGCTGAGTATCTTGAAAACAACTCCAGGAGAGCAGAAGTTGAAGCTCCAATAAGAGAGATCTTATTTTCAATTCATGAGATTTATGTATCTCCCAGATCTCCATAAATAATGGACTTGAAGCAGGAACAAAGCCATATATATTCAGGAAGTGTATTCTGCTTAATTCAAGCAGTAATGTGCAAATGCAAGAATGATTCTACCTGGACAGACAGATCAAGACAGGTGTGTCTAACTCTGTACCCTGTTCTTGTTAGTATCCAGTGGCAGATGCCTCAGGAAGAACATCAAAACAAGATAAAGATGCAGCCATAGTCAGACTGCCTTGCTACTCAGCTACAAGGTGGCTAGAGCCAGTATTTTGGCCTTTGGGACACCCTGCTGCCCCTGTTTTTTCTGAGAATTATCTAGAGGTTTTTTTAAGACCATTTAAGCTTTTTTGCATTCACCATATTCTCTAGTAAACACAGAAATAAATCCTAAATTTAGATTACCATATAAAAACACACCTCTTTATTTTAAAGGTGCCATTTACTAATCATAGGTGTTGCCTACTTAGAAAATATAGGGGTTTTTCCCACTTTTTCCTGCCACATGTGATTTTACAGATCTGTCATAGCACTCTCTCATCATCTGTTTTCCATTCTGAAGAGTTCCACTCCGGTTTACTGAAAATTTTTTCAATTTACTGGTATCTTCATATCTTCCTCCATGGTTGAAACATAAGATAAAAACTAGACTATCAACTTGTTCTTATATCCAGTAATACACTGTAAATTGGAAGAAGTAGCTTTTAAAAGAAGAGAACCTCCTTACCACTGGGTGGCTTGGGTCGTGGAGGGACGTTTTTCTTCGGTGGTAATGCTGGCGTGTCTGATTTGCTTTTGAAAGGGTCATCTGCGAATCCCACTCCTCCAAAAGAGGGGGCAAAGGGGTCTGAAGCTACTGACTATGTGAGAAAAAAGAAAAGGGATGTAAGCACACTGTAGAATACTTGTGGTTCCATGAAGCTACAGGCTAACTCAAGTAAAAGCATTAACTCAAAACCTGAGGGCAGATGTACAGAATTGTCAGTGGTGTAAGAGGCTAATGTCCAATGACAGAGGTGCTAAGATTCCATTAACATTCAAAAGAACTTATGCTCTTAATCATTTAAGTACTTCTAGAACTCTTAGTCCCAGCAAAAAGCTGATGAGAAAATAAAAGGAAGTAAAACTCTACTTTTTACTATTTGGCAATGAACAGTAGTATCATAGCCTGACCTTCACTCTGATAAACAGAACCACGACAGAACCTGGAAAAGCACGGCACACTGCAGGACGGATAACTTTATTCCAAGCTCTTCCGAAGTTACACACAGGTGTTTGACTTTTTAGCAAAACCTCAGGGAATATCCAAAAGCATGTGTTTAATGCTGCCTATATTCAGATAGCTTTTCTGAAGGACTCTCCTATTGATTAAGAAGCGCACAAGTACTACGCCATGCAGGGAAATTTATTATTGTGAAATGAAGAAAGAGGAATTTTGTGAGCAAAGGTAAAAATCGCAGTCAAATCTTTGATAAAATTTCTATGTCAAGCCAGCCACGTCTATTGGTAAAAGCTGTTGCCATCTAGTGGAGAGCTAAAACCCTCCCCAAAATAGTAAGAAAAGTTAGGGGAGAAAAAAAACCCACCAAGAAATGTAATTAGTCAAAGTGAAAAGATAACCTATTTTATTTTTAACATTTACTCTACAGTGTTCAAACATTACTGTAGAACTAATGTAAGGAGTTGGGCACTGATGGTAACCGTAAATTCCAAACTCCACCTCAGTAAAGTAAAAGCAGACTAAGACGTTTCCAATTACCAATTTTTTTCATGTGCGTCCTGAACCTTTTTCTTCATCTATTTAAATGAACAGAAATTGCACATTTAAAACATGGGAGAGACTGATTGACTGTTAAGAGTGGAGTGGGTGTACAGTAAGGTTAGTTTACATATATTTAGTAGTGTAGTGTTTCGTTAATGGTTGGACTCGGTCTTAGAGGCCTTATCGAACCTTAATGATTTAATGGTAAGTTTAGAAACAAGTCAGGATACTTACTATGAAGTAACTAAGAAGCAAATTCCAGGACTTAGAGGAAGGCTAGACACTGAAATATATTAATATCCACAACAACTACCTCTTCTTACAAGTTAAAACTACAAGTTAATTTCTCTTCCTGATCTGGTATTTGAAAATATCTGTAAAAATTTTATTTATCCCTACTGAATCTACCAGTCTTCGTAAGACTTTGCCGTATCTGACATGGTTGGAAAATTCTCTCCTATATAATTGGTGAGGCTGATAGGAGAAAAATGAACCAAACCAGTTTGTCAGCCGAAAAGTTACACTCTTTAAAAAGTTACACTAATATCACACTCTTTTAAAAGGTGTCTGTACATACATTTTTAAAAGGACAGCTGCTTTTCTTTTAACCTTTACCTTTGACATCTGACTGAAGTCTGCAAATCCCTCACCACCACTGAAAGCACCACTTCCAAATGGATCCAGTGTTCCAAATGGATCTGGAACAGATATGGGGGAAAAAAAGTTACTTTGAATAATACTTAAGAATTACAAAGAATGCTTGGTGGTGCCAAAGAAGCACAAAACTAGGCAGGTGATTAAAACACACCTGCATTTTGATCTGCCATGAGACGTTAAAAGGGAATTCCACAAAACAATAGGTTTTCTACCAATTGTTCGGAGGGAAAATACGAGACGAAAAAAGTGACAAATATAGTGCCACAGACAGTCTTCACGAACTGCAACAACACCATGATGCTTTTTGCCAGCAGTTCACAAGACTCTTTATTCTTAACTCTTATATTTAATTCTTCTTTCATAAAAAGATACCTCCTTATACATCTTCATGTGAAAATGTTTACTTCTTACCTGGACCTTTTGAAGAGATACTGGAAGACGTAAAAGGATCAGTGCTTTCAAAAGGGTCAGGCTAAATAAGAACAGATACACGTAATTATTTTTCTGCTGGACTGTGCACTTATCTTCTTAAGCCTATCAAAATCTCTTGCTTTAAGACAAATTATTTCCAATTTAATACCACTCTATTCAGTGGACAGAGTAGGATAAAATCAACTGATTGTATGAAATTTACATTATTAGTGCATTTGGCTATTGACAGCCTTGAGCACAACACCAGATACCTACAAGTGAGAAGAGCACCCCACTGAAATACAAGCAACATTAGTTACCAGGGCAAAATATGAAAATACACTCAGAAGTGTTCAGTCTTTAGGCAACAGAGACTGAATATTTGGCTCATGCATTTATATTATTATTAATTCAGAGAGTCTGTATATTGCTTCATTTTAAACAGATGGTATTTACAGTTGCTCTTCAGTTTGACAAGTCTGCTTTTATTTAAGTACAAACCTATACTGCAAGACAAACTAACTTCCCACTGACTGAAACAGGTCTTGGGTGCCAACACTCAATGAATTGCATAGGAGTGAGGAAAACACTAATAAAAACAAAACAAAAAAATTCATACTCCCCCCCAAAGCAGCACACACGTGTACATCAGGACAGCTTAGAACTGTAACTATGGATCTAACAAGCGTGTTCTGTGCGGTCCCTCCACTGTGCTGGCTCCAGTGTCTGCTGAGGGCTCAGGAATCCTTCAGCCAGAGCAGTTCCTCCACCTCATTCACTGTGTGACTGCACAAATCTATGGGATGGAGGGAATGGTGGGAATGAGTGGGTGCTGCTGGTTTGAAATTCCCAACAGAGAGAAAAAATATCCACCTAACAGTACTTTCATGGTGAATGTACCTCATTATCATGGAACCAGACAGAACACTGCTGATCGCCTTAACAATCCATACTTACATTTCAGGAATACAATTAATGATATTAAAAAAATTAGGAAAAAAGTATTTGGGGTTATTTCACTCCTTTTAGCTTTCAGACAATAAGCCTGTCAACAGCAAAGAAATCTATTAAGCGTAGATTTAAAAATTACTGACCTTTGAGGGTAAAGCGGGGGTTTTTGTGAATGGATCTGAGGTAAATGGGTCGCTCTTCACCTGTTTCTTGAAGAAATCCTCAGGGGCAGAACTACGAAATGGGTCACTTTCCTTAAATGGATCTCCTCCAAAGGGATCTAGAAGGACCATGAAAAGGTAAATAGAGTGTAGCACTAGTGCATCTATAAAGAACATTCTATATTTGACCTCACACTCACTGGTGTAATTTTTCTTACACAAACACACAGTGTCTTGGTAAATCTGATAAACTTCCAGAGACCTCTCTACAGAGGGTATTGACTAAGTTTGAGCAAGTACGTGTTTATATGAAGCTTTCGGACTTAATAGTTAAACACTTCTCATTAAACATACTGATTCCGAATGCACACCCTGTCAGGTTTCTACGTTCCCACATGCAAACCAAAAAGCTGAAGCCAGGGAAATCTTTACACTTCCTCTGTGTTTGTAAATCTCTGCGTTTGGCTACAAATTGTTTATACCACATCTGTCCTGTCATTAAAAAGGGCTATTACCTGCTGGAGCAGGTGGTTGTTCTGCAAAAGGATCATGCTGGAATGGGTCACCTATGCAGAAGAGAAAAATAATTTGTTTTAACTACTATTCAGCAAGATCATAAAAGTTCGTGAAAATATAATTTACTCAACAATTGGACTTCAAGGTCTTAGATAAGCATTTGTCACTTACTGCCTTTGAAGGGGTCTGCTCCCTTAAATGGATCAGATTTGAAAGGATCTTCTGACTGGAATGGGTCTGCTTGCAATTCTTGTGTATTATTGGTAAACATCAAGGCTTTATTCTTAAATGGATCATCCTAAAAATGAAGAGGAGAAACATCACAGCAGCTTGTCATGATAAAAATGCTCAGTTACCCATTTAGCAGAAATTGTATGCTATCTTGGCTCCTGTTTAACAATCTTAAAAATTACTTCCTAAAGAACTTTCTGAATATGTGACTTTGAAGTAGAAGTAATTACACAGCAAAAGGAAATGTGTACCCCAAGGCTACACAGAACATCAAAAGACAACAGGACATATAGCAATTAAATGTTAAACTGTTGCCCATATTAATATATTCAACTCTCAAATAACAAAAGCAAACCAACCCCAAACATCACACTATCAAAAAATTCTTCCCCCCCATGACAGCTTAGCTTCAGGTAAGACACTTATTTAAAACGAAAGGATACATAAATAATGTGTGGACTAGAAATACAACGAATTACTACTGAGTAGTCAAATACTAGATTGCTTCTTGTTAACTCATCTTTGAGCTTAAAGCTTCAAATACTGATTTCCCATGATAAAGCACTTCATACAGAAAGAGTCACCCCAACATTTTGATGACAAGGTTTCTCAGCAGAGGCCAAATCTAAGTTTGTCAAGTTGCAGAAAATACCCTGCATGAACAAGTAGCAAACTGAAGTTATGAAACCTCTTCATGACATTCACTTGCACGATACCCCTGGCTTGGGTCTGGTTTGGAGGTCTCCGACGAAACCCCAAGTGCAGACAGCATCTGCACAGCAGAATTCCAGGGACAATGAGAGCCGTGCCACCCCAACGTAAGGAACATCCAGAAACAACTACCCACTTACACTGCCCCAAACACCAGAAAGAGACAGGATTTCTTTCATCCCTTTACAAGATGCAAACGAAAACATCCTAATTAATACTTCTCAGAACAAGGGGAGGGAGGTGGGGAGAGAAGGAAGAGGAAGGAAGAATTGAGAAACAGGAAAGTGGCACAATGATTTAAAAAAAATTGCTATGAACATAGACTACTGTTTTCTGCCAGTAAGTGGCTCCTAGGTTTTGCAAGTAAGCAAAACATCTGGAAGTTTTCACTGGAAATTAAATATATTTATGCAAGCCATGCAAGCACAGAAACTAAGCACTAAAGTGTTTTAAGACCTTTAAGTACATGTTTCTCAATGTACTGTTCTTTTTTATCTACACTTTTCTTCTTTTGAGCAGTTTGTTTTTACAGAGCAAGTGTAAAGTACGGCATTAAAGGCAGCAATGCCTGGTGAATATTTACTAACACATGATGTATTTAACTTCATACTAAACCCATAGCACATACTGTGCTTATAAGGGTAAACATGTTTCCATAATGAGGAAGGGCCACACAGACATGCAAGCAGAATCAAGCAAGCATGCAACTTTCATCTTGTCTTATTTAAGACATGAAATAGGCTTTTAAAACAAAAAGTTCTTGTGATGTAGAGGATTATTTAATACCCAAATCAACAATAGAAACCCAAAAGAAATTGACTCGAAAAATGTTTAAGGACTTGAAAGCTTTTATGATTAGGAAAAAAATGCTGATTAAATGAAAACGTAATAAATGAGAAAGATGATGCCAGTATTATTTAAGCAAAAGAGAAACATCCTTTTGGAAAGGGAACATGTTTTTTACTGAGATACATAATAAATATAGCTTATGGTAAAGCAGAAATTTGTAGAGCTTCTTTTGGAAATCAGAAGGAAATACATGATAAAGGGAAGTTTGCAGCAAGAGAAGATTTCACCTTGGTAAACTGGACAACATGCAAGAAAAAACAAAACACTTGAACTAGAAACAAAGTCCCACCTCTGTCCTGAGACTGAACACGTGACAGGTTACAAATCCACAAGACCATGCGCCAAATACCAACTAAACAACTATTTCAGGTTAGGTGCAAGTCAGAAGCTTAATTAGCGTAAAATATACTAAACAACAGTATTTTGTTTTTACCATAGCTCCGTAACTGCTTCTTTCTGTCTGCCCAAGGCCTTCACTCATGTCTGCTAAATTTGTCAGACTCCCACCATGAATCCCATTGAGAGCTTCATTATATTCTTCAATGCTCTTATTCACTTCCTGATGGCTCTCTTGCAGCTGAGAGAGTTTACTTCTTGCCTGAGAAGGAAAAATGCTTTAGCATGTTACACACTCAACAACACTATCATTCTTACAGTCTCCTTAAACACTGATGCCAGACAGTTGCATTTTATCCCCACCAGAACTGAATGCTTCCTGACTCAAACTGGGCATTAACCTACTAAGCACCAGTCAAAAAGCCTTATTTCATGAACCAGGACTTTTTTCTCCTCTGAAAAATAATTTTTCTAGGCAATGTTCAACTCAGCATTTCAAGAAGCAAAAAATTTTATACAGTACAGTGAATACCTGGTTTATTTCTTCCTGGGTCGATTTTAAGGATTTGATTATTGTTTCAAGCTGCACTTTTCCAGCCTGGATACTCTGCTCTAGCTGCGTCTCTTCTTGCTGGAGGCGATTCAGCTCTGCTTTTGCTCTATTAAGGTCATCTTCCTGTAATTTTAAATCTGATTCCTGAGACTGAATCTGCATTTTTAGTGATGAAATCTGAAACAACACAGTAGAAAAATCAGAGGGAAATTTGGAATAAATGGAACTTATTAAATTGTGAATTTATAGTAAGTAATAGAAAGTGGTAAACCAAATTATCAACTACTAAGGAAAATATTTAGAACTTAATATGAAGAAATGCATGCTGCTTCTGCTGGAATCCTTCATAAAAGCACACTCCATAAACCCAAGAAATACTATTTTAAATCAGAGAAGTATCCCACTAATTAAAAAGGTAATCAAAAGCTGTTTCCTAGATGTTCACCTGCAGAACCTGGTTCCATTCCAACATTTATCAAGTAGTTTAAAGTTGATTTTTAACTCCGGTAAGAGTTAAAATTACAGAGTTGCTTATAACCTTCCTTATACACTTTCTTACGTGACTTCCTTACACAGTAAGTTTCTACCTTAAGGTAACATCCTATTTTCACTGGCAATTGTATTCACCTGAAAACTCAATACTGATGACAGTTAGAGTGATCAAAACCAGAACCACTGCCATGGACTGTCTCATGGGTTAGGACTACTGATTTTCAACTGCTCTATTAGGCTGAATAAATGTTTCATATATTCTCAGAACAACAATAATTCCTGTAGAAAGGGACCCCTGGAGATCATCGGGTTCAACCTTCCATTTACGACCATTATGAAAGGTATTTAGGACAGCAAAATCCTTTCTTGGACCTCTGTACTTGTGTGGAAATGGCTATTTATGGTAAAAAGCAAGCAAGAAAGCTTATTCATTAAATAAATAGAATTTCCCCTCAACAGAAGGCATAACACTCGTGAGCAAGTCCAGAATTAACATACACTCACCACCTGTGTTTCTTCCTGGCATTTCTGCCTTACATCATTCAGCATATCCTTCAGTTTGGCCTTCTGCTGGTCCATCTCATCCAGGCGGTCTTGGGCATCTTGTTTTTGAGCCTCCAGCTCTTGCAAGTTACTTGTTTCCCTATCTAAATCATTTTGCAGTTCCTGAAGAAAATTCCACAGTTTGTAACTCACATTTAGGTGTTGTCTTAAGGAAGGATCAGCCATAGACAAAGAACGTAGCAAAATTCAGAAGATTTTCTACATCATATAGGCTACACCCTGCAATGGCCTGTTTTGTTTCTGTAGGAACTTGTGTGAGACATCAGGAAATAAATCACTGCTCACAAGAAGAAAAAGGGACTGTGACACAGAGCACATGGCATTGAGTTATCCTCATTATCAAAACCAGTTCTCTCCAAACAATGATTTCCTAAATTACAGTGTTAGTTAAACAGTAACAAAAAAAGACATTTCAAACTGTTCACATATACTATGCTTAAATTAGCCAGCATCAGATGAAAACATTTCTGAGGGAGAACACTAAAATAAAATTCTTTCTGTAAGTTGGAGGAAAATCCCAAGAAAGAAAGAACAACAGAAAGAACGACAGAACGACAGAAAGACAGAAAAAATGCTAAACTGCCATATATTACTTAGATTAAAATGAAAACTACTAATGATAAACACAGTTTTTACCTGAACTTCATTGGTTTTCTGTCTGATTGATTCTTCCTTTTCCCTGATGTCCTGCTCCAGAGAATATTTTTCTCTGTCAGATAAACAAGAACACGTATTTGTGATTAGTTAAATAATATAACAGGCGCAAAAATCAATTAAATGTTATTCTGGAAACACCACACAGCCAAAAATGCCAGCCCGTATTCTCATGTATTCTTTAAAGGAGAAAAGGTGCATATGTACCAACTATTCTTTGAAAAATACCATCTGTGCCCACCATCAATCTTCTGAAGTCACCTGATAGACCTGTAGGGTATCACTGGGAAATTCAGCACCAATTACAGCAACAAATAATGACAAAATGACTACAAGACGAGAAAAGTGACTGACATATCAGTACCATAGACTTATCTTGTTATTCTACACCAAGATTTTGTTAAATAGTCCACAACTATTACCTCTGCAGCTGTGCAATTTCTTGACTAATATCATCCAGTTCCTTCACCCCTGTAAATTCTCCTGATCCAACAGAACTTGCACTGTCCTGTTAAGAATGAAACAATCCATTAAAATGTCAAGTTGTAACAGAACCTCTTCCTTTAACAAAGGCCGAGGACAGAGGTGGGATACAAAATCCTCATTATTTGCATTTGCAAAATTATTCTGCAACAAGCAGGGAACATGCCACACAATTCTAGACAGGAATTGTGCAAGACAGGAGAATTTTTAATATGCCTGTTTAACAGACAGGACAGTTGAACACACAGCAATGAAAGGACAGGCACGATGCCAACAAGGAAATTGCAGACTACGGTAGAATTAAAATTCAAAACCTAAAACTCAGTTCTGCTACAGTCAATAGTAAAATTTCCAGGGGACTTAACGAAATCAGACTGCAATTTCAGTCTTCTTGAGCCCTGCCACAAATCAATAGCAATTTCTGCAATTATACCCCATTTCCTCTAGGTTGTTCATATATTCATTCAGATGTAGATTAGGGAAGATGCAAAGGGCATCCCCTGCCTTCTAGATAAGACAATCACTATCAGAAGTTAAGAAAGGATGTCAGCATTAGGTACAAAACTGGCTGTTATTATAAAAAGGACTGCTCTTCGAAAAAAAAACCCACTGCAACTGAGCAAAAACTGCAGCACTGAACTCACTGCTAGTACGACGAACCAGGAGACCTAAAATTCTTATATAGCATTTAAAAAAGAAGAATGCAGAGTTTGCTTGCTTCACTCACTTTGAGACTGCTGTGACAACCACAGAAAGCTTGGCTTTATTAAATATTAAAAAACAAACAACAACCCAACCAACAAGCCAAGACCAGGAGAGTAAGATGTGACATTGTAGAAACCATAGGTGAATATACAATTTAAATAACTGAATTAAGTCCTCACTTTTGAGGGATCTTTTTTTGGTAATATGCCATCAATTAATCACAAATAACAACAACAATACAGACTAATTCTTCAAGGTAGCAAATCAAAAATCATTTCTATACTCTCAGGCCAGATACAGATTTGCTGGGAGACGTATACTGAATGCAGGACAGGATCACAGCTAGGTGTCACCCAACACGACTATGAAGCAAGTCAAAACGGAGCTGCCGCGGTTAGGATAAGAGTCACTTAACTAGGCTCACAGTAGCATACAGTTTATTTTATCTTATGGCCAGCTAAATACATACTACAAGGGAAAAAAATTGCAATTAACTGAAAATGGCAGGAAGCTTAAAGCTCTCCAACTGAGATGTATTTACTGCTCACAGATGCAGAGAACTAGTCCAGGAATAACTTCAACAGCACTGAGCTGCTTGACCCAGGAACTTCCTGCCAAGACCAATATATCTCCAGATGCTGAAGGAAGGAACATCACCAGGCTGGCAGCCAGTGCTGGGCACTTCACATTGCTGTGACATTATCACCACGCCAAGAGCAAGTGGCACAGAACTCGAGAGCAGAGACAGGCAAAAGCGTAGAAACAAAGACTTTTTAGAAGTTACAAAAAGCATACATTAGAAATGTGCATTCCTTTGGACGCTGAAATTACTCACACGCCGCATTTCTGTTAGGGCTGAGATCTCAGTTCCTACAGGGGTCAAGTAACCTGACAGAGTCTACAGGAAAAGGATATAGGAAAAACCTTAGGAGGACCATAGCAACAGCAATAATTAAAATATATGTAGAGTTCCAAAGGTTTCTGGTTAGGGAAAGCAAAAAAAAGTAAAGAAAAATACAATATAATTTATAGAAAAGGTGAATGTATGGACATGACAGAAGTATTTCTTCATCTCAGTTTCAGAAATGCACTAACATGCTATCAAGGAAAGGAACAAAGCAGGGTCAGCAAAAGATCAGATGCTCCAGTAAAGTGGTATTAGCAGTGATAGATACAGGAGTGCGGACTGGCATGCTACAAAGGATGCGTCCCAGAAACCAGGAAGTCATCACTCCTCATTTAGCCATTAAAAAATTTTATGTTTCTGTGGGAGGAATTTGGTGCTGATCGCAGTCGGGGACAGGCTGCTCAACTAGCTTTTAATATTTGCTGTTACAAGTTCCCTGACTCAACCTTCTCTACGATAAAGGATTATTTTTTACATTAGATTTTTTTCAGCATTATTACTCTTCGGTTTATGGCATATTTCGCTGCACTTTTCTTTACTTACTGTCTTAGCTGTTAAAAATTTAGCTATATTTTCAAATATTAAAAGAATTTTGTAAGAGGAGGTAAGAAAAAATACTGGCAATTCTTTATCATAATACTAAAAAAACCCATACAGAATTCATACCCAAAGCCCATCACTTTTAAAGCACCTAAGTTCAGTGTTATCTACGACAAATCACTGACTTACCTGGATGGGCGTGTTCCTCTCTGTGGGAGGGATCATATCTGGAGATAAAACTTGTGGAGGATCAACCCCTTTGCTGACCTTCTGCTGAATGAGATACATGGCGAGTGCAAACTGGTCTTTGCTGAGCTTTCCCATCTGTCTCGTGTCTGCTAAAGCCCTGATAAAAAATAGATCATACAAAGAAGAAAATCTTATTTCTGCTCCACCAAAAAGCCTGAAATACACATACACACATAATTTCCTTTTGGTTCATCCGCATCAGAGCTTACTTATTCTAGTTAGAGTTCCATAAACAGTGCAGTATTTTATTACACATATTTAACTGAATAGGGTAGTGTTACTCTGAGTAAATATTTAGAGCACTAGAACTTCAAGAGACAATCACAATTCAGAGACTGACCTATTGCCCCCCCTCCCAGAAAGGCAAAGGGAGTATTTATGTCTCCCTTAATTTTCCACATAGCCCACATGTTGCAGTATGTGGACAAGTAAAAGAGGTTGGGGTTTTTTGTTTGTTTCTGGGTTTTTTTTTTCATGTTTGGATAACATGTTTGGAATCTGAGTTCCTAGATCAACAAGTTACAAAAACACAGCTAGTAGGGATTTCTTACCATATATGTGCAAGGAGATTCTGAGACAGACCTGAATGCATAAAAATGTCTTTTACTTCTTGGCCACTAACAAACCCATCCATGTCCGTGTCTGTTTTTAAGAAAATTTCATCGTATCGCACTTTTTCAGACATTGGTACCACCCAATTCACAGCTGGCTGCAAAACAAAATTCAGTATTTCAAAAGAAGAGAAACAGTCTTTATGAACACACTGAGTATATACGACATTATCCAGAGCTGGATGTGCTTAACATCTTGCATACTCCAGTCTGACTGGCAACTAAGTACTTTCACTGCGTGTTTTAACTTCACACTATTTATCTGAATAAAAACACTGATAAACAGCTATTCATCAGTTGAAAAGCATTAATTCTTTGGAAATACAGAGCCAACTAGGCATGTAAAGTCCTCATGCTAATAACAGGAGATTTAGAAGGAGATTAATGATTTCTTTGGTATTAAAGCAGATACACAAATAAAACCTATGGTTTCACTTTCTACATAAAGTGAAAATTCCCCCTAAGATTTGCTACCTCGCACTCACCGACTAAGATTCACCTGATGTTCTTCCATTCTTCCAAGTCTTACCATTCTCATTTCACCCTCTCCACCTAAATCACCCGAACACAAGTGCTCTCACATGAGGCAGAAATCAACAAGTAGATTTCTTTTTCCTACAGCTTACAAACATACAGAACCACAAAAATAAGAAAGAAAGACGTGTACCTGTACTTGTTTGATGCTGTGCTTGGGAGACAAGCTCCCTGTGCTGTTCAGACTGTTGACACTGCCGTGGGATGGTGTGGAACGGAGGCTGTCTTTTGGTGGAGGACTTGCAGGGAGAACAGGAACTGCACCAGGAAAGACCGGTGTCTTCTTTCTTTTAGAAGGTGGTATGAGAGAAGGGGGCAATTGTGAAGGAACTGACTCTTTCTCAAGAGCTCTATAAACCAAATGCATTGCCTGCAAAGGCAAAAAGGTCAGATAACATTCACAATTATTAGAAAAAGCAACAAGATCTTCCCGTGTAAGTCATTTACATATTAGTAAAACAAAGACAGTAAGATTGGAGACATAAACCAGAGCAAGTAATTTTGAATGTAATTCCAACAAGTTTAATCTTGACACAGGCAAGAGACGGTAGACGGATTTGAGGAAGGTCATTTAATAGCTCCATGTGAACAATTTAGATTTGAATAGTCAACTGTAGCACAGAAAGCTGCAAAGCTCTGGAGAAAAAAAATGAGCTATTTGCTTTGACAAACAGACTAGGCTGTGAATTGAGAAGGTAAAGCAACCTACCACAGCAAATTCATCCTTGTCCAGGTGACCATCTTTATCAATATCACTGAGATCCCAGACCTACAGCAATTAAGATTAAAAAATGATTTGCAGAGCAAGTCACATTTTATGTATTCATGATATTAACATGCCCTCTAAAGACTCCTGACAGATCTTGGTGAAGATCGTATTAGTTATATTACCTATCTAAACATTCTCTGATGAAACAGACTGGATTAGAGTTTTCCGGCCACATGAATCAACACTGGCTCTAACAAATTCTGGCTGCAACACAGGCAGGTTTTTCATCTTTCTATGATGCAATTACGGAGTCATCAAGCTGACTAAAAGCATTCAGAGGTGGCTTTCAGAACCACCCAGAGGGTGAGAGCTAGCAGATCATTCAAATTCCTAAGAAAGCTCAATAGAAAAGTCAATACATTTCTAATTCCTATTCCGTTCCTAGATGATTAGGGTTTTCTACTAAAACTATGCACAGCTCCCTCTGGCCCCCTGAATTTCCCGTGGGAGAGAATTTAAGCATTTATCCACTTTAGTTCATTATTAGGTCAGGCACAGTCAATGAAACTTGCAGAAGATATAGAGAGATACAAAACTTTGTGAACTCCAACACAGCACTGTTTAAACATCAATACTGCTTGGAGACAGTAGAGTGCACAAAAAGACAAGATTTGAGGCTCAGTTGTGAGAACTCTGCTTCATCACTGGACCCTCGATGAATTTAAGCGCCCTGATTAGTCCTTTGCCCATTTCCTCAGTCCCTTATCTTGTCCACAAACTTTTCTGGAAGAGGTAAAAGCTTCCTGAATTTCCATTGTGACAATAACAAGACAAAATCCAAAGCCTTTCAAAGACTTCACAATACTCAAGTACAGAATTAAAACAAATCATACTTATATTTTGCAGATAATACAGAGCAAGAGGCAGTTCTTCCTGAAGAGATAAAAGTATGTAACGCAGATACAGCTCTTACATAGAATGTACTCATTCTCAAAAATATCAATATGCAAAGCATTAAAGAAAGTGTTTTAAATGGTAGCAGAAAAATACTTTAAGGTCTGCTTCCCTTGTAAATATGCAATGGATGCACTAAACTCAGACCTTGGAAGTATTTATAAATACACATGAAAGAAAAAACAACTGGACAATTTGACAGCTACAGTAAAGGAGGATGTTTTAAGGTATTCTCCTGTACAAATGGGGGATGGATTTAATGGTATGTCTAATAACTCATATTTGTAAAAATGACAAAACAGCAGAATCTAATGTTATAACAGCTATTACAGCTTAGGAAAGCTTTTTCTTGTTTTTAAACAACCAAAATCAAATATTCAGCTCTTAAATGAATAGAGATAGTGAAGCCAATCTACTCTAGGGCCGAAATTACTACTCTTATTCTTATTTCTAAGTGGAAGACTTTAGAGTCTTAATGTTCCTGCTTTATAGCATGCACACAACGCAAAATCTCAGCTAAAACCTGATCTATGTTGATAAACTACACCTTTAACATTGCAACTACGAGAAGCTAAAGAGAGACTAGCTAAATATAAACAGCTTACTTACCCTTCCGAGGATATCAAGAGGTAGCTTTGAATTCATCAGTACTGGTTTTACTTTGTCTCCTGAAAGTAAACCATTTACTGGCAAAAGGCTTTCAAAAATACCATCAAACTTTGCTTTTTCTTCCACCTAGTTGGTAAGAAATAGTCTGAATAAGTAAAAAAGTGTGTCTGTGTGAGTACTGAAAATGAGATCTTGCAAGAAATTAAGATCGATCAGTAATGTATTCATTCCACATTTCCAAGCTTTCTTGCAAGCGCCACTGTGCTGTGTTTAAATGTAAACCCATAGAGAAAGCTTCGAAATTAAGCTCCTAAATCTAAAGTTATGATAGTTGAGAGATTTTAGCATGCAGCAGACAAGGTGTGCTTCTGTTTTAAAGAAACTTTGATAAACTCTGTAGAACTAAAACTTATTCTTCCCACTTTAAAGTACATGTAACTACAAGTGTTTTTATCAAACTTCTACTTTTTGGAAATGTTTGCATTTGAAACTTACCGAAATATAAATACCCCCATATATGCACCAAAAGTTATTTTTTCCAAATGATATATATTGCTTGTATCATTGAATACTAATTAGAACATAGGAACTCAAGCTTTAAATTAATACTTCGGACTGGATGCTGTTCCCAGTGGGGTTCCCTTATACAAACAAAGTGTCTAATTGTAGGATTCTGGAAGAAATTCAGGCAGATTAAAATTCATTGTCTTAAAAACATCACACCGGTGGTTGTCAAACGGTTGTTTAATACTCATCGCACACGTAAAACTACACCTCAGTGTTCTCTATAGTGCACAAGTTTGCACAGAAAGGGACGACTTCTGAAATGGGAAATACATTTGATATAAAATTCTCTCACTGGGAAAATTACACACAAGAAAAATATTTACTTCTAAAAAATGGATGGAATGTGTTCTCTTTTACACTTACCCTAACAGCCCAGTGAGTCTCTGTCGAGGGTGGTGTGATCAGCAAAGGACTGCTAGTGTCATGCTAAAAATTAGAATTTTTTTTATTTTTATATGCATACATTTATAGATACATAAATATATCAATACACACACTTCTGACTCTAATACTTACTAATCACATTAAGTTAGAGATGGTTAGAGACATGAAGCTTAACTACATTGAGGAAAACAGGCTGCACATGTACCTAAATGAAAGTGACGCTCATTTTATAGAATTACAGTACTTGGGTAAGGACATTCAGAAGGTGCATTCAGTACCTAAACACAGAACCAACATAAGCCAAAGAGGTTCTGCAGCAGCTACTGCAGGGCAAAGCTGCAGCTGCAACTTTTGCTACCCACTGCTGTTGACCCGGCCCCAAAATAATCTTTTTTCTTTCCTTTTTTTTCATAAATTCAGAGTTTAGCCACATCAGCTTCCTGATCAAGCTGACCAGACTTAAACTTGCATTGGTTTCGCAGTCCAGGAAGGGGCCGGTTTCGTGTCACTAGGGATGACAAGGCTGTGGCAGCCTTGGCTGCCGTGTCCTAAGAACCTATTTGACAGCAGCCTGAAGCCCCAGAATCATGACATTTATGAAATGGAAGATTATTCCAACGTTCCAACTGAAGCCTTAGTTCTCATATAACACATACATGCATTTAAGTGGATATTACTTACAAATTTAGGAGGCGGCACAGTCAAATTCAGGCTGCTCAGGTTTACATCATGGCCATTCTGTGCACATGCTACAAGGCGCAACGCAACGTAGAAACCCTATAAACAATTGTGTTGTCTATTAAAAACCAGTTTAAATCACAAAAAATAACCCACTTATGATTTTCACTAACACTGTACGTGTGCAACTCAGTAAAAAAAAAACCCCAGTTGTACAGCCCCATTATGACAACTACCCCTTTGCTTTTAAAGATGAGTCAGGAAAAATTTTACAGTAACAGGAAACAAAGAGCAGAAACCTGGAAGCTAGTTTTTACGAAGAACTCTTTTCAACAATTTTTCTTAAAAATTAGTAATGTTTTGAAAGAGTTTATCTGTATCTACAAGTAACTTGCTACTTGATATTCCAAGCCATTTTTAGTAAAAATGCTAGATTTTTTCATGCAGGAGAGTCTTCTAAAATAAAATCATATTTTGCACTTGTGACTCAATGACTGTGTATCTGCATAGCACACACTGTGATTATTTACAAAACAAAAGAGATACAGAAAATTAGAACCAAACTTCTCCTGCAGCCTCACTGAAACACTTGGATATGAGCCGTGCTGGGGAAAAAACTCATCTTGTAAACAAAAACTCAACCCGGAAAAAAATAAAGATAACTACTAGTGGTACCAGGGTTTGATCGAAACTAGGCTAATCTAGGAAAGGCAGTACAGGAAGGCTAAATGAACATTTCATTTACCTGTTTATCTAAGTATCCTTTACCCTCTGGGTCAGCCAAATCCCATATCTGTGGAGATACAAAAATAAAACCCATTCTGAATTTCAAATAAAACTTAGCTCAACAGTTCCTACTGTACATCTTCTTAAAGTGTCCATTCAGCTTTCAAATTATGACACACGTATGTTATTGAATTGTCGAGTTAACGACAAAAACGTTACACAAAAGACAAGTTTTCTTCTTAAATTTTTCCTTTCAGTTAAAAAATTGTACCGACAATTACTGCATTATCCAATTCCTTCAACTTACTTTTCCAAGGATGATATCAGAGAGACCAGATTTTTTAAGAAACAGCGCAGCCTCACTTGCCCCAACTCTCCCTGTGTATGTTGGATCTACCTGAAGGAGAAAAATTAACATTTAATTGAAACATGACTGTTGTGAAAGCAAATGCAATGTCTCTCGCCTCTCGGCCAAAAGGAGTTACACAAACTGCATCACCACTCAGAACTCACACAGGTTTAGCACTGCAATGGGGAGAAGAAAGAGAAGGAAATCTTGGGGAAGAAGAAACTGCACTTTATTTTTACATTTTTTAAAGAACATACCTGTTTGTAGTAAGTTTCATATATTGGATTCCCAGTAGAAAACTGAAACACAAGTAAGAAAACAGAATAAACAACAATCGGAATTGACAGGAAAAGTAACGTATAGGACTTTGTGTATTACTTCTATCAAAAACCTAAAATAGTGTGTTAATTGGCTGTGTTATAAAATGGACACTTGAAATTTAAGTGTGGATAACAGTGATGCACCAAGACCACAGGCTATTGTCACCTCTTAGAACTTCTCATTCATCAGGATTCCTACCTCTCCTCACACTTTTACTTAATGACACTACATAGTAATAAGGTTTTGAAGAACAGCTTTGAATTATTTGACCAAGTATTTCAGGTCTCGGTATGAGAACTACTGATAACAAAGGCCCAGCTTTCAACACAATGCTGACCTGACTACCTCCTGCACTGTGTACATCCTTAGAGAGTATTTTCAGCAGACAATTACACACACACACACACAAACACACACACACACACACACACACACACACACACACACATGGAGTCCTGTGCCTCTGTTAACACATTTTCAGGACTAGGATCTTAAAACTGAAACAGACTAAACAAAAAACCCCCAAAAAAGAATGAATGGCAAATTAACAACTCTCACAACTTCCTGACAATGCTGTTGGAGGATTTCAACTTGGTGTAATCACTGCATTACACAAAAGCTGCAGACCCAAGGGAAGCCCTGCCTTTTCAGTGTACTAAACAAGCAGATCCCGGTCCCTCCTGCTGACATTCCAAGCAGATGGGAACTGGAATGCCAAAATATGCAGAAGCCCCAAAACCCATCTTCTCACTCGTCTCCTACAATTGCTACGTGAGCTCTAGTCCTGTGCAGGTTATCCCTCCACACCGTTCTCCTCAGCCTCCATGCCAACAGCAAAACCAACCCAGACGGAAACAGGTCAGTCCTTAGACCACTCGGAGGCCTTAAAAAGAAAGCAACAAAACAACCCAATAAAGAGTTTAAGGAGCGAGATGCAGAGATGTCACAAAACCTGCTTGGGACAACCACTCTCCACCCCCAGGACAGCAGTCAGACACCTAAAAAGGAGTATTTCACACCAAGTCCCATCACTACTATGCCCCCTCCCAAATGTCACCTTCTTCTTTGTCATTGTCACGGATATCCAGATGTTCTGCCTGCTCCGAGAGGAAGGAAGGCAGGAACACGATGAAAGAAAAGACCAATCAAGAACATGAAAATTTTATTTTACGCCAAGAGAACCTTCTTGTGAGTTTACCGTAAACACGCCAAATCTTCATTTAAGGAGCTATCCACAATAACTAAGTTCTCTGAACCAAGCGCAAGCAAACAGTGACTCTCTGAAGACTATGGCTCTATTTGAATAGAAAAATTCTGCATTTTCAGAACAGTTTTCTAAGCATCCTAAGTGTATTTCACTTACAGCCATCAGCAAAACAAACTGCCACATTTTCCGACATCAGCACTCTCTGGAAGCTCTCGCTCTTCCTGACGGTGGACAGGATTTCCAAAGAATGCTGCAACCATAACTCATGAATCTGACTATTCTTTTTGCTGGCATGTAAATGATCAGCACATATAAGCAATGTGTTCCTGTTCAAGCAGGAAACACATCATTCAGAGAAAAGGTGGAAGTAGGAAATAGCCTGTTCCACTCTGAATAAAACCCACCATGTTTTCAGCCAACTATCACCAAACTATGCACCTCTTGTTTATCAGAAAGCTCAGACAAGAGAGTCAACCACCAACTACAAGCTCCTCTAATGTGCTCCTGATGCGGTGAGCGACCTAGAGCATGCAGAGACTGAAGTCGTACCAAGATACAGAGCAAACCACTCCAGCAGCAGGACTGAATGATCTCATCCCATCACCAGACATTCCTGTCACCCTCATTTGATATCGTCAGCCATGACATGGAGCTGACTTACCTGGCAGAGGCAGCAGGAAGCCAGGTGATGTGCTTCAATTCTGTGAAGTTTCTTCTACAGCAAATTATTCACCCAAGTGCTGCTGGAAAGCACTTAAGGATCAATTCTCTACTTGCAGAACTTTACAAAGATTTAGTCTCTCTGACCCATTTACCTAAACGACTGCACCTCTGTGATGAAGCAGACCAGACAAAATGGGTTCAAGTGATAAAAATAGCACAGCTCTCTATCTGCCCATCACCACGTGTGACGACATCACTATCATTCAAGAGGATTCTGCAATTTGGTGACATCTGCTGACGAAGGACCTATCCGAGACTGTCAACGCTGTCAGAGACAAAAATTCTGAAGAGCTCACAGTTGATGATGTCAAAGCACAACCTGTTAGAGAGGTTCAGCGTGACTAACAGTTTACCCACCTCATGGTTCCTATGCCTGCTCTATACTCCCCAAAACATCACCTCTGACCAACATTTCAGACCACCTCCCAAACAGACCCTTTGGAGCCCTAGTGTCTTGCTGTTTAATCTCCAAGTTGATTTCCTGTTCAGAAGTTCAAGTCTTGAGCCCGCACACTCACGGCGGATCCATATACCGTGTTTGCGGTACGCAGTGCACACCTATGGATACTGCTCCAAGTCCCTTACTGCAGGTCTGGGAAAAAGCTCCTGCCACCAGAACAATTAATACATCCAGTTCTCTTTCCCGAGGTCTTTCTCGGGTTCACAAAGAGTTCTGAATCCCATTCACTATTTCTGTGGTGTCCCTTCTCTTTAAAAAAAATTTTTAAGCCCTGCTAGCCATACCGTGGGATAGCGGAAAATAGGGAGTGTAAAAGACGAAAAAACCCAAGGTGTTCACAAAGACAAGAGCAAAAAGAAGGTTGCTGCTGCCCCGAAATGAGTACCTTTGCCCTTACATTACCTGTCAAATATCCTGAGCAGTCTTAGAAGATTGAGCTACAAAAGGATCTGCACTGTCCCAATACCTCTAACACAACTCTTGAGACCCTCCTGAAGCTGTAAGATGAACAGGCTTTGCACAGTGGAAAGACCACATCAAATATAAGAAAATAAAGTTATTGAAGATAAACAACTGAAACCAAATTGAACTCCAAGAACTGATTTTACAGGCTCACTTCAAGTAGGTTTATGCATAGCCAGGTGAAACAAAGACAGCCAAATGCTAAATACAAATAGTATAGAATCATAGAAACACAGAATCCCAGAAGGGTTTGCACTGGAAGGGACCTTAAAGATCACCCGGTTCCACCCCCCAACATGGGCAGGGACACCTTCCACTAGGCCAGGCAGCTCCCAGCACCATCTAACCTGGCCCTGGACACTTCCAGGGATGGGGCAGCCATAGCTGCTCTGGGCAACCTGCGACAGGGCCTTGCCACCCTCATAGGAAAGAATTTCTTCCTAAAATTATTATTATGATAAACGATTAATGATAAAATATGATCAAACATTTTAAGCTGCTTGAACTGCCTACGCTGTTTGCAGCTCTTAATAAGTTGGTATCAATATTCTTATATCTTTCTGAGTGGACATGCCTCAACATTATAGCACATGTAACCCTCTCCTATACCGTCTAATTCCATCTCTGGCATTTACTCTAAGTACATATCTCCTTAGTAGTCACAAAACTGAGGCTATTAAAAGAGGAAGTTGATTACTTTAAAGGAAATTCTGCTTACTGCCCTGATTATAGCCAGATTACTCTTGACAGTTCAATACAGGAAAACAAGCTTTGAAACTACAACGCTTCCACTGAATTAGTTGGAAAATACTATAAAAATAACTGGTATGTTTACAGAATGTGGTCCTTTATCCCCTAAACATAACATTTTCTATCAAAAGGAATACCATTGATTCCAGTCTCTCAAATATCAACGAGAATTTAAACAACAGAGAAACTGCATTTCTAGAGTAAATATTTCATTATTATTTGATTTTTACTAATGCACTACAGAAGGCTCACAACTACAAACTCTTTCACATCCAGAATTTATTTGACTCACATATTTTGCACCACAATAGTCACTTGAAAATTTCTGATAACAGTTTGTGTGCACACGGATGTTTTCAGATGTTTCCGAATATGTCCACTTAATCAAACCAATGTTAATCAGGACTCCTGCTATTCAGAAGCTAAACAGCAATACATGTTCTTAGTAAGACACACAGCAAGTTATGTTACCCAAGCACCACGTAACTCCATTGAGAGATAAATTTTTAGAGTATCACAACTCGAAGATCATTATTAAAAGGAAATTGATGTATTTAAATAACCTGAACTACTAATAGGAGTCACTCTGAATTCCTGACTGGCCTAGGCACAGTGTAGAAAATAGTTTTAATTTCAAGGCATTGAGAGTAGGGGGGTGGTGTCGCTTTTCTCTTGCTTTAAAGCAAATAAGTAAACTGACGCTCTTCGCAGGGCTATGGAAAAGAATAAACAGCGATCACACTGCTTAGGCTTGAATTATTTGGGCGAGAAATCAATCAAAAAACTTGTAACAACAGAAATCAACCCAAGGATCCCAGGCGTTCAACCAGCACTAGAAACAGCCTCTCCCAAGGGTCAGGGATATATGCCCCGTCCCCTGCCCTGCAGAAGCTCATCCTCCTCCTGATTGGCGAACACCTCCCGCTCGTCCCTCAGCCCCTTCCCGGTGTCCCCGCGCTACGGACGCGCTCCTCACGCACGTCCTAAACACCACACACAGTCATGACACCCTGTCACAACAGTCCAGCAGCTCCAGGCGACATCAGCCCCCCGGTGCGAACAGGAAAACGGGTTGACGTGCGGAGCCCCAGCCCTTGCCTTCAAACCCCCGGCCCGCGCTAATCCCGGCGGCTCGGGGTGGGGAAGCGCCAGGAGACCCTCAGCCCCTCCCCAAGGACGCAGCTCCAGGGCCTCTATGAGGGGAGGGCACCGGCGCAGCTTGTGGCCCTCCAGCAGTGCCCGCCCCGGCCCCGGGGCACGGCGGGGGCCGCTCGCCGCCCTTGCCCCCCCCGGGGCCTGATCCCCGCCGCGCCCCGACCCTCCTTCCCCGCGGGCCGAGCCCCTGC
>VZRR01002041.1:12421-29870 GCA_013398015.1 Oreocharis arfaki | reverse complement strand
GGCACGGGCCCTGTACTCAGCGCCAATCCTGGCCGGGCTCTCCCCGCCTACGGTGCAGCCCCGCTGCCGCTCCCCGCGCCAGCCCGGTCGCCGGTGCTGAGGGCCGCGCGCCCCCACGCAGCCCGGTACCTGCTGGCTGAGGGGGATGAGCGCCGCCATCTTGCTCCCGCTGGGTCGGGCCGCGGCCGGGGCGGGGCGAGGGGCGGTGGCACGGCCGGGCCGGGCGGGCCCGAGGCGGCCGCGGCGGCGACTGAGGAGGTGCCCGGGACCCGCTGGCAAGTCGCCGCGGCTTTATCGGTGCCCGGCAGGCGCTCCTGGACGGCAGTGCCCGCTGCCCGCAGCGCTCCACAGAGTCACTGAGTCATTTAGAACGGAAAAGACCTCTGAGATCATTGAGTCCAACTTTTGACCGATCACCACCTTGTCAACCAGATCAGTTCCCGTGTTCCTTAAGCATCTCCAGGGATGGGGACCTCACCACCACCTCCCTGGGCAGTCGCGTAATCCCAAAACGAGCGAGGTTTGAATGGACCACGGTGCCACTTGGTCCCACGTCCCTGCTCCAGCAGGGCCATCCCAGAGCAAACGGCACAGGATTGTGTCTACACAGTTCTGGAATATCTCCAGTGAGGGATTGCAATCTGTTCCAGTGCTCGGTCACTGCAGAGTAAAGAAGTTCTTCCTCATATTCAGGTGGAACTTCTTGGGCATCAGTTTCTGCCTGCTGCCTCTTGTCCCATCGCTGGGCCCCACGGAGCAGACCCGGCCCATGCTCTGACCCCTCCCCGCAGACGCTGACAGACGGGGGAGGTCCTGGCTCAGCGCCTCCTCTCAAGGCTAAGCCGACCCAGCTCTCTCAGTCTTTCCAGGCCAGAGAAACGCTCCAGTCCTTGATCAACTTTGTAGCTCTAAACCATGTCAAAGCAGCCTTCATCCAGTGAAGGTCCTTCAACCCCAATGAAGCTTCTTCTGGTCTAGGATCAAATTTTCGGCATCAAATAAACCAAAGCTGACAAACCCCTCGCTGAAGAGTATAAATCAGAGCAGAAGCCTGACCGAGGCTGGATCACTGTGACCACATAAAAGCTAAATCAACAGGAATCCCTTTAAGAAAAAAAGGTGCAGAGCAACAATCGTACTTCAGAGCTTTAAAAGTTCTTCACCTCAGAGCACCACTGGAATTGTTTTACAGCTCTTGGACAAGCAGAAGCAGAAAAAATTGACCTCAGTCAGTCCACAAACTACAAAGTGGCACAGCTGAAGTCGGGGCTTCCAGGGATTCTCCCACTCCCTCTCTCCGAAATGCCGAAGAGCAGAAGGACTTGAGAAGGGTTTGAAGGAAATAACTGAAAAAGTTACAAGACTGAGGAACAAGACAGGTCAGACAGAAAAATAGGCACATCATTCATTGTTTCCAATTCATTTCCCTCATTGCATTAGGAAAAAAAAAATCAACACAGCGTCCAGGCACTCTGTATGTCTATTTCAGAACTGTGAAAAAAATCTGTCTGAATTAAAAGTTTTAAACTTAATTTAAACTTATAAGGTCAGATTTGTGGATGGACAGACTGCTGTCAGTCCCACACCACGGCAGAGCTGGAATGTTCCAGCAGGAGATAAGGTGCGCTGACTCAGTGAGCTTTGAAACTCTGACGGATGCACAACGGCTACAGGAGTTTAGCAAAGCTTCTCTCCTCCTTCGTTCCAAGTATGTTGTAAAGCATTTTTTGCCCAGTTGACATGCTGAACCCTTTATTGGAACATAAAAAGCTTGTGCAACATTCCCTCAATAAAAATGAGCAATAATTTTACATTTAATATTAAAACACTAAAAAGCCTGTTTTAATACAACTCCATTGGAGCAGATTTCCACAAGCTATTAACAAAACACCACAATCCTTACGTGATGTAAGTGGAAAAAAATGTGAACTTCTTTTCTTTCAAATGACAATTAAAGCTCTTCTGTCTCAATATTGTTCCCCACTGCTCTGTCCCTTCCAGAGTCTTCTTTGCTCTCTAATTTTTTTTCTTCAACTATTCCTCAAAGTATTTTTCCTCAGTAGTCCTTTCTCTTCCTGCTATTCCTCAGCCTGCTTTACATTCATTTCCTTTTCAGGACCATGGGATTCCAATTTCATTTTTATGCACCAATAGTTTCTCGATCAGATTAGACAAGGAATTTTTTAAATGTGGAAACAAAGAATGAAAACAGCCATGGAAATTTCACGTTCATTTCTCCCCAAGTTCCATCTCCAAAGTCTTTTGCATAAACCTCAGCATCTGTTATCAAGAAATTGTAAAAAATTGTGCCAGCTTTCACTTTGGAAGGAATACAGGAAAAAACCCCAGGAAGTCGGCTTTCTTAAGAGTCCTCAGATTACCCATCTGATTTGGTTTCCATTCCCGCTAGGATGAACTACATGTTCTGAATACAGTCAGGCAAAGAAAGCGGCTCAAGGTGTTCCCCTAGCTGGGATTAGGAAATTATTTATAAACTGTATAGAGGAGTCTTGACCACAGTATAATACCATTCTGCATTATTATTACTATTATTGTTATTATTATTTTTATTCCCAAAATTCAGGTCCTCAGCACTAGTGTCCACCATGGATTCAGGTTCATCCCAATCCTTTAAAAGACACAGGAAAATTAAGAAAGCAAAACCAGTGCACAGTTCAACTATATTAAATAGAAATCAAATAATCTACTAACACAGGATAAGGAGAGCAAATTACCTCAAGTTTGATGTCATTTGGATCATAAATTCGGATTCAATCATTCCAGTCCACGGGTTTCTTTGATCATTAATTTTCCTCAGTGGTAAACAATCTAAATAATCTTGTGTGTTGCCAGATGCATTTTGTCATCTGTTTTTACTTTGTAAGTCTGATCTGGCATTATAATAAAAATATATAATCATAGTATATAGCTGTGTATATCTGTCAGCCAGGGTTTTAAAGAAAGCAAGGGAAAGGTTTTAGGAACCTTAAACCTAAATCTTAGGAACTGCCTTGCAGCAGAATAATAACACTAGAAAGTACTAGAAAACTAACCCAGGAAAACAAAACATTAGGCAAGATAAAAATGATCCACGGAATAAGCTCAGTAGCTATATAAGTGTATTACAACTATATTATGATGTTAGATACCTAATGCCGAATTTCGCTGTGACACACAAAGTACAAGTTTCACCGAGTCACTGGAAGTGACACACAAGTACAAAAGACAGGTAATAGCCTACAATGTGTTGTTGCAGTGAGGGGTCTTAACACAAATCCTGCTGAACAACTGGAATAATTCCCAACTCACTCCAATAATTTGCAAATCAGGGGGTTTGTACAAATCCGCATTTATTGACCCCGGTGCATGCTGGGGCTTGTAGTCGGGGCGCCCGGTGCTGGCGGCTGTAAACCTGCTTGGGATTGGCTGGCGGCGCCGAAGGGCTCTGCGCGGGGGATATTCGGGAGTCACGGATTCCAGGATACGGCCGCGCACCGCCCGCTCTGGCCCGGGCCCAGAGAAGCCGCTGCCGCCTCGGGCCGGGCAGACCCGACGCCGTGCTCTCCGACTCTGTCCCGCCCCATCCCGTCCCAGTCCCTTCCGTCCTGTCCCGTTCATCTCCGCCTCGACCTGTCCCGGATGGCCGCGATCTCTCGGGCACCCGCGGGCCGAGGGCAGGTGAGGCACTGGCGCCCTATCTCAGTCTGTATCTAGGCAGCCGCGGCCCGGCCCCCTGTTTGCGTCCTGTGTAGGGAGGGATCTGTACAACCCCCTTCCTTACAGCTCCCTGACAGAAGGGTGCAGCCAGGTAGTGGCCAGCTCTGCTCCCAGGGAACCAGCGACAGGGCGGGAGGACGGTCTTAAGCTGTGCCAGCGGAGGTTTAGGTTGGATATCAGAAAGAATTTCTTCACGGAAAGGGTGGTCAGACATTGGAAGGGGCTGCCCGTGGAGTCGCCATCCCTGGAGATGTTTAAGGAAAGACTGGATGTAGCACTCAGTGCTTGGGTCTGGTTGACAAGATGGGGGATCTGTCGCGGGTTGGACTCGATGATGTCAGAGGTCTTTTCGCACGTCGTTGACTCTCTGATTCTTGTCAGGGCCACAGCCACGTACCTGGTAGGACCAGCACCCGTGGTGACCTCACGGTGGCGGACACGGAGCTGGAGAACGCTGGGAGGACTCCGTCCCACCATGGCAGGTTCCTGAAGGTGTACGATGGAAACGCCCATGGGATCCAGCGGTGCCAGATGCCAGGAAGTACCGTGTGGGCAGGGAACAGTCATGTAGCCCGGAGCACTCTGGGCAGTGCCTCCCACACGCGGTTAAGCTCAGTTCTGAGTAAAGTGGCACAACTAGAAAGCAAGATCATGAATCAAAAAAAGCACCTGGAATTGCAGAACACTGACTCGGGCCTGAAGCCTTTGGCTGAGGAGTGCACCTCGTCTGCCTCTGGGCATGAACGTGGTGCCAGGGGCAAGAAGTACCGGAAGAGTTATGGTACTACCAGTGGGAATGGGACCCGCAGGGATGCCTGTTCTGAGGAAGAGGAAAGCATCCAAAGCCCTAAAAAGAATTTTATGGTTAAACAACAGCTTGATTTGGATAGTGATGAAGAGGAAATGAGAGAATCGATGGAGAGCTCTTTGGGGTTTTCCAGTGTAAATGGGAATCAGAAGGTTCTGGTAAGTGATGCTCAGTGGGGTAGAAAGGTAAATATAAACTTTTCTGAATTATGTATTTTTATTAATGCTTTTATATAATTGTTTTAACCGGTTGGTCGCTTTTTATTTAAGTAACACCAGCGACTAAATTTTAAGTTTGCGTTTGTGTCTTGTTCACTACAGGATTCAGCTTCACGTCTTAACATCTTAAAATTGCTCTATTTTACCCACAATGATTTGTTCCTCCTTTAGCAATCTACACATAACAATGAAGTAACACATAAATCTCTTATCTATGTTTTTCAAAAAGAGCAAGACTCGACTTCTATCAGGAAGGCCTCCTCCACCTTGTAAGGAAGTTTCACCAGCAGAGTTATCTAAAGCATCTTCTTTTCACAACAAAGACTCTGAGAAAAGTGTGTTTCATAAAGTTAATTCACCAGCACCTTCACCCGCCAGCAGAAACTTCTCAGGACGTACCACGAGATCTCGATTCCTGTCTTCTGTGAAAGACAACACTGTAAAGATTGCTTCGCCTAAAGCAGGCTACACCAAGCAAAGCCAAGAATCCCTTGAAAGTGACAGAAGTGAAATAAAGTCATTAGATGAATTATTTTCAAAAGGAGTTGATGCAGAAGATCCAACGAGCACCAGCTCAAAATGTAAGTTTTCTAAAATACTGTCTCAGTAGACTCGGTATGAATTGTACTGATAATCTCCTGAGAAATTCTCTTAACAGTCACTTCAAAAGGTTTCACTGGTAACATTTTACATAAACAGAGGCCTTATCAAAGTAATTATCTTGAGCTGTTTCTTTTTTCTAGTGTAATAGGTTTGTATTTTTCTTAGCTTTTTACTTAATGGGTTCAGATTAACGATGCTGCCCTGGGTGACGTAATGATGTCAAAACAATTAGAACATTTAGAATAGCTTTCATGTATCGGTGGCACAATGTACCAACGGGTCAGAGTGAGAACAGCTGTAAATGAAGGGGAGCAAAAATCTCTTGAACTTCAGTCAGCGGATTAAAGGAGGAAATTTTAGGAGTTTCTAGCAAGTTAAAGAATCAGAGTGACTGATTGCTATTACTTTTTAGTACTAAACTAGGAAGGTAGTACCAATTTTTTTTTTTTCCACTTTTCTCACTTACGGGAAAGCGTACTATAATTGTCATGGAAATTCTCATGTCTATGTGTCATTTGTTTGAAGACTTCAGACTGAATATCCTGAGCCTTGATGATTTGGCACCTGACACTACCAGTAAGGCAGCAGAATTACAGCAGAAAGTAAGTAGAAATTTCCCCCTAGCACATATTCCCAGTCTGCCTTTATTTGGTGGAGTGTGGAGGTTCTAAAATAAATACTTTTACAGGGAAAAGACATTCATTTTACTCAAGAATCAAACAAATACGTGAAAAAAGATACATTGCTGGTGGAAGAGGACCAAGCTGCTCTTAAAATGACCAGTGCAGTAACTGGTTCTTCTGAAGAGGATGTTGAAAAAAGTGTCACTGAAGCTGACATCTCTGAACATTTAAGTGGAGTTTCCTCAGATTTCCCTCCACACAAACAGGATTATCTTAATCAGAATGAGAGAACTCTTAATTCAGAATATTCTGAAGACTTTGAAGGGTCTCTGTCTACAACAGACAGGGAATCTGTAGAGGGACATGCCGAGAGCTGCACGTGTTCTGGAGCTCACCTGTCTTCAGCATCATCCCCATCGGTCACTCAAGAGCGGCACTGCCGGGGGCACCGAGTGATTGTCACAGAAACCGCGGTTCAGACAGCAGAGCCTCCGTTCACCTACTGCTGGGCAAAGGGTGAGTTCAGCAGTTAGCACCCTAGTCAGGCAAGTTTTACACTTTTATATATGCCAGCCCAGTCAGCCTGTGATAGAGTTCTTCACTTCAGTTCCAGCTTCCCCTCACTGGTGCTAAGTAAAGAATTTTCTAAAGCCCAACACTTTAATCTGCTGCCTGCAGAAAAGATTGGGATTGAGTATCATAATAAGAAATGTTTTTTGCTTAAAAATACCCCCCACAGGACCTGTGGCTGGATGAGCAAGTGTTAGCGGCAGAGCTCACAGCAGCACGAGTAGCACTCTCTAATGAAATTCAATATTCTGATATCTTTACTATCATAAATAATAGCACTGTAGTGCTACTAAAGTGATTGCTCATCATAGAATTCTTTTCCATTGTATTTCTCTCCTGGGAAAGCATTATGGCCCCTTAACAGGATCAGATACGAGCTTTCTCATCCTGAGGGGTAGCTCCCTGCCTACATCTCTTCACTTAAAAAGTGCTAAGAGGCACCATTCCTGACCACACTCAAGGAGAAAGTAGAAACTTGAGTGTGCTTGAAGACAGAAGCACTGAGTACAAAAATGTTTATTTTGACTCTGCCTAGGGTTAGAAAAGGTGCCTTCTGCAATGGTGGTGTGAGCCTAAGAGCAAAGAAATTGTGGAGGTTGTGTAACTAGGTCAACATTTTTTTGGCCCACAGAATTCTCCTGTTAGGCTCTACAGTGGTTTTAGGGCAGCTGCTGTGCCAAGAAACTGCCGAAGAACCACCAAGTAGTAGCAGTAAACCTTTCCACTCTCCCCACCCAGTAATTCTGATGTTACTCTATGCACAGCAAACCCCTCTGCAGTGCTTGCGCCACCTGTTGGAACCAGCTACATCGATCCAGTGCCAATTGCCAGTCACGTGATCAGCGTGGATGCAATAGAAGGTACCAAAACCACGTTTATTCTTCTTTTTTACTCTGTTTTCTGCACCTAAGCCCAGCTTGGTTTGTTCAGCCCTCGCCGCCGGCTGTGCCTTACCGCAGTATATCCCGTCCCTTTCTCGCAGCCCTGACTGCCTACAGCCCCTCGGTTCTGGTTTTACATGCCATGTGCAAGCAGCACGTGATGCTGACCCAGCAGTTTGTCGAGAACATTCACCACCTTCACACATCCCTCGTGGAGTCATTAGAGCACGAGAAGTTCCACTACCATACCCTGGAAGAGGCTAAAGAGGTATTTATGACAAAACGAGAGACCGAGCTTATATTCCTTTCCAAACGCTTGTCGTATTTGCTGCAAACCCAGTTTCTTTGCATATAATTAATTAATAAGTTTACACAGTTAAAAAAAAAAAGACTGAAGTCTTGGTGGAGGCCACAGTTTTTAAAGATGAAGGCTTCTGCTGTAGCATTTAGCTGTCCTCAAAGGAACAGGGATCATTCTGATGCTGCAACAGAAGGGTCACTGTCTGTTGCTAGTACAGAAAAGTGCATGTGTCTTGCCATGAAGATTAGTTACTTTCTACTATTTAATAAATAGTAATCTACATAATAAAGACATTAGCATATTAACTTTTTTTTTTTTTTGGCAGTACATCAAGAATCACAAATCCCCACCTCTAACCATTGAGGAAGCGCTTGAAGAAGTTCGGAGAGACCAGGACAAATAACTGCTTGGACAGTTATTGAACTTCAAGTGACATTTATACTTACAGCTCTAAGGCTGGAACAAGAAACCTTTCAAAGTTTCACAGATAAAAGGTTATAAACTATGCATTAGAAGGATTTGTACAAACTGCTGTGTTAGTATAAATTAATTAGTACAAGTTGCTAATTATTATCTATAACTTGCTTTTCTATACCTGAATTTTTTACTCATGTACACAGTACAGGGATAGACAGGAACCTTCAGCCAGACTACGTCAGCAAAAAAAATCAAGATAACACTTCTGTCTTATGGGACGGTGATAAGTCATCGCGGTGCGCACATTTATCCCGCGAATTGTGAGATCTGCGATCGCATCTATGATCGTGGTTGAAGTGAAAGTCTGTACTACAGCCCCCGAGAAATACGACCACAGCAGAAAATTACCGCATCCTGACTTGAGTGCCATTATCCAAACAGCCCTTCTATATAATCAGCCTTGTCAGATTACAACCAACCCAAACACACGCTTGGGTGTGTTTATTAAGATAAATTCAAAACAAGGGAGGCTTATAGTCAAGGTAAAGGAATCCACTTACTCTGAAATCTGAGCTGCCTTTTTATTTTAAAAAAAAGTGTTTATTGGAAGGCAAAACAATAACATTCACAAGTTGGTAACATACAAGTGTTGTATGCCGATTCACAGACAGGTACATTTCCACAACTACAGTAGATCGAGAACAAACTGATATTCCACCATATTAACTGGATGGTTTCAAGAGGGTTTTTGCTATACAAACAAAGAACTGGAAAAGGGAACTGCCACGCAGACCTTGGGCGTGGAAGTGCAGTGTCAGGGCCTAACAGCTCTAGCTGGTGGTCTCTGGAAACAGATACAAAAGGTTTGTTTCTTTTTTCATTTAGATTACAGCAAGTTTCCAAGAACATCTCGTTGATAGAAACGTGTAGAGCAGAGAAAATGGATTCTCTTCTATTGAACTAATTAGCTTTTATTAAAGGTTATATACAAAAGTATAAAAAGCTCAAAGACTGTGTTCCATTACAAAGCATCGCCCATCCCTCAGAGCGCTGGGAAAGCTACCAGAGAACTGACCCTTGTGTCCTGCCCCGAGTGGCGGCTGCAGCAGCTGCTGGGTGGGGCCTGGAGGTGGGTGGAAGGTTCTAAAAGCTCGCACAGTGCTCAGAGGTCACCTGCACTGGAACTAGATGCTTCATTCCCCATTTAGACATTAGGATACACTGCTCAGCATCAGTCTGACTTGATCCCAAGGCAGCACCCCTCCACTTCAAATAGAATTAACCTTTTGAGAGAAATAAACATACATTATGGAACTAGAGAACATACAACCACATCAGATAATGTCTGTATTCCGCAGGAATGAATGAGGCACAACCCTCCACCAGGAACAGCTTGACCGGGGCTTAATTCTACTATAAAATGGGGAACTAATTAAAAAGTTTTGCAAGATAAATGGAAATTTTTAAACTTGCTAGACATGTCATAGTAACAAACTGGCCTTTTTTAAGCACTAATTGACAAGTGTTGAAGTACATGTCATAGCTTTCCATTTTTCACCATAGTTTTAAAAGTAACTCATTTGTCACTTCCTCCAGACTTTAATCCGGATTTCTACAAGTTTAATGTTTTGTAGAAGATGAAAGACATCTTTCTTCAGAGAGTCTTATTCGGGTAGTGGAGGGTCTTGTGTTTCACGCTTCACTGAAACAATAGGGAAAAGAGTTCTTACGCGTTCCGCAGTTACCTAAGCCGTCTGAAACGTTTCGTGGAATGAGGGTTCTGTTAAAAAGGAATTTTTCCTTATGGGCTTTATTTGAACCCGTTTGATTGTACAGATGTAGAGGCAGAAGCGACATTTCACTGAGCGTGCCAGTTTTTTTCCTCTTAGCTGTTGGCAAGCGCCAGCGTTCAATGTATCGCAGACTCTCTGCAAAAATCCACCATTTGGGTATTTGTCTTCACCTCTTATAAACACCTCCACTTTTTCTGAACCCTTCCTGCACTACAGGGATTTTATTACCAGTTCTGGCTTTGGCAGAACATGGTACTAACGGTAGGAAACTCTGAATAGGGCAGGGGTAAACAGTAAGCGTGGTCTAACGTAACTCCAACCGCCAAGGACCTCCCTGCTGTGGCAGCCGTCCCTTCTGTGGCACGGCTCCCCCTCCACTAACTTTGCGACCGCTCCGAGTTTCTGTGGGGCAACATTCAAAGATGCAGCTGATCAGTATTGCAGCCAGGAAGCGGCTTACACAGAACACGCTAATTAATGAATGTTTCAGAAATTAGAACACAACACAATGCCTAAAAAGGAAAACTTGCTGCGTTAATCAGAGTACATGCCCACTTACCTGTCGTTTTACTGTATCGGTTACATTAGAAAGAATTAAGAGTTACCAATATTTTGATTTGGGTTTACAAAAATCACTTTCGAGTCCCTATAGGTTTCTAAAATTGCTGAGAAACATTCACTTACATTCATCCCTGGCCTTCATGCGTGCGATAAACGAGTAACTTTTATTTCTTCGGTAGTTTTCGTAAGGGTCGTCCAACGCAACTCCCACTCCTTTGTACTGATCCCATTTGTCTCGGATATCACCTCCTTTAATCGGATCCTGAATTCCTTGTTCCTTGGCTCCCAATCCACCAGATCCACTCCATCCTGCAGCAAGGACACAACATCGCAATCCTTTCACTCTTTGTTTATTACTAGAATTGTGAAGACAAACACGGACATTTAGGAAACGACCAAAGACCGCGTCAGGTTGATAAAGCAGGATGGGAACGGACAGCCTGAAACAGCACATGAATTGTCCCATTTATTTCACAAGCATTAATATGCAGAGATTCCGGGAGCTGACAGCGGCACTATCCCTAAAAACTGTTAGGAGGATAAGAAGAAAGGCAGCGCAAGCCCAGTCTGTCCGGTCAGCCCTGCTGGCCTGCGCTGCAGGGAGATGAAACACCTCGGGTAGATCGGTTCTATCTCATGCCGAACTCACATCCCTGTCTTCTGTATCTTTCCCAGAAAGGCAACTATCGCTGCTCCATATACTTGTATCTCTAAATATCTGAATTCCAATGCTGACCTTGGAATGCCAAGGAATAATTCCTTATGAACAAGCATTAATTAATTATATCTGAGACTTCGCTGTCTAATTTTGGTTTTTTGTTTCCTGGCTTGTGTAGGATTCTAGAACAGCATCTTACCCATTTTCACTAGCATCTGATGGCCTTTATTTTCTTCTCCAAGTCTCGATTCTGGTATAGGAGGCCCAGAACTGGAGCCCAAACCAGCAGAAGAACTAACGAAATAAGAACACATTAGGAACCAGTGATACCATTCTGACACAAAGCACAGTCCTATTCCGTTAACCATTAACATCCAATACAATTCCATCCACTCTACTAAGCTATTCTTTATTAAAGCCATTAGATTATGCAGTTATTGAGGTGCCAGAAACATATCACCTGCTTCTCAGAACAAGGGAAATCAAACACTGTGCTCTTCCCAACGGAGCACTCAGAGAATTACTCCTGCTCCTAAGGTGTACACAGACTTTACAGCTGCACGCTGTTTTGTTAAAATAAAAAGCCACCACAATAGAGCAATATTCTCTCTATAAGCACATATAGCAGATAAATTGTTTCTAAATCTGCTTTCCATCATCTTTTCTACTGTCCGTTGAAATGCTTATCATCTATCCCCTGGTAACGAGGCAGCGCCCCTGCAGGCGCTCTGTTCAAATGGCCCAGGTAAAAGGAGACGGGACCAAACCAAAGCTTACGGAGGAGTGGGGCTGCGAGAGCGGGAACGGCGCCGCCTTCCCGGGGAGTACGACTTGGACCTCGACCGTGACCGCGATCGTGACCGGCTGTGAGAGGAGCGGGACCTGCTCCGGCTTCTGAAAGGGAGAGCACACGAGTTACCAGAGCAACACCCGCAGTTCCTCGGATCAGCCTCGAGGGTTGGGTTTTCCAAGGTTCAGCCCCCTGCGCCCTACCTGGACTGTGAGCGAGAATAGGATCGAGATCGAGAGCAAGAGCGAGAGCGTGATCTCGAGTAGGAGCCGGATGACTTTGAAGATCGTGAATTAGACCGGGAAGATGAACGACCTCGGCTTTTAGACCGACTGCGAGACCGAGACGGCCCACTGCACAGACGAGCAGAGAAACGAGCAGTGAGGTTCCGTGGAGAAGCACCGGAAACACAAATCTACTCCCGATCAAATTCAAATTACACACAAGCAAATTTCACCTCCGCAGTGAAAGTGAAAGCTCGAGTGTGACAAAAACTGTTTCAGAGAATCACAAAGCAGTTTGGGTTGGAAGGGACCTTAAAGCTCATCCAGTTCCACCCCCTGCCAATGGGCAGGGACTCCTTCCTCTCCACCAGGTTGCTCCAAGCCCCGTCTAACCTGACCCTGGACACTTGCAGGGATGGGGCAAGCCAAAGCTTCTCTGGGCAACTTGTGCCTGTTCCATTTTCTGAAGATTAGACAGAAATTCCAGCACACTGAAGCTCACTTATTCCATCAGCATGCTGCTGAACAGACTTCCCCTCTGCATTTAGCCCAAGCATCTTCCAGATAAACGGCACACAGCAGAAGGCAGCACGCAGGATCTCTCACCTATTTCTCTTCTCCTGACCCTTCCTCCGCCTTGCTCTCATTTTAGCTCTGAAGAATTCGTACAGTCCATTCTGCTCCCATCCTTCACTGCAACAAATCAATCACACAAAACCCACAGGTGTAAATTCCATTTCAGTGGCGACCTTGAGGATTTTCATCACATTTTGTACGGAACAAAGGGTCTGGACAAAATTGTCTTGCAAATCTCAATATAAGCTGAAACAGCAAGTACAGTTGCAATACAAGAGCATTAGGAGAACCAAGACACGGGCGAAATAGAGGGAGGCACTTTGTGGTTTGAGACACCTTCTTAGAGCATTGTCCTTACCGTTTTATGGGCTACACCTACTCTTACCTGTTTCTAGGCCTGTCATGAGATGGTGGACTATAAAATGCCTCAACCGCAGCCAGGAGTCTCTCACTGGGGGGCATTGGGGGTGGAAGACGTATATCTTTAGGATCTAAAGGTTTATACTCATGATCTTCAAGCTGCCGGAAACAAAACAAATCACATTCGTGTCACGGGGTTGCTATCTGAAGAGATAACTACAGATTTAGCCGTGTAGGGACCTCAAATTTAGCCGCGTAGGGACCTCGAATTTCAATACCGGATAAAAAATTATCTGAAAATAAGGATTCTGCAGATGACCCGACGCTTCCTTGCGCTATCGCTATCGTGAGTTCTCTGAGAAAAGCCTGCACTGCACAAGTTGCAGCAATAAGCGGGTCACCAGGTAGATAAAATGCAGATCTCATCCACCTTTGTGCTAACGTGGCTGGACGGAAGCCCGGCACAAACCGGCGTACGAGGATAACGCAGAGACAGAAGAGGCTTATTTGTTCATCTCAAATACAGAAGACATAAACATAAATATCCCTGAAGATGCCAATGCAGGTATGTTTCCCGTTCTCCATCCTTCTTTGTATATATAACATTGATGTTGCAAAACATTTTCATGATGAGAATTCCGATAATGAAGAACTACTACGGTGGCTCCATCAGACCTATGAGGTCTCTGGCCATCTGAAAATCACTGGGGATTTCCATTTCCTACAAGTAGGGGTCAGATTTTCAAGTATAAATTAGTCTTTCACACTGTGAGTTCAACCAGCTTTCTCTAGCACACAACACTTGAAAATCATCACCTTTTTCACTACCTAGTCCCCACAACTACTCTTGCTCTGAAACCTTACACAACCGGTTGTGGGATGGAAGGATTTGAAACTATACACATCCATGTTTAACTGTCCCTGATAACAACAACAGGTTTTGGATCTTTTAATCCCGCCAATCAGTCCCATAGCAAGCACTTACTTTGACAAGTGGAGCCATCAGTCCAGCAGGAAGATCGAAGTAGGGAACATTGGGCACCAGACTGGGATCATCGTGATTCACATGAGGGGGCCCTTGGCGCCGCATGTGAGGGGGCTGCCCGTTAAATCCATGCGGCGGAGGCCCAAAATCAGGGTGCTGTGGCCCTCCCCAGGGAGGATGCTCGCTGATTCCAGGATGAGGCAATCTGTGACCAGGATGATGATGAGGAGGTCCAATTTCTGCAGAGTGGGAGGGTTACAATGTTTCATTTAGCTATCAAGAAAGGAAGGCAATCAGAGACATACTTCGATTACTGCATTTGTCCTAAAACCCAATCTCGGCAGATTCAGCAAAGCACCAGAACTGCAGGACCAGAGGCCGGCTACAGGTCCACACTCAAGAATACCCTACAGTGCATATACCTCCCTGGCCACAACGACCACTCTCGAGACAACAGGATACTTCAGCCCCGAGCCACTGCTTCCTTTGGGACATACTGTGGTCAAAAGGACCACAAGAAAGACACGCTCGAGAACAAAATGTTTCAGATGCAGCAGGGCAGCTACTGGTGTGATTTATTTCTGAAGCTAAGTACACAATTGTGGCTTAGCTTGGATCTGTAAGTAGTTCTGTCTCTGTGCCAAATCGACATATATAAAGAAATGTATACGGCAGCAATTAACTCACATCAGTGGGTGACGAGAAAATACTTTTGGAGAAAAATTAATTTGGAGAAGAGGTAGAGATACTATTCTGTTAAAATAGGGAAGCGAGCGACGCTCATCCAACCACTGACGGATAAACGCCACGAACACCAGGAGACCCTGCTGAACTCAGCGCACTCTACGGAGAAAAACGCAAGACTGAAAATCAACATCATTTGCAACGGGATCAACAGTTTTTCCAGGAAAAGCCATTACAGCCGCTGCCGAATCTCGAGCTGGTACTATTTGCCTCGTTGTCATCAGAACTCGAGCAGAGTCTGTATTGCCGTTGCTTCACCACTTCCCTAATTTTAACCATCTGGTTTAGCAGATCCCTTCCTCCAACAACAAAGAAAGATGTTTTAATCACCGCTACAATCCAAAACCGAGCATCTCGTTCTCAGCTTAAACCTAAACTCCCTCAGACAAGAGAGAGTTCTCCCTTTCTCCCTACTCGCTACCACAATTCTTAAAAAAAAAACCTCAACCAAACAAAACCCAAGGAAAAAAAAAAAAGGGACGATCTCTACTACAGAAGTTAAACTCAATCTTAAACATATAAACTCAAATCCATTGGCTTTCAACCATTTTTGGTCTCGGAAAATTGAGAAACTTTTACTATTAACATAGCAACTCCTACAGAGAAACATAATGTATCTTCTAAATGACTTGTCACACAGAACCACGGTGATCTTTGGCCTTTACACCGATAAGGATCATTCCAGAGCAATAGTAACTCCTGCACGTGAAATGGAAACTACCTCAGGGCAGAACTATAGCAGACTTCTCGACAGAGCCGAAGGCCAGGCGAGCGGCACCTAGTTACACTCCTGAACACTCCCACGTTCGAACAAGAGAACAGACCCAATGAGGAGGAAGAACCGGAGGTAGGGATCATTTCACCACACGCTACCACGCCACACAACATTAAAGGCAGAAAATTAGAGAGCTTGGCAGTCAAAATAAAAAGAATGAATGAGTATATGCACAGGAACAAATCCTTCCAGCTTTCCTCTTAACTTCCTCTATCTAACATAGGTCACAGCTCTCCATCGGCCCTCACCTATGGGCCGATGTGCAGGAGATTAAATTTACAAGAAAATGCTGCTTCTCACCTTTGAACTTACTGCTTTCAAAGTGAAGTAGTCACAAAAGAGGTACCTGTAGAGATGCTGACTTGAATTTGGACTACAATTTCTTATCCATTAGGGAAGACTCAAAAAGCAAGGAAGCACCCAACCCTACACGTGTTTCCTACTATTTCTTAGCAGCAGCTTCCCAAACTCAACATTTCTCAGGAAAATCACAACAGTCCACCAAGGATAAACTGTCACCCCAAATCACTAAATAATTTTGTAATGGCAATCAGCATCACAACGTAAGAAAACCTGGCCCGGTACACACTTTACCTTGAGGAAAATCCCCCTGGGGGTAATCAAAACGATGAGGATAAGGAGGCCTTTCAAAGGGATGGCGAGGTGGAAAATCATCCTGCATGAAGCGAGGTGGAAAGCGGTTGAAATTATGCGGATGCGGGGGCTGGTTGAATTGGGGATGTTGCTGATGTGGAGGAAATGGGCCTCTGAAGTGAGGTGGCCGCTGCATTCGAAATGGAGGTTCCCTCTGACCCCCACCCCATGGAGGCTGTTCGTGCTGGTTGTTCCACGGTGCTTCAAACTGGTTGTTCCAAGAAGGATCAGGCTGGCTGTTCCAAGGTGTCTCTCGCTGGTTGTTCCAGCCTTGATCTCTCTGTTCGTTCCACATTCCTTCATGGTTGTTATTCCAGGGAGGACAATGAGGCGGTCCCTGGTGGGGAAGTACAGAAGCCTGGTCATTAGGTTATAAAAATAAGTAACACAATAACCTACCTTCTTAAGGCAATATAGCCCATAGGCAACAGACACAAGTGACAGAACATTTCAAATACAGACTCTGAACAACTGCAACTTCCAAAAAAAAAAAATGGGAAAAGACCAAACTGTTACTGAACCAAACAGCTCTTGTTCATAGGAATAGCGTGACGGTTAACAAATGGAAATACGATTAATACTTTGCCTTTAACTGCACTCAGAATGACAAAGCTTGGCATTGAAATCCAGATTTTTAACTTCCACAGCTTTTCACCACACGTCCACAACCAAGACGGTCATTCTCAAACCTCCGCAACCAAAGTGGTCATTCTGAACCGCCACATCTGTTTTCAGAACTGTTTCTTACCTGTTGTTGACCCCACGGCGCAACAGGGTGAGGTTGGTCAAACCAGGGTGGTTTATTTGGGGGAATCTGATCGTGAGATCCAGGCCCACGTGGTCCACCCGAGGCAGGATCCTGCACTCCAGACCCGGTCGTGTCATACTCTGTAGAACCAGCCAAAGGCAGCTGAGATTTACCATCATCTGGAACAATTTAGAGACTGCTGTCAGCATCAAAGTCACATGCAGTTAATAAAACATCAGCACACCAGGCTCCAGATGAATTTCTTCTGCAGAAATCTATTACTGGAAGAGAAGATTTCTAACCCATTTACCACTCATCTCTTTGGTTCTTTTTATACTCAAGCATCAGCCTGCACCTGCTGCAAGGCTCTGAACAAATTCAAGCTTTTTCCTGAACGAAACCAGCAGTGCATTGCACCTCAGCGTTAAAAAAGGAGCAAAAAA
>VZRR01002041.1:0-12406 GCA_013398015.1 Oreocharis arfaki | reverse complement strand
AAAAAAAAAAAAAAAAAAAAAAAAAAAGTTGTAACATTGTCACCCACTGATTTTTGCACAGGTCCCAGGTCAGGCTCAGTACCTGCTTGTGTGACCGGAGCAGAAGGTGGAGCTGAGGCCGGGGCCGCTGTAGGGGCTTGAGGTGGGGGTGTTGATTTCACCTCGTTCTCCAGTGGGGGTATTTGGATCTGTTGTTGCTGCTGCTGCTGCGTTAAACTGTTCACAAACTCTTCATGTTGAGTTTTCAGGTTCTGGATCTGCTGTTGGAAAGCCACTTGCACAGGCTGTACAACCGTTGCATATTCAGTGATCAAATTTGCCTGATAAAAGACATGAAGGAGAACAAGTGAGCACCGTACCTATAACACCTACCCTATCTGCTCGTTCAGAATTCCCTGCACCGCTCTTCACCCTCTCTCCCAAAAAGCGCACGAGGATGCAGGATAACACTGGCAGAACTACCCAGTCTCCTTACGAAGCTTTGTGGAGATTTCCAGAATATTCTCTGCAGGCTGCAACCCACCATCCTTAGTACTGTCTTTCCGATACAGCTCAAATCGACAGCATTCATTATTAATAATAAAAAGGAAAGGTTCCCACTGCCACAACAATTTTTATATTCAATGTATCCAATTTAAAGCCACAGCTGCTTGTTTCCTTTTGACCAAACACTGCCTGTTATACAAGACACTGCCAAACACCTACAGGACTGTATCAGTCTGTATCTCCTGCATCCAGGACCGTATCAGCAGCTGGATTATCTAATTTTTATTGGAATAACAAGGTAGTATTTTACATTATTTTTTGTAATCCCTTGTAAACTTCAACGGGGGGAGAGGGGGCAGAAACTAATATTAGCCTTTGAAAAGGAAAATAATTTTCAAAATATTTACATAAATAAGAAAACTGATACTTTTGTGGCTAACCTGGTACTGGCCAAGTCCAAGAGCTGGGCTTTGTAACTGCTGAATAATGGACTCATCAAAGTACCCATTTTTCTCCCATAGTTGAAGAAGCTGCATGAATAAGAGTGAAAGGATTTTAGAAGTTACGAACGATCAAAGGAAAACCGAGGCGCAGCATTTTTGTGTCTTCAGCTTTTCATAAGACCTAGGATTTTGGCGTTTATTTTTGAACCACTAAAGATTCAGACACATTCATCATTATGATAACTCTTAAATAAAGCCTAGGTACTATTAAGTTATATTTTAAATGTGAACTAGAGCACATCCTGTAATAGACTTTATGAAGACAATCAGATGAGAAAAATCTCAGCGATCTTCTTCCACCTGCCTATTTGTGAATTTACACAGCACCGACCTAACAAAGCAAAAGTCACAGTTCAACCAAAACCAGATACTCACTCTGGCAATTTTCTGTTGCTTATCCTCCTCCACTGCTAGAAAACTGGTACAATAAATAGGCACAACCACCTTCTGCAAAGCAGCCAGAAGATCTCGCGCTTGCTTCCGCTGGCTTCAAGAAAGGAACGGGAAGAGTTACCTTTTTCACTCTAACACTAAGTGCACTGGAATATTCAATCAATCTCAACTTCGGCTATACGAAAAATAGTGGAATCGTGAAATACAGAGTTCTGCCTCAACAATTTTAGTGTAAAGTCTTGTCCGGAGGAAAACCACACAAAGTAGATAAAAGGGTTTTACCTAAATTTGGTTACTAAAGCACTAGATCAAAGCTGTGAACATCTTAGGACAGCTGCTAAAAAAAATTAGTACATTAAAAATAAGAAGGGACCGGTCAGACTAACACTGTATCTAGGAGAGAGACTTCAACAAATTAATCAAAATGGCAAACTGAAACCCATAACTGAATTCTTACCAGTGATGCAAAACATCATTGATTAAATAGATGAGGTGCAGCCGCAGCTCAAAGTGAGCTCCTTCCGCCGTGATCCGGTTCCGCAGGTGCCCGGCCATCAACTCGCAGTGTGCCGGAGACTTGGCATTACTAAACATCCAGTTCTTGCCAGCCTTAGAAAAGCAAATTTTAAATATTTTAAGTCAGTCTAACGTGTTCACACGATAGGGGCTTCCACAGCTCTGAAATAACTGCAGGAAGGGGACTTTTCAGGTAACAGCTTTCATCTTACCTGCCACGCAACACAGATATAAAGCTGCCATTAACAAACAGAGAGTCTCAAGGTTCCAACGAACCCACAGCACCGCCAAATCCCCGCGCAGATTCGGACCACTTACTGAAATCGCATCTTTCGTACAAGTGTCAATTATCGGCTGCAACAAGTTGTCAAATTCGTTCATATCTAACTGGGTTTCCTCCAAAACCTTTTGCATTTGCTGCTCGATTGCAAGGGCTACTGCTGATGTGACTTGTTCCTGATAAAAAAACCCAAAAAAGCAGAAGCAAAAAAAAAAAGAAAGAATTACATTATAGGCAACATTCTTTTAAAGAACGAAGCTGCCGTATCCTTATCCTCTTGGACGTGAGTAGCTATCTCAAGGACCAAAATCTTTTACAAGCCCTGTGGCCTCACAAAAATGTTTCAATTATTTGGTTTTGAAAAGAAAAGACTCTCCACATTTTTCAGGAGAAGTCCAGCTTATTTCTACTTCTAAAATTTATCACGCAATAAAAAATAATTGCGAAAAGCTCGTAAATATGAGGAACGTAACTGAGGCACAAGGAACTCTTCCGTTCAGTTTTCAGCAGCTTTAACAGCCAAACATCTCCCGCAAAAATCAGCCGGTCGATTGCACGCAGTTCCCTTCCACCCCTAATCACATCCAAGTCGGAATGCTACAGACCGGAACATCTTGCGGTTCCCAGCAATCTGCGGCATTAAACCGAGGTTAAAGCGGTCGCAATTTATTCCGTTCTAAAATTAACAAGGTATTCAAGGAGTAAAGAAAACGTTTTAATCACAGATCAATCGTGCCAGCGCAACCTACGCATCGGATACATCCATTCTAGGGGAACGATGGCATTTGCCACGTAACAAAAATAAGGAAAGCAACATCCCTTCTCCTCGCTTCCATCGCCGCTCAGCAGCAAACCGCCCTCTCCCCTTTCGCTCCTTATATCCTACAGCCACTGACAGGCCAGGACACACCACGTGAACGTTCATCTTAAACCAACCTGTCTCATAGCGAGGAGATGCTGCTCCTGCTGCTGCAGGTTCCACTGACTCTGCTGGATGAGTTCCTCCACAGAAGGGGTGCCCTGAGGGGCTGGGATGGGCGCAGCTGGCGGGAGCGACGGCTGCGGCAGGGGCTGTATCTGCGCGGAAGCCTCGATATCTTGGCTTTGCTTGCACAACACTATCGGACAGAGTAAACTTTGAAAGTAAACCTCCCAGAGAACCCCGATCCCGCCAGCCCACGGGTGAAAATGGCACCGCTTCCAAACAGACCCTCACTCTGAGGGGTCAGAGGCGTCTCCAGAGCTGCTCGGACAACGCCCTCGGACACACGGTGGGATCCTTGGGGTGTCCTGCGCAGGGCCAGGAGTTGGACTCGGTGATCCCGATGGGTCCCTTCCAACTCAGCATATTCTACGATTCTACGGTTAACGCAAAATCGCGCGTGGATGGCGCCAAAGAGGAGAGTCGGCAACTCCCCGTGCGCTTCCAGAGGGACAACTCCAGCACAAGCCGAGCTCCGTCTCACCACGCTGCCCGTCCTTGCGGCTCCCCCCGCCCGCCTCCAAACCCACAACCGGGGCCGTGAGGAGCCGTGGGCAGCGCTCAGCCAACTACCTGGAACCCAGAGCGCAGGAAGAGGCCGCAAACCGGTCCCGGCGGAGCAGGGCGAGGCCAGGAGAGACAAAAGCGTCTCCGTCGGCCGACCCCGAGACCCCGCGGCCGGGGGAGGGAGGGAGCCCCGAGTCGGCCNGGGGAGGGAGGGACCCCCGAGCCGGCCCCGCCCGAGCCGCAGGCCCCACTCACGCTGCTGCTGCTCCAGAGCCAGCTTGTACTTGTAGTAGCCGTAGAAGTCGCCCCCGAAGAGGAAGGAGAATTTGGGGTTCTCCTTCTGCTTCTCCATCGTCATCTTCTCGAACTCGGGCCCGTTCCGCGCCACAAACTGCGCCAGCTTGTCGATGACATTCCGCAGCTCCTGGTCTACGGGAAGGCGGCGCCGTCAGCCCCCGCTCTCCCCGCTCCCTTCCCGTTCCCGCGGTTGCCCCCCGTTCCCCCCGAAACCCCCGATCGCCCCTCACCCTCGGGCGGCAGCGGAATCTCCATGGCCGCGGGTGCCGGGACCGCCGGGCCGCGCCGCACGGACGGAAGAGCTGCGACACTCGCGCGACCGCGCTTTACGGCCCCGTCGCTACGGAGACGGCGCGCGGCGCTGGTCACGTGGGCTCGCTCGCCGCATCTTCTGCCCCCCGCGGCTGGACCGGCGTTAGGGGAGGAAATAACGATAATGACGACTAAGGAAGCAAGATGTAAAGAACAGTTCATCTATTTAAATTCGAGTAACGGCACAGGCAGAACGTTACCGTTAAAGTAACTGACGTGCCTCAGGTCCAATACTTGCATTATTAATTTTTAAAAAATGGTAACAGAACCAGGGTTGAACAGCGCCTCGACGTTTAGTAAAGGGAATTTTTTTTGTGTGTGTGTTCCACTGGAACATTAAATTTTGACCTACAAAATGGTCCCGGCGCAATTAAAGTCAGTGAAATAAACCTGGGGCGTTATACACAGGATATAGTCTCAGGGTTCTCTGGTGGGCACCTAAAATTGACGGGAGACTGCTCCGCATTAATCACTCTGAAAACGGGGTAATATTTCATTTCACACGGGAGATGTGAAGACAAGAGATTCCTTAGTGCCTGAACAGCATGCCTGAACCACACCGCAGACCCACAGTCCCTAAACCTAAATCTCTAACAAGTCTTGTTAGAAAGATACCGAACGGTCGACGAGACCACAGAATTAAAAGACGGCACGAGGAGTAACAGAAGCTTTTCCACGAATAGCACGAGATCCTTTTCTCCCTCACCAGTCTGGGACTGCAGGACCGAATCTTTGCAACGAAGAGAAGAGAGAATTGTTATTGACACTTAAACCTCTCACACGTTGATATTTCTCAGAGAGCCGTGCCAGCACCGAGCCACTCCCGTATGCCTGCAGCGCTCCGGGGAGGGGCAAGACGACGTCCCGCTTCCGCCTGGAAAAATTTCAAGAAAATAAAAAGTCATTTCTCTTCTCTCCGACCCGTATCCGAAGCAGCCGCCTAGAACAACACGGGGTATTTACGGGAGGGCTGTTTCACTCGGGAAAACCCCCCAAACCCTAAAGAAACAAACCCACTCCAAATTTCAAGCTGAAAACACGCCGCTTCCCGAACGGGAGCGCACAAAACTCCGTTTAGCCGGACGGGAGATTGCAGTTGGGTTTGGCTGCTCAAACACCAAAGCTCTTGGCAAAGATGGGACGAGCTCAATGGTTTTTCCCGTCCTGAAAGAGAGGAGAAAAGGGAAGGTAATCCCACTGTGGAATCAAAGACTCCCGGATTTCAGATTTCTGCTCTGATTGCTCACTATGGAGTTTTAGCCATAAAAAAAAAGAGAGGTGGCACCAAATCGAATATAAAAGTGCCCTTCTCCAGCATTTTTGGTCCAGCCGTTAAAAGGATGCTCATTTCTCTTCTTGCATCCTTTCCCTAATTTTAACAGAACCATTTTCATCCGAGACCCCACTCGTCAGTCGTTTAATCCTTCGGCATCGGATTCGGACAAAAGAAGGGACGCACCCGGATCGCAGGAAATCACGGAGAGAACCCCCTCCAAAACCCGACAGAGAAAAATGAAAGGAAATGCAGGAAGACAGATCCCTTATTTGCACCTTTGGCTTTCTTCTCTAAAGACTTCGCTGCATTTGGATGCTCTTTGCACTTTGCTTTCTTTAAAAGAATGGATTTGCTGCTAAACGTATCTCAGGGCCATATTTGATCGGGATAAGGTGGGACGGAGATGAAGAGTCGGGACAGGGAATAGCCGGGGAGATGCAGCGCCTGGGAACATCGAGGAGGGAGAAGAGAAGGAACGGGCATCGTTTTCCTCGTTTAGATCCATCGCCGCCGCGAGCTCGGAAAACTCACCGTACCGGAGGGATCCGGGGCGGGAGCGGGATAACGGGAATCCGCTCCCGCTCCGGGGCCGTGCCGGCGAAGGAGGGGAATTTTTCAGCGTTTTCGTTACACACAAAACCCAAACCCGGCACCGCCGAGCTGGACTTCAGCGAGCTGCAACGCAAAGCGGTACCCGGGCTTCGGGGGAACGCAACCTCACCGAGTCACGGAGCCAGGGGACGACATTCGGGAAGGATCCTCGCCGCCCGGAGGCCATTCGGACCAGCGAGCCGCGGGAACCGTGGGGATTTTTGCTCTCCCTGCGACGGCATCGGTCCAGACCACGAGACATTTCCCGGAACAGATCCTTCCTATAAACGGGAGCTACGGCAAAGCTCGAGCCCTCATTTAGAGACCCTCGGAAAAGCAAAGGTGAGGTGGGATTACTTGGAGCCCCAGGGGACCGAGGCGAAGGGGATGAAGAAGGAGACAGCAAACGGCTTCCACCGCTTCTCGCTCCAGCAAGGGGAACATCCCCGGAATTTCACGTCCGGAGTCTCTTCCGAGCCCCGCAGGTGAACCAACGGGTACTCCGAGACCGATTTCCTTTATGCTTCGGGCAGCACGGACCCACCGGGAGGAACCGGAATCCGAGGACGCGCGTCATTGACCGTCTTTCTTCCCTCTTGCCGCTCTCTCCACTTTCTCCCTTTCCAGCGGGATGCGGGTGCCACCCCCCGGAGGCAGGAAAACCGCCTCGCGATCCAGTTACAAAAGCTGCACGGAAAGCCCAGGATGGCGGGAGCCGGCAGCCCGTTTTTCCCGTATTTCCTGCCGACAGGCATTTTAAGCCCGCTTTGCCTTACCGGTGCTTTTTTGCCAAGGGCATTTTTTTGTTTTGTTTTTTTTTTTTTTTTTTTTTTTTTTTTTTTTTTTTTTTTGTTTTTTTTTTTTTTTTTTTTTTTTGTTTGTTTGGTTGGTTGGTTTTTGTTTTTTGTTTTTTAAAGCCCAAATAAAGGTTTGGAAAGCTGAGTTTCAGGGCAACCGGTTCATATTTTGATTATTCTTAACTTGGAGTTTCCCTTGGCACCAAAATCCAGGTGCGATCGGACGCTTTCCGAGGGTTACCGGGCACACCCGCACGGGGAGCCGCTCGTCCGCAGGGGCCAAGGGGGGCATCCCGAGCGTCCCTCCGGGAACGACGGTCGGAGCGTCCCGCGGGGACCAGGGAGCGGCCGGACGCGCCCGGGCACCCGAGCGGGCGGGCGGCGTGCGGGGTGCCGGGGGGAAACTTTCGGTTTTCTTTTACCTTGTCAGTCCCTCCCCGGAGCCCCTGGTCCCTCCACAGCGCTCCCAGAAAAGAGAGGGGTTATTAGGAGAAAAGGGGTTTCAATAGAGGGGGAAAAGCTTCCTTTTCCGTAATTGTCCGTGTTCAAATCGAGGGGGAATCCCCTTCCCCTGCGAATTTTGATGGTACCATTTGAAGGAAGCCCTGCCTTTTCTATGCCGTTAGGGGTATCAATTGTCAGGGAATCACCGTTTTCCATTATTTTCTAGTTTAAATGGAAGGGGAAAACCTCGACCGTGCTATTTTACGGGTTCGAATTGAGGCTAACTTCCGCATTTTTATCATCCTAATGTTTAAATTGAGGGGGAAGCCCAGTCGTCCCTCCTTTTTAAGGGTTCGAGCCGAGGGAAAAATCCCTCTTTTTCCATCATTTGAGAGATTTAAAGCGAGGAAACTCCCTCTTTTTTCAGTATTCTGGGGGATTAAATTAAAGGGGAGAAGCCCCTTATTTGCCATCGTAGCGGTTTAAGTGGAGGTGAACACCCCCGGTTTCCTCATTTTAGGGGGATCGGCCGAAGGAAGCTCTCCCTTTTTCATCACTTTAAGGGCTTAAATCTGCATTTCGGGGCACTTCTACCTGTGCCCCGATACCAAACATCTCGTACGGGAGCGAGCCCGGCACGTACGTAGCCCTAACGCCGGCCGGGGGTCTATTACTTTTCTTTTTAATGTATATAGCCTTAATTAGAGGTCTCAACGACAGTTACACCATTCATATAATTCCCGCTACTCACGCGGGGCGGGGTCTCCTCCGGCCGGCGGCGGGACGATTGGGTGATTGAAAGCACGTCGAGCGGGCGGGTGCCTCGTTCTCGCTGGTCACGTGGGGCGGGCTGTCCTCCGGGCGGCGGCGGGGCGATCGAGAGCACGCCGAGGCGGCGGGTGCCTCCTTCTCGGTAGTCACGCGTGGCGGGCTCTCCTCCGGAGCCCACAAGAACGCAATGTTGTCGAAACGGGATCTGTGCTACCAAAATGAATATTTTCTCCTCTGAAAAGCTTTCCCACAATGACCATCAATCCAGGTATTTATTTTCATTGTACAGCCTGATGTTATAAGAATTTTACTTTAAACACTCCTAGTACTTTTCTGCCTAGATCGTGTCTGCGAGAACCGCCATTCCGGCCGGAGAGCTGCGGGTGGGATCAAGGGATGCACAAGGAAAGACCGAGTAGCAGGCAAAGGGAGTATTTATAAGCTATATAAATATTTCACTGAAATTCAGGGCGGACCAGCGACGGGGGTGCTCGGGTTCGGTCCGGGCCCGTCAAGATTTGCTGTAAACAACCCGGCCAAACCCCCGACCTCTCAAGGGATGTGTCAAACGCTTCAACGGAAACACGAGTCAGTGTTACGATTACGGAAGGAAAATTACCCGTAATGGCTTGCGATCCGTAGGTAATTTCCTCGGTAATTACAAACCTAGGACATATGGAATTTTGGAGGCAGAATCCCAATTTTGGCCACGGGCACCCGGACGAGAAGGCCGGTCCTTTTCCACGGAAGAGGAAAGCCCGGCACCCCGGCGTTTTAGCGGCAAACGATGGGCCGCGTAGGGGAGGGACCTACCAGCAGGACCTTTCTCCACCTCGTCCCCGCACTCCAAGGTGCAACAGCCTCAGGTGCGACCTGCGAGGATGCAGAGGAGGCGGCTCCCGCCAGAGGCCGCTTTCAGAGGGTTAGCCGGGCACACCCTCGCAGGGAGCCTCTAGTCAGGAGGGGCCAAGGGAGACATCCCGAGAGTCCCTCCCGGAACCACGGTCACAGCATCCAGCAGGAGCCGGGGAGCGGCCAGATGCGCTCCGGTAGGGAACGTCGCTTCGAGAGAATGCCCGGGGAAAAGCCCTTGCGCCGAGGGGCAGCGCATGCGGTCCTTTTCATCTCGTCAGTCCCTCCCCAGAGCCCCCGGTCGTTCCACAGTGCCCCCAGAAAAGAGAGGGGTCATTAGGAGAAAAGGGGTTTAAATCGAGGGAAAAAGCTTCCTTTTCCATAATTGTCCGTGTTAAATTTGTGGGGGAATCCGCTCCCCTTGCGATTTTAACGGTCTCTATTGAAGGAAACCTTGCATTTTCCATGCCGTAAGAGGTATAAATTGACAGGGAACCCACATTTTCCATTATTTTCTAGTTTAAATGGAAGGAGAAAACCTTGACGATACTAGTGTATGGGTTTGAATTAAGGGTAACTCCCCCTTTTTCATTCTCCTAAGGTTTAGATCGAGGGGGAAGCAGAGGTGTCCCTCCTTTTTAAGGGTTAGAATTGAGGAAAAATGCCCCTTTTTCCATCACTGGGGAGATTTAAAGTGAGGAAAGCCCTTCTTTTCCCAATAGTTAAGGGAATTAAATTAAAGGGGAGAAGCCCTTTATTTGCCGTTGTATCAGTTTAAGTGGAGGTAACCGCCCCCCATTCCTTCATTTTAAGGGATTCGGTCGAAGGAAGCTCTCCCTTTTTCAGCATTTTAAGGATTTAAACGTGCATTTTGGGACGCTCTGGCACAGACGTAACTCTAACACCACCCGGGAGAGTATTAATTTTGCTTATTATTATCTATAATATACATAGCCCTAAAGAGAGATCCCAATGAGAGTTACATTGTTCATATCCTTACTATTTTTCTCTACCCTACTCAGTCACATGGGGGGTACTAATTAGTAATCACTAAGGAATAATTATGCAAGTTAACAACAAGTTATCCAACTTATCTAGCTGCCCTGCCAAAACACTAAGTTTTATTTCTTACCCGTTTTCCACTCTCTTACTCGATCTAGCTGTAGTGAGAAAGAAAGAGGCGTCTCTTCCCCGAAGAGTTTTCTTCTCTATCAAGCCCCTTACTCACCTCAAATTTAAGTCAGAGGAGCCAAACGGCCTCAGCGCCTCTGAGGGCTTTTATACCCCAGGTGGTGTTTGCCCCCTCCCCTTGCCCGAGCATCGTGGGAACGAGAGGCGGGCCCAGCCGGGGGGATATTAACCCCAGCCTTTGCCAAAGGGGTTCATTCCCTCTCTGGGATTGATTGGGGTGAGAGCTCTCCTCTTATTTCAATGAAGGGGATCTTTCAGCTTGTCTCAGCTTTTTTTTTTCAGCCTCTAAAGCAACAGAGGCTCTGAAGTCGCAATGAAGAAGATAGCGCTGCACACAGAGAGTATTTAAGCTCATGGTTTTGGGTTGAGCGTTTAGGGGTAGTAAGGTGCCTTTGTAACTTCAGTTTTTGTTCTTCTTTTTTCAGGAGCATCATAAGTTCTGGGTTGCATTGAGTACAAAGCTTCAAATTTTTTCAGCGTATTCGTTGTCTCACAAAAGGTGATGCTGTGATGATTTTTTGCCTTTTCTTTTATACCCCTTTTATATACTCTTTTAGATAGCTTTACGTATTCCTAATACTTTTTACCCCCCATACTTTTAATTCTTTAAGTTAGACAGTCTAACCTTCGTTAAGCCAGGAGACTGAACATCCTGGAAACCTCGCAGTCGAGGGTCCAAACGTCCCAGACACCAAGGTCCTCTCCAGAACACGTTCTGCAAACTAAGATAAGCCCATGAAGGGAAAAGAGTCCTCGGGATGGGGGGTTCACGAGAGCCTCTCATTGAAGAATCTGTGATAGATATGCTAATTTGTAAGGCCTATAGTTGTATGTGCTTTTCTGGGGAATGTGTGTGTCCACTTTGGGGGTGCTTTTTGGTGCATTCCACCGGGACAGAGTGGTGCGACAAGAATTCTTCAATAAATGCCGAGGTAAAACCTTTTTTTCCACCTAACCATGTTTAGTTCTTAATTTGAAGACCAGGTAAAGGCAACAAAGGGACCTGCCCCGTGTCAAAGACGATGTCCGAAATTGAGGCCTCCGATAGGTAAGTCGTGGATCGTGACCGGGAGAGGGCCCATGAGCAGGGTAGCCGGTTTAGGAAGCGCCAGGAGGGGTTTTGAAAGCTGCACGGTGGGAAAAGGTGTCCATTTGGGGCCCCCTAAGCCTTTTTCTCAAGCACAGCAGATGCATTTACGTGTCTTGAAGCACCCAAGTGCATCCACCGCACTCACAGAAGTGCCGTGTGACTTTGTCTCTTGCTAACCCAGGCGTCCGCTGAAATAACGGCTACGGCTTTTGACTCGGGACAAAGCCGGGGACTCGAGGGCCTAGATGCACTTAAGAGATAGTGAGTAGCTGAATTGTTAGGATTTGGCCTATATACCCCTAAACTTCTGCATTGATTTTGGTTTTCTTTGTCTTCGCCGACTAAGAGGCTAACCCGGCTATCGCGGGGCTTCCCGAGACGGCCGAGGAGGACTCATTTTGCGTCCGACGCGGATTCACGTTGCCGGCCATCCGAAAGATAAGTCAGGGAGATACGATGACAGCAGGAGATACGATGACAGCTACGTATCCGGAGATACGATGACAGCAGGATAGCGAGTTGGAAATTCCCGGGAGAGATTTAATAATTAGTGCAGGGGTAAGGGATGCCCTCTAAGGGACCTCTTAGGACAGCTAAAAGGAGCGGCTCTATTTTGGATCGCGACCGTAGGGTGCGGAGGGCAGAGCAGTTCCAGTCCGTGTCATATTGTCTAGCGTGTCGTGTTGCCTAACGTGTCTTTGGGATCCCTCGGTTCAGATATCTCCCACTTTTCCCTTCGAGGACCTTATTGCAAGCATCGGCCGTCACCTCTAGGTTCCGGAACATTCGGGCTTCTCGGCACGTCGCCGATATCATTCGTTCTTTTACCTGCGGGCTCGGCCGTATCTCAGAATCGCATCTCGGAAGCGTCGAATTGGATGTCTTTTGAAGCCTTGTTCCCGGCTGTGCTGTCATCCGTCCTTTCCAGCCGTGCTTTGTGATGTCCTGGGGCTTCTAAGATTGCGAGGATACGGGGAGCATTCTGCGCATAGCATTGTCTTGCAGCCGTCTCGATCATTGTGACCGACAGTTCTTAGAACAGATCACTCTGTTACAGTCTTTTCTTCTTCTGCTCTTTAGAGCCTTCTCCATCCGCCGTTGCCGTGCCGTCGGTCATC
>VZRR01002040.1:838398-992179 GCA_013398015.1 Oreocharis arfaki | reverse complement strand
GGGCGGCCACCGCGCTGCCCCTTCTTGCCCACCGGCACAGTCGGCCCCAACCCCCGCGCAGCCCGCTGCAGGTGTGAACTCGGGTGCACTCGGCCCAAGCGCAGCTGTCTAAGGCGCTTCCTTTAATGGTTTACCAAGCACAAGTACACTCCCGTGGTCCTACAGAAATCAGGGAGTGCCGAGTGTGGCAGGCTTACAGTTCTAGTCGCTTTCAGTAAGTAACTCCTGCGTTGTATAAAATCTTTCATGTGTCAATGAGTACGCTGCGTGGCCAAAGAAAGTATAGCAGTCAGCCAGTTAAATGCACAGTCTACACAGCAAATTTGATATGCTAAAAGATGTACCAGATACACTGTATCAAGGAATGTTAATGCGGTGCCTAAAGTCTTTCAGAAGACACTTGAATCTTTGTCATGAGGGCTGCGCAGTGCTCCCATCAGTGCTGCCCTGTAATAATTAGGGCTGGGATGCTTTAATCAGAGGGCAATATATCCACCCTTCTTAATGTCTGAGTGATCAGTGTCCTTATGTTTGTCACACAAACTTGTGAAATCAAATTTCAACTTTAAAAACACCACTGCGAATGGTAATTCAGAAATGTGCTGCTTTTTGCTGGTTTTGGTAAACACCCATTTAATCTTGATTGCAATGTTCATAATGTTTCACTATAACATTGTTAGAAAGTGTGGGGATTTTTGGCATTTTTATTTTGTTTTGTGTTTGTTTATTCCTTTTTTTTTTTCCTGAAGCTGTTATCAAGGTAACGTCCTAGGCGCAGAAGCAGGATAGTGATTTCTTTCTGTATGCACATGGAAAAGGAATAATGGCAAAGAACATGTATAAACATGGTACCAATGATAACATTTCAATACCGTGAAATTTATGACTCTTGCAAAACTGAGTTTTACGAAAATGGCAGTACAGTTACCTTCGATTTACGAAAAACCTCTAGCTTCCACCACAAATTTTCTCTTGCTGAGATTGATTCTAGCACGCAAGCTGTCAGAGATGCCAACTAAGTTGTCTGCAACTGAATTGTGTGTTTTAACATCTAGTTTTCTATGTTGTGTATTTTCTGGAGTTCAGGGAAACACCACATCAAAAACTGAACTTCGAGTAAGCAGTTTTGAGCACCTTAAAAGTAATTCTGTGTTCAGGTTAATGTATCAGTCTTTTAGTTAGGAAGCTAATGAACATTCACTCCTTGGAAGAATACATGTGTGCTTTTTATTGATTTATGGAAACAATCAGATTTTAGTGAATTGGAAATACTTTATTCACATTACACCAGAAGTTTAGTATATGAAGCTCATAATTATCTGTATTAATGTGGTTTATTTAAATTCCTTGCATATTTTGTCCTTGGAAACTTATTACGGAAATTATTATTATGGAAAAAGTTCTAATGCAGTGACAAATGTTAAGTAATGTTGGGGGCGATGTGTTTTTCTGCCTTCAGTTAAAAGCTCAAGATCTAGACCTCTTCTAGTTCTAGACCTCCATTTCTGGAGAGTAAATTCTTCTCTCCCCGCCCAGAGTGTTTCTCTCCCCCACCAGTTACTAAAAACTGGGGACTTTGGGTAATTTTGATCTCGCTGCCTTATCAGATGATGTGGAGAGTTACAAGTAATTTTTGCCCTTCATTACAACCTTTATGTGTAGGAAGATGTCAGTCTTGCAGGAAAAAGTGTCTCCAGTGGAAAATACTGACCAAGTTTTTACTATTTGCTCTTTTCCAGACCATGTCTAAATTGACAGCAAAATCCTTGACATATTCATCCAGGACCACCTTTATCAGTATTGTGGATAACATTAGAATAGAAAAATACATATTTTACAGTAGAGATGGTACTCATAGTAATGCATGGCAATATGAGCATTGCAGGTTTTGAAAGTCAGTAACATTTTTTACTTGATTCAGGTTGTGATGCACGATAATTGCTCATCTTTCTCTGTTTACTAACTGCTTACCTGGGTATTCTCCATCTTGCGTTTGTATTTTTTAAATTCTCCTCAGCTTAACACCACCCACTCTCCTTTACTTAGATATATCATGTGGATTTTTACATTATGAATTTTTGAAAATAATTTTGTATGCTAATCTTGTTACCAAGATTTTCTGCTTTCTTAATTCAGTATTATTAGCCCAGTTTTGAGAATACCCTTAATTTCACATTCATTTTAAGTGAAAGTGTTAAATAGAAGCAAAAGGGCTTTGAACAAATTGTATCCATGTCAGATTCAGATGGCACCCCACTGGAAATGCTCTCAGTGAACTGCTGATTCAGCCTCTGAGAACAGATTACTTTGGGCTGTTGTACATGTAGCGCAGAGATAATGCTTGTCTGTATAGTTTCCGTTTGTGAGTGTTTGGTGAAGTACATCAAGCTACCACCATTATGAGGCACACCCTGTCACCATTTCTCAAGTGACACTGTCAAGGAAGGTTTCTTAATTTTTGTTACAGCTTCGAGTTTACTTTGGATTAAAACTGTAAAGATTTTCTGCTCAGCATATTTGTCCTGATAAGCCTGGGGCGTTATTAGCAGTGTGCAGTTTCAAAAGTCTGCAAACACACACAGCTGTGTTCTTGTCCCAGCAGATCATATTTTTCCCCAGTGTTTTATTTTGGGCGTCAAAAATGAGTTCAGCAGACTCCTCACAGCATCTCAATGGTTAATGCATTAAGCCTCTTTTGCTAGCATTTTCTAAACTTTTGCATCTAAAAGCAAACATACTCTAATAAATACACCAATATCATCTTCTTATGTGGCTTGCTTCATGTACAAGGAAAATGGATTGGACTATATTAGATATTTGTTAAATAGACACCACTTTTTCCATGGTAGTGTGGTTTAGAAACTACTTGACTGCTATCAGTATTAGAGTTTTGACAAGTACATTGCTTTATTTTGTGCCAGTATCCCAAAGAGCTAGTCATTTCTCTCTCTTTCTTAGAGACCCTTTGTGTTGCAAGTAGATCATGTGAGTCCTAATAGGTCACAGTGAATAAATAGCTCGGCTGAAATTACTGTGCTCAGAGTATAACAAAGGCTTTGTTCTGCTGGGCGCAGTGGAGCCAGCAAGGAACAGCCGGAGGGTGATGCTAAATGCAATCTCTCTGAATTTTATTAAATACTCATGTGCAGTGAATTGCCAAGGGGACTTGACAGCTGCACTACGTCTATCTGTCTTTGTCTCCCAAAACCCCATAATAATTACCTTGTTGGATGATGTTTTTGCCATCCATGTGAAGTGTGTTTACAGAGAGAGATAATGTGTTAGGATTCAAAATCTGGTGCTTCTCCTAGACTGTAAATGTGCTACTGTGCTGCTCCCTTTCTCAGCTTCTTCCTTTCCAAGAAGATTTTCAAAGAGGACTCCATCATCACAAACTAAATTATTTTACAGGGTGAAAAAATTAACTTGTGTCATTTCAGGCCCTCCAGCTTCTTCTGCAGTACATTTTCTACCAAAATGCAATTTTTTAGTGGTGCTACTGAGGCCTCTGTTGGAAAAGCTTTTGAAAAAAAATACTTCTCTGCATGTTTTTGAACTTTAGCTTTTCTCAAATTACAAATGTGCTGCTTATATTCTTTAATTACATGGGGTATTTAACTAGGTAGGCTTATTTAATCCAGGCTACTTTATTTCTGAACCAGTAACCATATTGGATGACAGAAGCTGATGGATATTGCTTCACCTGCTCTCTCTCCCTCAGTTGTTGTCAACTATGGGCAAGTTATGCATATTTCTAATTAAAGTTTATTTGTTCTGGCATGTATTTGGGAACTGCGTGAACTTGTCCACAGGCTAAATCTAGCCCATCAGTGCTCTCCCCTAGGTCTCAGACTCTAGATTAGCAGAAACCTTGCTGAGGAAGTTGGCATGAAGACCAACAAGGTTTTTTTCCTGCAGCCTTAACAAAGTGCTTAGAATTTGGAAAAATTTTACTCTGTTCCATTCAAGTAGATGATATACGGAGGAGAGTGGAAGAAGGTGAAATGGAGGAAGGACAATTTATCTTTTCCTGTTCAGGCAAGAAAGAAGAGAAGGAAGGAGATTCATTTGTCTTTGTGCAGACCAAAGAAAAGGAAGAGCTGAGGGAAAAAAAGTTTGTGAGAAGAAAGTTGCTTGTTCTGAATGTCAGTTCTGTGATAGGGCTCTTGTGTATCTGCTGTCTCATTTGCATTTTTAGCATTATTTTGTGGTTCTGAACTTTCAGTTGCCCAAAATGCGTTGCAGTTACATTTTCTCTCCATGTGTGTTTGCTGCATACTATGAAATTTAACAAGAAGGGTTTGTGCAGTCTTTAGAATTGTACTTAACGGCAGAATTTGCTATTTTGAAAACCAAGAGCATTTTGTAAATACATGCTCTAGCAGTACAACTATTTTTCATATTGTTTAAAAAAGTGAAAAACATAAATGATTTTAATGTATTGTATTATGTAATAGGTCTGCAGCTGACGTAGGAATTAGTATTCTGATCTCTTAAACGTATCAGAACAGAATGCAAAGGTACCTTCCCTTCTATTTATAAGCTAAGATTTCTGTCAGTACTCATTACCTTAAGATAAGATAGATACTTAGTGGAAGACAAGATTGTGTGTTAAAGCTAATTACTATCTAATGTTATGTAGCTCCAAGTGTCCTTTGGGAATGGAGTCTCTGGTTCTGTGCCTTACCAGTCACAGTAGAAAGTGATCTCCATCACTCTAATGATTCTGCATCAAAAGTATTGCCCTTGAAGAAATAATAAAAAAAAAAATTAGTTAGTTTAATACTTATGAATTCTGGGAAGTGAAGGAAATGATGCAATATGTGTAAGCTGTTGCTGTGGTTTAACCCCGGCTGGCAGCTCAGCCCCACACAGCCATTCACTTTGTGCCGATGGGATGGGGAAAAAAATAGGAAGGTTAAAAGTGAGAAAACTTGTGGATTGAGATAAAGACAGTTTGAGAGGTAAAGCAAAAGCTGCACATGAAAGCAAAGGAAAACCAGGAATTCATTCTCCACTTCCCATTGGAAGGTCACTGTTCAGCTCCCCAGGACAGCAGGGCTTCATCAAGTATAATGGTTACTTGGGAAGGCAAAATTTCGAATTCTTAACATCGTTCCCTTTTCCTTCTTCTTCTTCCAACTTCTATTGCTGAGCAGGATGCCAAATCACACGGAATGTCCCTTTGGTCAGTTGGGGTCAGCTGTCCTGGCTGTGTCTCCTCTCAGCTTCTTGTTCACTCATGCCTCCTTGCTGGTGCAATGGGTTGAGGAGCGGAAATAATGTCAGAGCAAAAACTAAACTATAGGCTTTATTATAACAAAACAAGTCATAAATAGTTGAAATATATTTTCTAGATGGGGATGTATATATTTTAAATAACTTTCTCTGGAAATTGTCAATAGAGTTTCTGATTAGCTAATAATTATGAAAGCATCTGAATCTCATTTCTACTGATGGTAACAAAACATTATTCTATTTTTACAGGTAAAATAGTCTAACTTGTCAAGAATGTATCCTGCCTTGGCCTAGATCAGGGGGGCTTCTTTAGGTCCTAATTTACAGTATTGGAAAGGCTGTTTATAAGTTTAGAATCTAATCTCAGCATTTCACAGTAAGGAATTCTGAAAGATCTGTATTTTGCCTTTTTAGGGTACCCTTGAAAGTGGAACAAGCAAACAATGCTCGTGATGCCTTGGCTAAAACTGTGTATAGTCATCTGTTTGATCATGTAGTGAAAAGGGTAAACCAGTGTTTTCCATTTGAAACGTCTTCTTTCTTCATTGGAGTTCTAGATATAGCTGGTTTTGGTAAGTATACTTAAAATCATTTCTAGATGTCACTTTTTCCCACCAAAGATTCAGTGATAAATTCTGTAATAAAGAGTGGGAGGGTTTTCTTTTTGGTGTTGATGGTTCCTATAAAGATTTTGCCATCTTTGGCTCACTGAAATTCAAGATGTTTTGTGGTGTTCTCTAGTCCTGCTAAGGTTGTCCAGGGGAACAGCCTTTGGTTTTCAGGTCTTTAGAGCTGTGATATCTCGTGCCAGCCTGTTGTAGCATAGATGCATGAGGATATATTGGTACAGTTTCACTGCATGGTAGCATCTTGCATTGATTTGCTGCCAACTGTCTGTCATCTGTCTTAGAAATATCATCTGCTGCAGTATTTTTAGATGTCTTGTGTACAACTTGGAAATCTGTAAAATATTTCATTTTGCTGAAAGAAATGGCAATGGATCTGAACACATCTTTAAATATTAGCACTGTGAAGCTTCTCTTGTTTACTATTTAATATAAAGTCTTGGAACACTCTTTTATCATAAAAGCTTAACTTCTGTCTTTCAGAGTACTTTGAACGCAACAGTTTTGAACAATTCTGTATAAACTACTGTAATGAAAAACTGCAGCAATTTTTTAATGAAAGAATTCTGAAAGAGGTATGATATATTTAATGTTGTATTTGAGGATTTTGTTTTTTACTGTTACATTTGAGGAGTTTCTTTTGTTTTTGCTGAAGAGTTTTGCTTAAAGTTGCACTGCTTTTCATAATATTACACATTATGTTTGAATAAAAAAAAAAATCAGTTGACATAGTGTTTCCATACTTTGTGGCACCTGGTTGTGTCAGAAAAGAACATGGGTTTTTGAAAACCAACAACATTTTTTTTCTTTTTTTTTACCACTCATTAAAATGGGGTATCCAGAGATTGGATAATTGCTAATACCTAATGGGAATATTTAATTTAACAGGCTTATCATTAAGGTGATTAAGTTGGAATATATTAAGCTGTGTGAGGAAATTCTCAAATGTGTGTTGATTCATGCTATATTTTTAAAAATTATTTCATGTTTATTAAAAAAAATATTTTATTTTTGGTCAGAAAAAAAAATTAGGAGTGGTGTTTTCTCTTTTCAATTACTTTTTTTTAATTTAGGAACAAGAGCTTTACCAGAAGGAAGGCCTGGGGGTTAATGAAGTTCGTTATGTAGATAATCAGGACTGTATAGGTATGTACTTTTTGAATTATAAAGCTTTTTGGTAGTGTCATGGGGAAAAAAGCTTCAAGCAGAAGAGGCAAAATATGTGTAGCAATAGTAATTACATGGTTTTATATATAGCCTCATTCAATTCACAATCTTAAGAATTCATGGGCATTGCTGCAGTACAAGTATTAGCACTTTCAACCTTTCCACAGGAAAAAAGTACGTACTAAAAATTCCTCTTACAAGAACAGTTTATGGAGAATGGAAAAAAGTTGCAAAACTGTGAGTTTGTGCCTAATAGTTTCAAGAGCATGGATTTCTGTGTCAGCTTTCAGGGGCTTGTTGTATGTTTGTGAGAGGTCAAGGCAATGCACTTGTTAAAAGTTGTGAGACCACCACTCTATGCTCAGGTCTGGTCTACCTTTCTTAAAACCAATTTCTGTTTCTCACTGGATCATGTTATCAAATGGAAATATTAACCTTTTAGTTTTGACATATGGTGAAATGTGGATGAAAAGCTTAAACAACTCCCTCAGCAGTTGAAGCAATCATCACATAGAGACTTACGATCATACTGTAGGAAGACTTAGGCACCTTTTGGATGCCTCATTTCAGCTTGAGACCAAGAGTTAAAATCAAACAATCTCTTCCTGATCTTTTTCTCTCATGTTCCACAAGTTAGAGTTAGAACTTGTAGATTTGATGGATATCCTATATATACCAATTAAGATATATAGAATTAATTTGCCATGACTTCTTGTATTTTGTTTAACGTCTTTCCCTAAGTACTTTTATATGGAGTCAGATCAGCAGCATTTAGATGTGTAATGTTTAGTTCTGATACGAATTGATATATTCAATTTTTGTAAATACTTTTTTTTAATTAATAGATTTGATTGAAGCAAAATTAGTAGGTGTACTGGATATTCTGGACGAAGAAAATCGTCTTCCTCAACCAAGTGACCAGCATTTTACTTCAGTAGTGCATCAAAAACACAAGGACCATTTCAGGCTCTCAGTAGGTTTATTTTTGTTGTCTGTCTTGTTTTAATGGAACAGTCCTTGGAACAGTTGATAGTAACACTTCAATTTAATGAAAACCTTTCGTAAGAAACCTCATACCACCCAGCCTGCACAATCTGTACCTCTTTGTTAAGGACAAGTTTGGTTATTAAATTTGATGAAAAGTTCACTGAAGGCTTCAAGCAATTCTAATATCCTGCTGAAACTAAAGCCATATTCTTCACTTACATTTGAAGTTTGTTAGCATGTAAAGCATGAAAAGGAAGTAAAAACATATTTTAATTTAGATTGTTTCATATCAGATAAGTTATTTTGTTGTCCTTTTCAAAAATTGCTTGCTTTGGAGAACGTTTGACTCATGTCTAGTGTCTAGCAAGCACTTCAGAGATGAAAAGAGGAATCATACTAGGAAAATGTTTTTGTTGTTTATTTTTTAGCATACACTGCTGTGTGGAAGATTAATGCAAATTTATGCAATTTATATACATGAATTCTGATGAAATTTAAAACATGCTGAAAAAATACAGACAAAGGAAGCCATCCTTTATCATCCATTTACCAAATTTGTCATCCATTTACCTTTTATTACGTTTCTGCTTACTCCTGCTTACCTAAATTGCTGTTCAGTGAAACATTTTGGTGGTGTGTGCGTGATCAGCTGGGTTCTTGCCTTTTAAGAGATACCATCTAAAGCCTTACGTTAAACTTCATTCTAATCCTACTCTTATAACAAAGCTATTCATGAGCTGTCATGTGAATGAAGCAGAACGTGTTGATTAAAGGCAAAACCAAAATCAACTGGCTGGTATTAGCAATCCTGGTGACTTGTATTTTGAATGCAATGTATTTAAGAGTGTGAAAGAGTTTGAAATTGGAATATCATGGTTTGGACAGGAATGGTGATGATCACAATTGTACTTATAGGAAATGTGATTTTTAACACCTAATGTTCCTGGCAGATCATGGTGGTGTTCTAAGAAAAAACTATTTCTTAGTCTCCATTGTAATACTTTGTAATTCATCGTCTTAATTCCAGATTCCTAGGAAGTCTAAATTGGCTGTTCACAGAAATATCAGAGATGATGAAGGCTTTATTATCCGACACTTTGCAGGAGCAGTATGCTACGAGACGGTAATTTTACCTATGGAACACTATTTTTATTGTGTTTTGTAGAACATTTATACTTTTCAGTGCATATAGCTTAAATGACAGAATTTCCTTTGATCAGAAGAGAAGTTCAAAAGTTGATAGGTTTTAACTTTGGAACTAATTTTTTGAGTATTTAACAGTTTCTCTTAACTTTTCAGGTTACAACTAGCTTTAGTGACATGTTTTGTGTAAAAATTTGTTTCAAATCTATAGGTAATGGTGTCAATGTTACATATATTGATTCACAGTCTACTGCGAATCTTACAACAAAAGGTGTTTAAATCTTGGGGAGCAAAACAAACTATGTGATATAAAAGTATTGTTAGACTGAAGAGTACCTCTTTGGAAGCCTAATTATCCTTGTACTCAGTCTCTGTCATACTTTGTGTTTTCCATTTCCACTGGCAATGGATTCGTTTGTGTAAAAATACAAAATACCTGAAATTTCTACTCTCAAAATACATTCCAGATTCTTGTGCTTTTTTGACTATTATTTATTGTTCAAAAACATTGTAAGACCTGAAGCCAGTATCTAGACCATCAATTTTCACGAACGAGAGTTTAAAATAAAATGAAGATCCATAATGCTTTGTTATTCTGGTCTGTATAACTCCCACATGTGTGAAGGAAGCTACTTCCAAAGATGTTTTTTTGTCAATTGGAAAAAATGCACTTGAAGAGTTTGTCTTTATTTACTTCAAAATACTCCAAGAGTAATAATGATTGCTGTGCTGTTCTGAAATAGATGCGTTCTGTAGGCCATTTTACAAATAAGAAAGTGGAAGCCTCTGTGTTACCTAGATGATTCTTCTGAGGTTGCTCAGAGTAGATATCAAAATAATAAATGAAATTGGAATTCCAGTAAAATTAGAGTCAATTTTTGTTTGTTCCAGATGCTTTATTTTTAATTGTGTACCTCATCATGATACTAATAATGCCTTAAAGTGTCTTCAGGAACAGACAAGACAGATTTAATCACATAAACTCTGCTGTCAGAGCTAATCAGATATGAGGTGCAGAAACTGTTAATATGCTTTACTTATCCCCTCTTTCAGAGGGACTTTCTTAGCTTGGGCCTTAAACCTTTTGGACAATAGCTGCCTTGTAGTACTTTTGGGTTTTTTGGGTTTTTTTTCTCACTGCACTTTTGGCAGTTCTCACAGTCTGATTTGGGGTGAGGACACCTATTTGGCTGCATTCATATTCCTGTCTTGTGCCTTCATAGCCGAAGGAGACTTTGGAGGCCTGTGTTTTTCTTTTGATTCTTATCACCATTAAGGTCCTTTTATGGGATATCTGACAAATTGGCATTATCTTCAAAGTAGTCTTGGCCTCTTCTGTTCATTAATATCGAAGTCTCTATGTTGCATCAAAAGCTATTGAGGATTTTGTTGATATGAGATTGGATACTAATGTATTGATCTCTGAGTTTCAATGTAATGTGTTGTTCTTAAGTTCTCGAAGTTAATGATCCAGTTCAAATAAACCAGAGATATAGTTTGTAGGAAGGGACAATATATTTTATTAAATCAAGTATTCATAAATAGTCATAGTACTACTAAAATCTGTTTTCGTTTCATTTTCCAAACTGTGTAGATGTACCAATTAAATTGTGCATGTTAATTCCAATTTCACAGCAGATCTTAAGTGATATTATAAGCAGTAAAGAATTAAGCTTCTCAGAACTCCCAGGTGCTGATGATGTGCTGAGTGCTGGGAATGGAAGGATGATGGTCATTGAAAGAAAAACAACTGATCTCTTTAAAGGCACCAAACCTTTCTTCAGGTTTCATTAATTCCAACAACACTCTTCAAATTTAAGGATGTCTTTTCTCTCTGGTATTTTGTGTATCCAGTTGGAAAGTTTTTTGAAATAATATATCAATATTTGCTCCACATATTCTTGCTGATTTTTGAATTAAGTATGTGACTTAGTTGCCTTTATTTTTCTAATTAGACTAAAGTAACTTGGACAGTAAAACAAATGTGCTTTTATCTCTTGGGTTGTCCTTTCAGATGCAATTTGTGGAAAAAAACAACGATGCTTTGCACATGTCTCTTCAATCTCTTATATGCGAATCCAAGGACAAGTTTGTTCGACAGTTGTTTGAAGCTAACACTAACAACAACAAGGATCCCAAACAAAAAGCTGGGAAACTCAGTTTCATCAGCGTGGGAAACAAATTCAAGGTAACATTGTATAGCAGAGAGTCTTATCTTCTTGTAATGTATGCCAGTTTTAAGTTACTTGAATTAAGTAGAATATAAGGTTGGGAGAATTAACAGTAACTTGAGATTCAGAAAAAATTTCATTAGATAGATGGTTTTCTTCCATTCAGTTATAAGAAACTGGTATATTCAAGCTACACGCTATGCATTTCTGTCAAAGCTGTCTTTCACAATAGTCCTTACAGAGATTATACAGTAATTTTTAACTCAGAATCTTTTAAAGCCACATGGAAGTCTTTATTCAAAAAGTTTTGAGATTTAAATTTGGATTCTGTGTACTTTTAAGAGTTTCTAGATGTGACAGAATTTGTTCTTCCATCCTATTGTAATTGTGCCTTCTAGAAGATGTAATGATTCACTACAGTTGGCCAAACTCTCAAAATTAAATACCTAACCTAACCACTGTTTCTCCTTTTCTGAAGTATATAGCTAGTCATGGCTTACACAGGAAGATATTCATTGTGCTGAATGTTTCCTTTCTCAATACCTGAATCTGATGCTTCTCCTCGTTTTCTCCTTTCTTCTGATGTTATAAAGCTGACCTTCAAACCTTGTCTTCTCCAAATGTTTTCTGCATCCTTTTCTCATTCAGCAGTTTTATTTTAGCTGGACTATTCCAGCTCAGGATGGCTAGAAAGAGAACAATAGGGGAATTAAGAGATGAAAAGCAGGCACATCGTGGGCTGCAGGTAAATTTTTCCATCTTGTGGATTTACAGTTGGTAGAGCTGCAGCAATTTCAGCAAGAGCTCTTTTCAAGACATCTGGGCCAGATCCAATGAAGGATTTGTATGCCTTCAGGTTGAGTGCTGAAACAGTGTTGGTATGCTACCTTACCTAGGGCACCCAAAAACCCACCTCATGTTCCCAGCTAGACTCCTTACACAGGCCGTGGGGAATGCAGGTGTTTCAGATAATCCAAAAAACCTTTGTGTGGAGTGAGACACTGCCAGTAGCAGAAGAGTGTTTCTGCATTTCTGCTCTGTATCAAGGTTAAGTACTGAATCAGGACTGCAAGATAAATTCCTTCTTGCATAATCATATCTTGTGGCTAGCATTTGGGACTGTTCTCTAAAGATGCAGGGGCTGAAGAACAGAAAGGATATGGTACCAACACACTCGCTTTTTATAGCAGTAGTATTCTGCTTCAGGTCTGTACTGTATTCAGTGTTCTATGGCTGTTTTGTTCCTGTAGTGAGTGCCAAGTTATTGGTCAGTCTGACAAAGGGTGTTCTCACTACACCCTTCTGGAGTTGTTTGGTTAGGTAGCCAGAAATAAGATTTTCATGGGGCCAGGAAGAGTAGGAGATAGAGCCTAACTTGGAAGGTAGTGGTTTTGGCATTTAACTGGGTATTGGGCAGACTGCTCTCTTGAGTTTTGCTCTGATGATTAATTTTAACTCCTTCTTAAGTGGTTGTTGAATTAAACTGTGGCAATTGGTTTAATATAAAGTACATGATCATCAGGTAGAGTGAAAAATTGCATGCAGATAAGCCATGTCCTGAGCAAAACCTGCAGCCGTGAGTCTGCTGTAAGTGAAGCTAGGATCCACAGTTTTTTAGATGAAATCAGCTCGGGGATCTCTTGAAATAGTTTCCACTTCCTTCCATCTGGATTTTCAATTTCTCTTGAATTTAGCACCCCATGTTCAGGTGATATGGATGTGTGCATTATACTACTGTCCAAGGAGAGGTGAATTAAAAGGGAGGCATTTTTAAAGTTGAGCAGCAATGGGGTGGGGAACTTTTTGGGATTTCCCTTTGAACATTGGTGTTCACCTCTCCACCTAGAACACAACTAGCGTCCTCTTTGGATCTGGCCTGTCAATCTATAATTCTTTCAATGTTTTCAAGTTTAATGGCATTTTGAATGTATGTGTTACTCCCAATAATTCATTTAGTGTTACCTTCCCAGACACAGCATGTGATGCTGATGAACACTAATAGCCTTGAAAATTTCACTTCCGATGACATTAAAATAAGATCTTTTATCTTACTAGATATTTCATCTCTTTAAGAATGAGAATTTTTAGTATATGAATTTCGAAGTCAGTTTTCTGAAATACTGAAACTAGAAATTCTTCTAATTATATCAATTATTAGATGATGTTGCAGGGACTTCTCTTTATGAAATCCTTCACACATCCCTTCCTTATAACTAATTAAAAGTAATTCTCACAAATCAGTTGAGAAAATAATGATTAATTTATCATCAGATCTCTTCAAGATTATTTGAAATTATTTTACTGTATGCTAATGATGAAATAAATTGTGACAATTCAGAGAGCAGTAGTTTTAGCAATATGCTTTACTCGTATACATATTTTGTTGGAGAAATTCACCTGGGAATAGCTCTGGCTTATTTCTTGTCAAATCACAGAGTATAAGGAAGGGGTATTTTTCCTCAAGCAGAAATGTATTTTGTTGATGGAAATTAATCTGTCCCTTGCAAACTTAACTGTTTCGAACTTAAGAAAACATAATTATTATGATCGAGTTGAGATATAAAGAGGATGTATAAGTGAGAACTGAGCAGGAGGTTATTAGTGTTTGTCATGCTTCTTGTGGCACTCTTTCTTAACCATATCCATGTTAAGTTAAAAAATCCCAAACCGCTTTTATGTACCAGAAGGACAACTGGCAGCTGTAGGTGATGCACACTACCCATACAAATCTTGTTTCTTGGATTCAAGGTAATTGAAAGATCTGGCTGAAAAAAAATGAGTCAAAAGTCAGATCCTTTGAATTTTGTTTCCAGTGCTGAAAATGAGTATGTTAGGATATACTGAATTTTGTATTGCTGCAGTCTATATACTTAAAGCTTGCTAATAAACTAGAAAGGCTGGCCCCGTCCTGAAGACTTGATTCCAAATAATAGTAGTATTGCAGTCTTTTCTCATCACAGTATATTTAAATGCCATCTCAGTAAATGTAATTTTAAAATTGTAGCTTTTTTGTCATCAATAGAGAGTTAAAAAGTTGGAAGTTTGGAAATAAAAATAGATTACTGCAGATAAATATTGACATAGCTTCAAAAGAACCCACAAGAAAACCCCAAGAATGTATTTTCTGTGTTAATTATTTAACATACATATAATGCTTTTTATAGATTAAATTTGGGATTTCACAAATCTTCAGTGTGTTTTTTAAAAATGATTGCTGATTGGTCTCATTTTTTAAATAATTTTATTACGTAGTCATTATTTTTTATTTTCCCAAATGGATGTGCATGTTTTTTTGATATCTGTGTTGTAATAAGTGACTGGTCCATGCAGTATTGTTGTACAATTAAGTACGATCAATTTCCACAGGGCCATTCATGCACACTTGCATGATTTTGTCTATTAAATTTTGTGAATGTTTGGTTTATCAGTTCTGTCTCACTAACAATGAACATGCATGCAGTAATACTGTACCTCTATTTCTGTGTATATTTCTGTACTTGCCATGGAAAGGCTCTTGAAATTCCTGTTTTCTTTTACAGACTCAGTTAAATTTGCTTCTTGAGAAGCTTCACAGTACTGTAAGTATATATACAGATGTAGGTTCACAGTTTTCTGATGTAAGGCAGAATAGATTATCTCAATATTACGGCTTACAATAAATGTAATTAGTAATTACTTTGGAGTTTGCAACTACATGGCGCTTTGGGAACATCTTCCTGTGCATGTGATGGTTATTGATTTACTTGAAAAAGGAAAACCCACCACCTTAAAAAAAGTTGTAGAATGAAAGTTAAACAGTTTGAATAAGCAATATGAAATCTGTCTGTTGCAATCTCCTTTTTTGTCACTTTTACTTCTTTCTGTGCATTGGTTATCATTGATGACTAATTTGCAGAAAATTTAGAAATACTACTTTGAAGTAAGTCATTTAAGAAGTAGTTTATCATTAATTACTGTTTCCAAATTCCATAAAGCCATTAAAAATATATTTTTTCATTTTGCTTTTCTGATAGGCTGTAAATGCACAGATGGTCAAAGAACCTGAGCCCCCTGATGAATATTTGTTCACTGACGTGAACTCTGGAAGACTGAGGCGTTTTAGTGCTGTCGCTGTAGAAGAGAGTGGTAGAACCTAGAGTCATAAATCATAGTTAGATTGTATACATGTTAGGCAGAATAGTTGAATGAAAATTCAACAAAATTGAGGATCCAGTTAATAGCTAGAACACTGAGATCAGTTATATCAAGATGAAGTTTACAGTGCAAAACTGATATACAAGAGAAAAAGAGTGGGGCTGCTACTTGATTATCTTTAAGGCCAGGCCCATACCAACCCCTTAACATTCTATGATTCTATGGTAATGTCAGCATTTCTCTTTTAGAATACTGTTATTTTGTATCTTTTTTTCCCCCCACCCATAAGTCTTAAATCAGTAACTGCTATTTTAGGAGCTTTAAAAATGTGTAGATTTTGCTAACTTCTTGCTTTGGTCATAGGGGTCCAGCTTTATTCGCTGTATCAAACCTAATCTAAAGATGACAAGTCACCATTTTGAAGGAGGACAGATCCTCTCTCAGCTTCAGTGTTCAGGTAATGTATGTCACTGGTATTTTTCCCCTCTGTTTTTCACTTTGGGGATTATATTTTAACCTAAGTTTGAAATATGTGGGATGAAAGCAGTATTTCCTTGCTTGAACTGTTTTCTAGAAGGTGGGTTATTTATGCCTTATGAGCAGCTATTTATATTTTTAGTAATTTTCTATTTTAGTCAATAGAACCCTAGAAATAATTCATCTGAATTGCCATTAGGTCTCTTCTTCACTAGAGTTGATGTAATTTTCTTCAGCTGTTTTTATTATAATGAGGGGTCAGACATCAAGTGCATATGTAAGAAGCTATGTAGCCATTTTTGGGTACATAAGTTTAGATTTCCTGACCTGGAGCTGAATCCATCTCTTTGTGTTTCCCACAGTGTTAATAGGGCACCAGTTCAGTCTGGAAGATAGAATTTTAAATTTCTATGGTAGTTGAAGTGTTAGGAATTTCTGTGTGCATTTAGAGGCAGTCAGTGTTAGCTGAAATATCTAATAGTTGAAGCACACCAGCATTCTTTGGTTGTGTAGATACTATGATAGTCTTTGATCATGCTGGTTTACTGTCTCAAAAGTTTCCTTATATCACTATCCAATTGCTTTGGAGCTGAACATCCAACATGGACACAATGCTGCATCTTCATTATTCTTGAAATGCTAAGATGCTTTCCAAATTCATGCCCCACTGAACTTTTTGAAAAATAAAGGCTTATTATAAACAAATTAAATTTCTATTGAAAGCATATATGCAAAAGATTAAGTTTTAAGACAGCAAACACTAGTTGAGGGCTAACTTAAAAACTTAATTGATAGGATTATGTGAAGTAGCAGGTAAAAACGGGTATGGCCTGTGCTGCTGAAAGTAATTTGAATCTTAGTCTCTGTGTCTGGGCTTGACTAGTGTCCTAGCTGCAACCAAAATGTAGTAATATTATTCAGAACATGAAAGTTATATCTTAGCAGCTGATACGTTGTATTTCAAGTACACTAGATGTTCTAGCACTGCATATGTATTTGAGGTTGCATCTGCACCACATCTCACAAATACCATTCACATGATTGAAATAAAAGCCTGGTTGGGCATTATTTGGTGGTTTGGCATTTGGGGTTTTTTTCTTCCCTTTAAAAATGAAAATGCCAAATCTGCTGAAAAAGAAAAAAAAATTTAGAAGAAAAATTAGAAAAAAAATCCTATGCATGATTGAGTGTTACTTACCTCTCAGATTGGGAGAAAACTTTATGGGCTCTTCTCATATGTTCAGTATTAACATTTTGTGGCAGATCACATCATCAGAAAATGCTTGAGGTTTGATCAAGTCCCATCTGAACTTTGTGCTTTAGTTGCTGAACAATGTCTTTGAGTCTTTTGCCATAAACCTACTGGTTATCATAAAATTCACTGCTTAATTTGCATGTTACTGATCCCAGCTTTTGTGCATGTGTCTCTGTGAATTTAGGTATGGTGTCAGTTCTGGATTTGATGCAAGGTGGTTTCCCGTCACGAGCTTCATTTCATGAACTGTATAATATGTACAAGAAATACTTGCCTGAAAAATTGGCCCGACTGGACCCTAGGCTTTTTTGCAAAGTAAGAAATAAATTAGTTCTTCTGTATCATCCAGGAGAGAAAATGTATTGTAGCGTTGGTTTTTGTGGTTTTTCGAAGGAGGCAGAATATAATCCTTTCTGTTTTCTGTGTTTCAGGCCCTGTTTAAAGCCCTGGGACTGAATGAAAATGATTACAAATTTGGGCTAACCAAGGTGTTTTTTAGACCTGGCAAGGTAATCTTTTTCTTGGAGTTAATGATTATGAATTTTAGAATAATTTCAGTTTGAAAGGACCTTTGAAGGTGACGTTGTTTAACACCTTTTTTATTGATAGAAGTGTGACTAGCCTAAAAAAGGTTGCCCAGGATTTTTGTAAATAACTTTGTTCATTTTCTTTGAATAAACTACAGTATTAGTACTGATACATTTGGTTTTATAGTCTTGTTGCTGATACGACAGTATTTCTAATGCAATGTTTGTATTAGAAGAATTATGTTGACTACTAAAAAGAGGAAGTCAGAGCTAAGAAGAAATATTTTCTAGTAAAATCTGTTTATACCTGAAATCTCTTTCTGTGATTTTAAGCATTGCTGCTGCTATTCAGAGAAAGGAGGTGAAGTAGAGAGCTATTGTGGTGAGAAAAGAAAATTATTTTAATCCCTGAAGAATGTTCTTCCTATAATGTAATTACTGAAAAGCAGAGGTGCAGGATTTTCAGAAAACGTTGACTTCAATGGGAACATTATGCAAAGGTTAAAAAATGAGAAGTTCTTTCAGCTTTTATTTTTTTTCCACAGATATATAATTAGATGCGTCTTGAAGTTGTGGAAGGCCAGGGTTCATATCCAGGATGTAGAAAAACAATTGATTTTTAAAAATTTTGGCAATAGATATTTTTGGTGATTAGTAAATGGTTAGATTGTTCAAAATACCAAGTGTTGGACATCCATAAAACAAACCAATAAACTATCTGAAGTTGTCATTTCTGTTTTCATTAGTCAATAAAGCATAATTTATCTGCTCACTTTAATTGAAAGCTGATATAATGACATACATTTTATGTTTAAAATATTTTAACATTTTAACTCAGCATGATCTTAAATATTCATTAATGTCTAACACTCTCTGTCTTCCTAATATGTAAAACTTGTTTTAATTATTATTTAGTTTGCAGAGTTTGATCAGATAATGAAGTCTGATCCGGATCACTTAGCAGAGCTGGTTAAACGAGTGAATCGCTGGCTTATCTGCAGTCGTTGGAAAAAAGTTCAATGGTGTTCTCTCTCGGTGATTAAATGTATGTATTTTATATTTTATTAAATCAAAATGTTTGTTAAAAATACAGCAAAGCAGTTATTATCACCTTGTAATGTGGCCAAGGACATGTATAGCAGATGGTTACGTACTGAAGTCTGAGTAATTGATCTCAAGGTTGGTGAGATTTTTTTGTTTTTGTTTTTTGTGCTGTGTGTTAAGTACATGGGGAGGGGTTACAGCAGGGGTTTCACGAAGTGGGGCATTGCAGGCTGGCACTAGTCTCCTGTGTCCTGGCTGCCTGGATTCTTACTGAGCCTGGCTGATCACGTGCACATAACTAACCAGCTGTCACAGGTCTTGCCAGGAAGAGACTTCAGCAGCAGCAGGAAAGAGTAGTTCCACTTGTAGCTGGCAGCATGGAATCATTTAGTTCTGGGAAGTGCCTGCCCAAAGGTTGTTATCTTCAGACAGAAACTCCATGTTTGAAAGTACTGACAGAAATTACAGGACAAAAAACTCTACTCCAGAAATTACTGTTCATCAGTAAATAAGTCCCTGTTGCTGTTGATATGCAGTTTCTAAGTGCTTAACATGCCCAGTTTATAGAATCGTAGAATGGCCTTGGTTGGAAGAGACCTTAAAGATCATCTGGTTCCAACCTCCCCTTGCCGTGGACCGGGACACCTCCCACTAGACCTGGTTGCTCAGTGCCCAATCCAACCTGGTCTTGAAGTTTTGCTGTACAGAGTAGGAATAAGGTGGTGTAGAATAGAGATTGGTGCTTGTGGTGTGCTTCAGTAAAGGTATATCGGAGATGGGGAAAGACCTGATGCAGAATGTCAGCAATCTGTAATAATATGGAGGGTGAGAATTGTGCATTAAAATGGGGAAGAAAAGCATGAAGGCCTCATGCCAGTGCACGCACAGCTGTGCATTTGGGCTGGCACAGTCATGCCTTCTATGTCTGTCACTGATTGGATATTATTTCTTGCAGTTTATAGTGGAACAAATAGAATTTCTGAATTCTTACAATACAGATTCGAAGCATCAGAGATTGTAACGCTAAAATCTTAGGTTTGACCTAGGAATTTATGCTGTTTACTCTATTTTTTTCAGAAAGACAGGACAGAAAGTCTGTTACTTTACACACTTTTTGTGTGCAAAAAGTAGAAACTGAGGGAAATAATATTGATGTGTCTTATTTCTTTGTAGTATTTTATGGGAAATTTGAAGCTAATTTTATTCCCAGAACAAAGCTGAAACACATAAACAAGAAGTAGAGTGCATCTTTGTGACCACCTAAGTCCAGTGGTTAAACATCACTGTGTTCACAAACCATATCCTAAAGGCAGTGTGGATCCATCTATGTTTCCTCTAATAAATCTGTAAAAACTACATTTATTATTGCACTTCTAAAATACTCAGCACACATGCATGGGCAATGCCTTGACTTTCCATTTAACTTGTCCCCTGGTCCCAATCATTAGAGTCTTTAGACAAAGACTGTTTTAGAAGAGAAGCTAGAGGTTTTGTTCTGTGTTGTTTTTTCATTCCAGTATTGTAGAGAAATGCTCAGTGAAGTTGCAGGCACTTTATTATCTCTAGCAGATATTGGCTACTTGATTACTCTTCAGCTGAGGACTAAGGCTTCAAGCTGAGTGATTCCTGCTTGCTAGGAAGAGGTTATCAGAGGTTACTGATGTCTGTGGATCTGGAGGGGTGTGTGAGTGTGCACAGGTATCATTGTTCCTGTTGGTTTTGGGTGAGAGCCTTTATGCCTGGCCCAAGATTGTGAATTCTGCTGTTCTGTGTCTTAAGCGTTGTGGTTCCAATATAGAACAGGTTCTCAAGCACATGTAGTCTGCATACAGTTTTGAGACATCAAATATGCGAGGAAGATAGAAGTTGTGTTAAACTGTATGAAGCATTAAGATTCTGTCTTCTGTGTGTTTACAGTGAAAAATAAGATAAAATATCGAGCCAGTGCCTGCATTAAAATACAAAAGACTATTCGTATGTGGCTTTGCAAGAGAAAGCACAAACCACGGTAAGAAGATATTCCTTGGTTGAAGAAAATATGTTTAAAATAATATTTTCTTGTGACTGTAAGAAGAAGAGATTTACTTAACTAAATCTATCTAATATCATAGAATGGTGCTGAGTACAGTTGAGGAGACTGAGAGGTTCTGTGTTCCTTCTCTCTTTCCCAAGGATGAATAGACTAAATCTGAACCTTTCCTAAGAGATGTTTGTTTAGATCTTCGTTCATAAAATCTTTCAGTGACAACCTTGATTTTAGAAATCCTTTATTAAGTCTGTCTAATTTAATTTAAACTCATTAATTTTTGTCCTTTACCCATTCATACCTTCCTTTATAGAGTCTCTTTCATTTTTATCTTAGAAATAATAACTGTCTTGTCTCCTCTTAAAATTAATTCCATTAGCTCATTGCTGGAATATTGATCGAATACTGATGGAAAAACTAGTTCAGTCATTAAGCTTTTAGACACCTTTATGTTCTTTGAGAGAGATTCAACTCTTTTCTAGTAGCAGGATTCTTATAAAGTGTTTTCTTTTATATCCTTTGAGAATTATGTTTCATTTTGAATCCTGGCATTTCTGACATTTCCTTTATTTTTGAGCTATTTGGTGCTCATCTTTAATGGTTTGATTTAATTTTTTCTTTTGATTTTGTGAATCCCAGTTCACTGATTTCTGTTTAGGAAGAAGACTGTCTGCAGAGTTGTAACTTCGGTGTGGGGCCTTCAACAGTGGTTCTTAAAAAAACTCCTGAGTTTTCCTGAACTCTTCCCCAGCCTTGTTTTCTTACTCCTTTGGGGTGTAATGACTGTGTTCCCTGCTGTGTGGTTAAGTTTTACTTGATTCATTGTGTTATTGCTCTTTGAATAAGTGGCACTACTTAACCTTTATCCCTCCAGTTAAAATCCTCTAGTGGATACTAGTGATTTATTATTGTGAAACAAAACCCAAAAAACCAAAAAAACCCCACAACCCCAATTAATTCTCAAAATAAAAATGCATTTTTCTATTTTGAGTCACCATCTGCTAGTGACTAATTAGTCTTAGTTACTGTTTGGAAAAGGCTCCATTACTTAGTTACTCAATGTGGTAATACTTGAATTTCAAAAAAGAGGGTTTTGTCAGAAGGCATAACTCGTCTCCCCTGTCTACCTTTTTTACATGAGTGATTAGTGGAGTTTTAAAAATACCACCTTCCAAAATCATCTCAAAATGCAAATAAGCTGTCTTACCTTCACAGCATTGATGGCCTGATAAAAGTACGTACACTGAAGAAGAGACTTGACAAATTTAATGAAGTAGTAAGTGCTCTGAAAGAGGGGAAAGCAGAGACAAGCAAGCAGGTCAAGGAGCTGGAGGATTCTATTGATGCTTCGATGACCAAAATTAAGGTACGTGATAATAATGAGAGAAATAGTATCTTGGTACTGGAATCTTTATCTAAAGGAGAAGGCCAATGCATTTTTCTTTATAGAAAAGAATCTTTAATATAGTGGTCTTAATTTCCAGTCATTAAGTAATTCCTGCGTAAAACTGTTTGTGGATGTAATTGAAGTGAATCCTGAAAATGGGTGCATGTGTCTAGACTTTGGTAGTATTATCTGTGTGTCAAAATTGGCACTGAAGGTTTTAAAGAAGAAATGCATGTTGATATTATGACACAAGTGTTGTCAATAATTTGTTTGTTGCTTTCATTATTGCAGTAATGCATATTACCAGTATTTTATCACAGTCAGGGCTGAAACAGACAGGCATTTATCACAGAATAAAGACATTTCTATTCCAGTTATGAGGTTTTCAGACATGGTAGTAAAGAGAATTCAGCTTGCTGATTATGCTTCAGGTCTGTAGTTCTCTGTTTCTTACCACAGAAGCACGCAGACAGGATAAAAACACACTGGCATTTATTAGTGTTAGGAAAAATCTGGTTTGTTGAATTCTTGTTTCATGCAATATTATGGCTTTCTTAGTGGGCCATATTAAGATTTCTCTATTTAAAATCACTGTTGAAAAGATGGTAGAGTTAACCTGTCAACTTAGAGTTCTCTTTTCTAGTAAAAATGATAAAATTTGATTATCATCATGATGCACAAACAGAAAAGGTCTGCAAACACCCCATATTGCAGTTGAATTAGTAAGATGTGAATTGTAAAATGAAATTAAATTGTACCTATCAATAAAGTTTGAAAATGTGTGTAGCAAAGGCTATTTTTGAAGCGTTTTCAACCTTTTCATTTGTTTCTAACTACTTTTTAGAAAAAGTTAGTCCCAGCATGTTGCAATATTTTTTCTGAGTCCTAGCAGAGATATTAAGAAAAACCATTTTATGATAAAACATAAAAGAAGAGCTGTAAATAACCACTAAAGAAGAGCACAATGCAGAATACACGAGCAGGCCTTCCATCCTAGCATGATAAGAATTAATTTCTGTTGCTTAAAATTGCAAAATGTAAAATATGAAGGCTTGTTTTGAAAAGAAGTCATGTTTTATTTTAGTGATGAAATGGAGCTTGCTTTGTAAGGTTTTATAGGAGAGAGGAGAGTAATGAGTCGTCAGGATTTTACTAAGAAAGGGAAGAATGGACTTAAGCTTCCACACCCTGAAGTGTGTATATGATTTAAGTGTAGTGCTCAGTGATCTCATTTCACTTAATATTTTTTCAGTATATGTTTTCAAAAGTGAAGTACAAATGAAAAAGAATAACGCCCTTATTATTTTTGCAGACTACTATAATGACTAGAGAACAGATACAGAAAGAATATGATGCTTTAGTTAAAAGCTCAGAGCAGCTTCTGAGTGCACTGCAAAAGAAAAAGCAGCAAGAGGATGAAGCAGAGAGGCTACGACGCATCCAGGAGGAAATGGAAAAAGAAAGAAAGAGACGTGAAGAGGAAGAACAAAAACGAAGGAAGGGTGAAGAGGAAAGACGCCTGTGAGTCTTGATTTTGAATAAGTTGCTGGTTACAGAATGAGAAGAAAACAGGAAAGGCTTTTTAATGAGGTTATTTTTGGTACACTTACACTTAGAGAATCACTTGGGTTGTATTTCGGGTGTGCTGTGCATTGTTGAAACATTTCCTTTCCCAGTGATTTATAAGGCAAGTGTCAAAAAAGCATATGGCAGAAATTATATAATGCAGCTGGAAATACAGATGAACTTGAAAAATTTCATGACTTACATGTAGTGTCCTGTCATCAGGACTGCGCTGACTTCTGGATTACCATTCAGTTTTATGAATTGTATTTCTTACTTTGTATTTCTTACTATTTCTTGTTCACTTGCATCACAATAACATGTTTTCATTTCCTTCTACTCTTATGTAATAGGAAATCTGAGATTGAGGCAAAGAGAAAACAAGAAGAGGAAGAGAGAAAAAAGAGGGAAGAGGAAGAAAAGCGTATTCAGGTTAATGCTTTAGCTGTGTGTGGTTTTGGGGAATTTTTGGTTATTGTGGTGGCTGTTTTGGGGTTGTCTGTTTGTTTTGTTGTATTTATTTACTTTTAAATCTTTTTTGTAGCTTAGGTTCTCCAGTGAGTCTAATGGCTTCTTTCTATAAATGCGCGTCTCAGAGTCATTCACCAGTGTTGCTTCAGCAGTAAATATAAGGCAAATATCATGTTTAGGGCATCCCAAGACAGATCACCTATTTCTAGTTCCCAAGCAACTTCAGGTCTTCTGACTAGAGGTGCATCTGTTTTTAAAGGGTTTTGGAAGTTATTTTAAAGTTAAAATTAGGTACACAACACTGGAGAATCCTAGCTTAGCCTTTGAAGGTTTTGTGGGTGGCCCATGTCAGGCAAGTTTGTAGTTCTTTTGCTAAAGTCACACCTGGGCTTGGACTGTCATGTACTTGCTTAACTGCAAACACTTTCAGAATGTTGGTAATAATGAGAGGATGCAGGATTGTCCTTGGTGTAACCGCTTTGGTTACGTTCATTTAAACTAAATATATGCAGCTCAAACCCCTCTTCCACCCTTCTCCGTGATTTATGGCAATTCTTACTGATTTCGTAATGAACTCTCAGTCTGAGATGTGTTTGTCCCCTATATCCTTCTTTCCTTTTTTCTTGGAGATTGCTTGGGTGACCTGGGATAGCAGTCTTAGGAGAAAAAGAACATCTACAGGGATTGTCTTTGTCAGTGTTTCTTTGCTTCTGAGCTGCGGCTATCTGCAATGAAGAATGTAATTTACACTTTTACTTTAAGATGCTGGGTTTGGATCCAAGCAGATACATAATCCAGTAGGGTGTTTCGTTCTCCCACATACAGTTAATTTCTCGTTATCTTTCCTCCTGGTGGTTGGTCTTACCAGCTAATCTAAGATGGGATCCATAGGGTAAAGTCACTGGTGTCACTGTATAGCTTTAGTGGTGCAGCTTTGCAATGATGAGTGGGAAACAACTTCGTTTCCTATGTTGATTTTTGGGCACCCATAAAGGCACTGCTAAAACTTGGTGTACATGCCTTTTGAAAGTAAGAATTGGGTGGTCTTGTTTTACTTACTGTGTGTGCAAGGCTTTTTGTGAAGTAATTATGGTAAACTGCTGTTTTTGTTTGGCTCTGTAGAGGCAGTATATTTGAATTGCTCCTGCCTTGCACTAAGTTGGAAGTTTTACCGTTTGCTTAAATTCAAAGCCAGATCAGTTCCACAGAAAATTCCTGTGTCTGTCTTAATCCCTTTTCAAAATGACCTATATGCAGCGTGGTGCCTAACACAAAGTCCTGTAATGCCAAGAGCAGAATATCAAGGAAGTATTGCATTAGTGCTGTGGAGGAGTAAACATGGTCTCTGTTTCATTTGAGTTTTAATGATTCTAAAAACTTCTGGTTTTGTAGACTAATTTTCATAATGGTGAATGAAATATTTCATATTTTTAAAAAAAAATAAGTAATAATTACTTGGCACTTTATTTGTAGAGGTAATACAAGTGATGGACAATAATTATTTGATAAACTATATGAAGAGTCAGTTTATATTTAACTATAAACAAGATTCAGTTTGCAGCTGTTTCATTTTTCTTGGGTCAAACTAAATACTAACACTGTTAATTTTTCAGTTCTGTGAATTGTCCGTGTTTTGAAAAGCTAATATGCTACTTAGCATATTTTTCTAATATTGCTTATGTAGCATTTTGGTTTTGGTTGAGTAAGGTTAAAGGTGTGTTATTCTAAAACAGGCTGAAATTGAGGCTCAGCTGGCTAGAGAACGAGAGGAGGAAACCCAGCACCAGGTAGTGCTTGAACAGGAGCGTCGTGACCATGAACTTGCAATGAGGATTGCCCAGAGCGAGGCAGAACTCATCAGTGATGAAGCTCAGCTTGATTTAGGTTTGCGGCTTTTAGCAAAACCCAAATTACATTTTGCTCTCTGTGTTTTTTTGGTTTTTCTTCTTCCTATCCTGACCCCTTTAAGACTATGCTCTTGTTGTTTTTATGTAATTTTGTGTTTATTAAGTGGACCTTCTTAGTGTACTAGAATAATGTTTTTCAAATTAACTTTTGAAATTTGTTAGAAATAGATTGCTTTTGCTTAAACGTTCTTCATTTTGCATCTTGCTACATCAGTAATTTTGTAGGTGCTTGTGAATATGACTGCAGTTCTCTTTCTCTTTTTGAGTTCTGACAAGGATGGCAAAGTTTAAATTCTCATTTTTATGACTCATTTAAAGTAGGGAATGGAATTTCTTCAGTGGTAAGTAGGAATAAAATACATCTTTGCTAGGATTTGATGGTTCCATTTGTACAGTGAATTTGTGTGGGATTTATTTTTTTTAAGCAAGAAGCCCTCTTTGAATGCAGAAATAGTAGTTATTTCTGGGTCATGACTGGTAAGATTTTTTTCAAGTGGAATGAACATATCTAACGTAGGTGGATTCAAAAATTAAGTGTTAGTCTTGTTTTGTTTGAATTTTTGATGTGTCATAAGAAGAGCCTAACTTTTGGTATACAGAACCACACTGCCTGTCTGCAAAACAAGAGCTCTTCATGTGTAAAAGGTGATGCCTTAGAAGCATCTTAGAAGTTCCAGTAGAAATGGTACTTATTGGTCAAGTTGCATAAAGGGACCTATGAACATGACCGCATTACTTCATTAGTATGTCTCTATTCTGTTGTTGTTGAAATGAGTGTAAGAAAATCTGCTATGTTGCCATGGAGTTTCAAAACTCCCATATGTGTCCCGTTTGCTACCCAATTTTATCTGTATATATGCTTTTTTTTTTAATAACTGTATGCCTGCTTGAGACAGGTGGGTATTTTTTTTTTTGTCATGTACAATACTGACTTTTAGACGGTTCCACTGAAATAGTTGTGGTTTTCACCTCAGTTCTACAGTAGCTGTGATATTGTCTCCAATGAGACTGACATGCTCAATTCACAGAGTCAGAATGGTTTGGGTTGGAAGGGACCTTGAAGATCATCTCGTTCCAACCCCCTGCCGTGGGCAGGGACATCTTCCACTAAACCAGGTTGCTCAGAGCTCCATCCAGCCTGGTCTTGAACACCTTTAGGGATAGGGCATCTACAGCTTCCCTGGGCAGCCTTTCCAGTGCTTCACCACTTTCCCTGTCTGGATTTTGGTGCAATACTTTGAAGGTAAACACAAAGTCACTCTAGTGTTGTGACCTGGCAGAGTTTTCTTAAATATGAAAGAAAGGAGGCAATAGACAAGAAGTGATGCGGGGTGCTGTGGGGTGGCTGAAATCGCAGCTTTAACCCAAAAGCATCCCCTGCAAGGGATGCCCTGGGGGGTGCAGCTCGGCACCTCGTAGGTCGACTTTCAGCACCTGTGCCGTTGGATGGCACTGGNGATGGGAGAAGAAGTCTTTCCCTGTAACCTGAGTTGAGGGAGCTATTTACTTTCTGAGTGGACCCACCAGCGCAGGGGGTCTCCTGCACCAGGGGTTTCTGGCATCTCGGCTTCTACTGTTGCCAGCTCAACCGCTCCAACAAAGAAGAGCTCAGAGAATTCAGTAACTTTTCTGTCAGTGAAGCTCTAATCTCCACGGTGTTTCCTACTGCTCATAGGTGATTTTGACATTTGTCTTTCTTGTATAATCCCAGAATGGCTGATTAACTAATTGTTATCATAACTCTTTGCCAGTTTCTCTCTGCTGTGTAGCTAGTGGTAGGAGACTGAAGACTCTTCTGAATGGTCTGAACATGTTAGCATAGGGATGTAAATCCTTTCTTGAACAAGATAATACCTAAATCTAGAAAAATGTGATAGATTTTTCTGCTTATATGAGATTTTTAAAAATCTCATTGGCAAGTCATTTTCCCTTCTGTTTTTAAAGTCTTCTCCAAATAGTTTAAAGCACATTCGAAACCTGAATAGAATGCTTTTAATTTAATCTTTGATTTGATTTTATTTTGGTTTGTTTAAAACCAAAATACTAAAACATTCCCCAGGCCCCAATATCTTCTACTGAAATCAGAAGATAGATTTTCATGCAATTTCAGGAGTTGGCTTAAAGGTAGCAGCTATGGAAATTCAGTGAAATTAAAACTATTGGTTAGAACAAAATATGCAATTTAATAATTAAATCATAAATTCTCAGGGCTTATTTTATATAATACCAGTCAAAATTTTGCTAGAGTCTAAAGATGTTCTAGTCTGCCATCTTCTACGTTTGGGCCTGACGTATTACACGTATGTGATGGACTGAAGTAATTGACTTTCATATAAGTATATATGCCTTTTCTGTTAAATTTTGCTGTAGTAAGATAAAGCATGTATGACTTGGTACTGAATTCATGCAGTGTGCTGGTTCTGCAGTGTTTTCACATAGTTTTATAAAAAATGGTTTTCCTGCTCACATATTGGCATGAATAAAAGGGTATTTTCCGTTGTGTGGTGCTATCTGTGGAGTGAAAAGAGTAAGAAAAAGGGGATTTTATGTGTCTATTTTCAAGGAAGATGTGGCACTTTTGTGTTGTCGTATTTGAACATGACTAGCCTCTACTTTATTTCTTTTCTCCTCGATACCTTGCTGCATTCACCATTAGCTTTCATAGATATTTCAGGGTGCATAAGTATTAGCAGTTTCTTTGAAAAATCTATTACTTGGCTTCTGTAAAGAAGAAAAGTTGGTTGTTCTGGCGGCAGATTCAGCATTTTCAGTCATGCTTATTCTGTGCTGGATCTGCTGGACCTTGTCAAGCTTTACCAATTGTGCTGCTCATCCACAGTTTGAAAGGATGTGTAATAAGTGATTTACTGCACCTAGTGGTAAATTAATGTTAGTGCTTAGCACTTAAGTAAAAAAATAATTTAAATAATAGGTATCTGCTTTCAACTGGGCAGTGTTTTCCTGTGGCTTATTGAAACATACAATATGGCGTATAACACCAAAAGAAGCTAGTCTTAGAGAGTGTTGTGATTGTATCTGTTCTGGGTGTTACATCGGAACAATCCAAAAAAGTCCTAATTTGTAGCATGTTTAGCACTACGCATGTGCACCTGTGGGTTTCCAGTATAGCTGATAGACTCGGGGTCTGTCACAGCTGGCAGGAAGAAGCATCCATCCTGTTCCCAGAGTAGCTACAGGAGGACTGCTGTTCTTTCTTGTGATACGCTTATCCAAGCATGAAATACATCAGTAGCCTGTCTCGAAGTCTCCGATTTTGAAACATGGGACCAGGGAGAAAGGCTGGGGGAAGTTTTCACTTGTGCATTTTTTTTCTGGATTATAATTTAAGTCATGGTTGAATGAGAAAGTTGGCGGGGGGGAATGGTCTATATAATTAATTTTTAAAAAAATTCATAAGATAATAAAGAAGATGTGAGAGAGCAGGAAATGCTATGACCCTCTTTTTCTCGCTTCAGATTGTTAGAATATTAACTAGGCAGTAGTCTATCTAACATAAATGTCTTCTATTTGCAGAGCCAATGGAACAAAGCCACAAATGACTGCGTATGGCATTTTTTTCCATTTGAATGCTCTAATAGATAAAAGCCACACTAATTAATCAAAAGAAATTCATATTGTCCTCTTATGTACTAATTCCCCAGAGTAATCTTTATCAGTATGAATCTGTAATGTGTAAATCAGTTTGTAATACCTTATATTCACTACTTTGCTTATGTCTAATGAACTCTTTAATAATTGAATATACCTAATAATATCTATTAAAATTATTATATAATTGCTGTAATGTTTTTCACATACCATCCATTTTTCACTGCCCTGTGTGATTTATTGCTCTTTACAGAATCAGGACTCTGTGTGTATGTGTGTGTGTATGTGTATATGTATGTGCGTATATATGTATGTATGGAAATAATTTAAAATAAGCAGCCATTTCCTGTGCACTTCATTTAACTTTAGTTTGATTGTCAAGTGACTTTCACGGTTATAAAGTCTGTTTTTATATCAATATATTTGGTTTATGCTCCTTTACCAATTTTCTTGTAGGGAACAAATGGCCACAGAAATGTCAGAAATATTGTCTAGGTAGGTGAGAATATATAACACCAGTGAATCAATCATTTTATAAAAACAAATCACACATGAAATGGGTGAATTATTATGGATTTAAAAGTAATGGCATCTGGGTTTTTTAAAAATGATAAGCAGATAAGTAAATTTTATCTTTCAGGTAAATTTCCTATACCAATACCTTTTTTTTTCAGCAATTATTTTTCTGTTATTTTAATTGATTATATTAAAAAAAAATAAGAATAGTTCACCTACCCTGTTATTTTGTGTAATTTTGTTAATTTTTCTCCACCTTTCTTCTCTTTTCACCTTTGTGATAATAGAAAACAAGGCTCCACATCTTTTAGAGGTGTATTTCTACAGATTCAACCCAGAGTTAATGAAGTTACATAATAGTAATGTAACTGTTTGTGCATTTAATAAGAAAATATTCTAATTAGTGTTCCCATAAAATCAGTTTTGAAAATTACCATAAGAGCATATTAAAAACCCTCTTAAGATATCCGAACAGATTTCTTGAATTTCTTCTGAGATTTTTTAAATGGTAATGCAAGTTTTTATGCACAGTGCAGAAGGAAAGATAAATACAGATTTTCGTCTGAATATGCTAGTTGGTAAAATACTAATTCTCTGTTCAAAGAAGTTGTTGTGATTGTCTTCCATATCAGCAAGTAATTAGAAAGTTTTTTGTGCAACTTGAGGGCAGAAATAACCTCTAACATTGATTTTATGAAGCTTACAGAAGAAGAAAAATTGTTTATAGAGTTTTTACAAGCGAATCTGTTGTTAAGCAAGTTACTAAGCTGTTTATATGTAGTCTGAAGATGATCAGTCTCATGTGTTTGATGGGTTTTCTAGTGGTAGCATGGATAACTGGAATGCAGCTGGTAACTAAATTATTTTTTAATTTAAAAAAATTAATATATTAATATTTTAAGAATATTGCTTTAAGAGTATATGTAAGTATTATTTTAAGAATAGGAATAAATCACATTATGTGTAATTAAGGTAGCATGTGAATTTAAATGGCCATGTTGTATTGCATATATTGACACCGTTCCAACGACAATGGCCAATTTTTAATGTACAAAAAAATGACGAAATTTTGGGGCAAAATCAGAGGTTCTGTGTTTTGGTTGAATTCAAAATGCAGTACCTCTTACTACATCCTTGTTTAAATTTGTCTCACTTTTCGTGTACTGGAAACTTTTGACGTGAGACTGATCTTTTGTATTTTTAGTCTGAAAATACTGTTTATGATATATAACTCTCATATGGAGCAGTGAAGATTGAATGTCAAGTGTAATGCTCCTCTTACTGCCAGACTGTTATGCTTGAAGTCATGTAGAAAACAAGTAAGTGATCTTCAGAGTGCAGAGTAGTACCCTAATAGAAAGACTAAACCATTCAATTGGATTAGCATTCTTAAAGATTACTAGTTTAACCAGAGATCGTACAGCCTACTTCTGCTGCTCTAAATTAGGCAGCAGACTCTTAGAGTGGTGGGTAGTGTTGTTAAATAAGGAAAATCCTTAGGATTTGTCAAATTAGGTTCAAGGAGGTTAGACACCAGGCAGTGGAAATTATTTATCCGCAATCCTTAATGTCCTACAGGAATGCCAATAATAAAATATTAACGTATATATTTAGAAGGAGTTTGTCCAGTTATTTGTTTTACACTCGTGAGTACTGCTAAGTCAGGGTTAGTTTTTAAGTCACACTTCTCACGTACTCTAACTGGAAGCTGTGTATGGACTCTGATTAGTAGCATGAGTAGGCATTAAGCTGCTACTGCAACAGTAAGATTCTGTAGTTTTAATTATATGGAAGAGATGGTTCAGTTGTTAAGAAGAACATTTGGTTTATTCAATGAAATTTAAATTGCATTTGTTATCTCTTTCAAAACTGCTGTGTCTGCATAAAGAAAATTTTCAGGTTATAATAGTTATTTATAACCTAATAATTAAAAAAGGAAAATAAACATAAAACTTCACAGTACCACATGAGACCTTTATGGAAAAATAAATGTTAAGATAGTATTCACTAGATTATACCTATTGCAATAATGTGCCTGTCCCGCAAAGATATTACTGCACAAACAGACCTTCCAATGAAAAGGCCTGGTTTCTTCTTAAGAACTTTGCTACCCTGTTAAAGATCTAGTTTCATGTGAACAAATTCTGTCAGATCCTGAAGAATTCGATTTATGTTCTTAGTCATGAGCAGAGGCTGGTAAAATCACGTGTCTGTTCTTGAATTTCTTAGTGTTTAAAGGGTGTGCTGATCATCACTGAAAGTTGGAGTGTTTTGAACTTATTTTATAAGCAAATAATCCACAGGAAGTTTGCCATTCCTAAGGGAGGGTTCTTCTACTTATCCATACCGTATTTCTCAGGGAAGAAATAAATTCAGGCTTATCTTTACATGTAATATTAGTTTTGTACATGGAAACCTTGCACATTTTCTTAAAGATGATTGAGATTTTGGAAATAATTTCTCACTTGCATTTGCTGTTGACTTACTTGTGTATTACCTACATGGTGAAGACTTTTACCTTTGGAAAACGCTGAGTTTCGATGAGTCTTTTTTTACTGGTCAGCCTTTCCTCTGAGTGGCCTTTTTTACCTTGATATTTCTTGATAATATCATCACCCGCAACCCCAGAATAAATATTGCTGTTATCAGATAGCCACTGCAGTGTTAATCTAGAATTAATTTGGTTTCTTCTCTCAAGTTAGGTTTTTGTCAAAGACAGGATATTTTCTCAAGCTTTGGAAGAAGGATTTTGTCATAGACCAATTTTAAATAGCAGAGGAAATGCCTTTTCTTCCTTCTCGTTGTTCTACATCAGAAATATTTTTCCTTGTCTGTTTTTTCAATGGAACTAAAAATGTCTACAATCAGTCTTTGTTTTCTTCATCGTGGTTAGCACTAAGTAAAATGTACATCAATGTGGGATGAGATACACAGGATATGTGTCTTTTCATACATGAACAGTATTAATGACAATTCCTTTTAATCTTTAGGAGGCCAATCAGATTACGATATGATTTTGTGCATAAAATATATTTTCATTTCCTCTTAATAATTTGAACATCTTGAAAATAATGTCTTATTTTTCCTTAGAGTTCAGTCTCTCTGCTACTGACCTGCATGGTAGTAAGCATGATGAATTGTTGATCATGGGATCTCTTTCTCTTCTTAAACAATTCCTGTTTAATACTTGAAAAAATACATATATGTTTTTAAAATAATTGTAGGGGTCCTGCCGTGCAAGCTACAAAAGCTGCTGCTGGTACTAAGAAGCATGATCTCAGTAAGTGGAAATATGCAGAGCTTCGTGATACAATCAACACATCCTGTGGTAAGTGGTTTTTTTCCTGATTTGAGAAAGAGTTCAAGTTGTAGTTATATGAAAGGCGTTACTTTCTTCCTATAACAAAGATGAAAAATTTATTTAAACTAGAGTGAATAATAAATTATTTTTAAAAAGTTCTCTTACCCCCAGAAAAGCAATACATGAAGCTGTTTCCATATTAAGGAAACAGAATTTTTATTGTTATGTTTTTCAGGTATTATATATTTATGGTATTAAACTGCTTGGGCCATAAAATACATGTTATAGCTTCTTAATTAAGTTCACTCAGTTTGATATATTTCCACAGAGGGAGTGATAGTTATTATGCTTAACCTAGAATTTGCATGTTCTAAGAATTTTTTTGCTATCACTTCTTGCTGTCACCAGATCATAAAGAAAGCAAAAATGTCACAAAGTACAGTTTAAAAATATTTTCTGTCTTAGATATTCATATTACTATTTAGTTTTCAAAATGTGTAACTTCTTTTGGGAAGCTTCCAGTGGGGCATGAATCACTTTACCCTCAATGTTATGAAGATAGATAAGAATTACTCCTTTTTTAGATATTACTGTTTCTTCCTGCTTCCTGTTGAAAGCAGGTGGTTAATTTCTGATTTAAGATCACTCAGAATTTCTTCCTGGATGTAGAAATTGGAAACAAATTCATTCTCTTTCACTGTTTTTACATATGCAAGACTAGAGAAACGTTTTCAGCTGTATAGACGGTGCAGTAATACATGGAGTTCAAGACAACTTGGATACTCTTAGATGACTAATGAAAAAGCCTTGTCATCATTCAGTCTCTTAGTTTAATGAAATTCAGAAAAATTTAAATTGGTAAAAAAGAATGCAAATCTGAGGAGTCAAATTGCTGGTTTTGTTGGTTTTTTTTTTTCAGTTGCGGAAATGAAGTTCAGTGGTGCAATTTTATCTTTTTTTTATTTATTTCTGTTCTGCTTGTGTTGTGATACTGTGAACAGAAATATTTGTAGCATTTCACTGCTCCAAATGTCCCAGATGAACAGCTGCTTTGGGGACTGTATTAACTCTAAAGCAGAAAAGGATACCTCAAACTCTGAGGGACTTCATGGGCCATGAAACACAAGCCCTGTGCTGCAGAGAATCAGGGTTTTTTATATTACATTGTAGCATATTAGTGTCACAACTTGATTGCAAATCATATACCTATCAATATAGAAAAGCATTTAATAAATATTTTTTCTGACTTTTCTCACTCATGCCTTGCCCTTCTCCTTTTTTTGGGGATAGATATTGAACTCTTGGCAGCTTGCAGAGAAGAGTTCCACCGAAGGCTAAAGGTGTATCATGCTTGGAAATCCAAGAATAAGAAACGCAATGCAGAAACAGAACAGCGTGCTCCCAAATCAGTCACAGACTATGGTGAGGAGAGATAATTTTGTGCTTATAATAATTTTGCTGATAATATTCTAAAGACAACATTTCTAGAATGAATTTTTGGTTTGCTAGGTTGAAGAAACTTGGAGTTTTTAGGAGTGTTTTTATGTTGATTTAAGGTAAATATTTTGGAAAGATTGAGACTGGCAAATTCTAAAGAGAAATTAAAATACTTTCGGTAGACCCAGCTACTTGTGCTGAACAGCTCTCTCTTAAACTTTTCTCACATCCAGCTGACATCTGTTAAAAAGAGTTCTTGATCTACTGATGCAGTTGCTGGTATTTTTGTTAAATGTTTATTGCTGTGCTACTTTATTATTTCAGAATATATAGCTATGTAGACATAGATGTAGATATGTTTAAGACGTACTAATACTGTCATTTACATCACTGCTTACATGTATCAAGTTACATCCTCTTTTAAAAATTCTGTGAGTGTTGATATTGCAGTTTTGGCTAATGGGGTGACAAACTTTGCATAGACCCTGCTTTCTATTTAGACCCTCATTCTGCAGATTTCACAGATGGGTCTTTATTGTCAAACCAACACACTAATCAGAGTAAGTGACTTCCTTTCACATTCATCAAGAAGTGTAGGAGTTTAAGACTGTCGGACCTGAAAATTCCGTACCCGGTTTTTGGAGTGATATTCACAGAGTGGACTGTTACTCTTTTCCCAACATCCCACCTCAAAGTCCAGTGATTGTCTGTTATAAAAGGAATTTAAGAAATTTACAGAATCGTATTAAATGCATGTAATAGTTTAGTCAGATAATTCCTTCTGTCTTCTGGTTCCGTGATGTTTGTGTTCCTGCCACACTGTTCATGGGAGAGACAAAAGAAAGAAAGAGGGAGAGAAAGTCCCAAAAGTCCCAAAGTCCCATGAGCCTGAGCTTAAGGCATTGTCTTGGGACATGGAGAATAAAGATCTCGGGGTATGCAGGTGCCCTATGTTCTCTCAGCCAATGTACAAAGGCATCTCCTTTCCCCTTGATTCATTTACTTGAGGTGTGCATTGTTTGAGCGTTACTTGAGTTTGAGGTTTTCAGGGAACTTTAGTATGGATCTGTGGCAGGCGAAATCTGGACCCCTGGAGAAGATATTATCGAAGAATGGGTCCTTGTGTCTGAAATGTGGTTTTAGGTGCTTAAGAAAGCTTACGGCTGAAATGGCAGGAAAAGACATTTGAAGCACTTCTGCAAAGTGGTACATTGGTTTGAGTTTGAGCTCACAAGTTCTCTCTGGAGCTAAATGGGTAAAATATTCATACACAGTACTGTTGATGGGAAGTATCAAAGAGCAGATGGTCTTTGGATTTTTGCACACAAAGCTGGGAATAGTCATGTTCTCATCACATTTATTCAGACATTTGCTGCATTCTTTTCAGTGTTTTTCATTGCATTTTTTTACCTTCGTTGAAATATGGCATCATATTTCTGAAGAAGAGAACCTTGCAGATCAGAAGAAATTGATAGTGACCTTTAGAGACTCTTAATGTCAATATAATTCTTCCTATTGCAAATAATTATACTACGTGGGCATTCCACATATATATATTATAGTGATCTTAGAAGGTAGTAAGAAGGAATTCTGTTTTCTCGAGTGTTTAAGCTAAAAGTCTTTCTGATGTCAGTGGATGTGTGCTTCAAATGATGTCGTTTCGTCTTTCCATCTCTTCAGTGATTTAATGTAATTTTACAGTATCCTGTAATTAAATTCTTACATTCAGTATAGAAGCTACACACTGCTTTGTATATTGTTATTGGAATAGACAGGTTTGTTATTGACAGAGGTCTGGGAGTTTTTTTTTTCTGGCAGAAATGTCAAAAATGAAAAGTATTACATTAATTAACCAGCAGATTTGTCACAGCAATCTGTGCTTAGCGTGTATGCCACTGAGGCTTTGTAACAGGCATCGCAAATTATTGAAGTGATTAATTTCAAGGTTAAGTCCCAATGAAAATAGAAGTAGAAAAAGAATCTGTTTTTATTTTGTAACTAGAATTCCCATTTGTCTGTCATCAGCATTGGTGAAAAATGTTGAAGTAATGAAGCCAATAACTTCAAAAGGATCAGCACTTTTATGTTTTGTTCAACATGTAATATTTGTTCACAGATTTTGCACCATTTTTGACCAACTCAAGTAAGTGAGGAGATGGTTGTTTGAGCTAACTTTGAAGAATAGGAACACTTGAGAGCTCTATACTAACATTGATTGATCCAGTGTTTTGCTACACATGTACATAGAAGTTAATAGTAAAAAAAAATTTTACAATTCGACAGTGTTATTCATCTGATAGTAATTATACATTATTCTAGTTATTTACAAATGTACTTGTCTTCATGAAATCCTACCCATTTGAGTAGTCATGGGAAGGGAGAGTGAAATAACCTGTTTATGTAAATTATTGGAAGATATAATCTCCTATATTTTTCCACACCCCCCATGAAATAACGTTCTAACATTTGTTTTTATTGTGTGCACATGGCTTTTTGTTGTAGCAAAACTCTGGAATCAACTTAATATAACAGCTATTCTCCTAGCACACAAACTAACATTCCGGTGATGGTTTCTTCTGAATAAAGAAGTTCTCTACAGTTCTGTAGCACTGAGTAGAGGCTACATTGGCTGCTTAGCATACTTGTCCTCTCGATTTGCCCTTGGATTTAGATATGCTTAGGGGTAGAAATGAGCCTTCGCAATTACCATTGCAGTGCAAAAAGTATTTGACAATACTAAAGCCCTGATCTGCTGGGATAAATGTTCAGACAGTTTGTAGAAAATAGAATTAGTTTTTTATAAACTCTGTCTCCCTGTAAGGTATGTGTTTTATCAGAGCTGATGTATGAAAGTAGCATTCACCTGTTAAAATCTGGGTTGTTTTCTTCTATGTTTATTGCATGAAAAAAGGAGATTTGATATGTATAACACATAGGGGTTTTTTAAGGTTCTGCTCTTCAGGTTTGGAAAAACTATTTTTGCTTGAATCTAAACAAAAGAAATTTCAAGGTGCAGTTGGTAGTCTATCTTAGGCCTCTTCATGACTGTAAAAATACATTATTCAAAGTGATTGTCCTTTTTCATATTATTAAATATGGGCTCAGTAACTACCTTTGTTGCTGAACAGACAAGGAAAAAAAAGGGAATTGACTTGTAATTACCTTTTATGCTGAAACATGCAACTTTTAATACTGATTTTCTTTTGTAGAGATGGTAAGGGTTCTTAAAGAGGATATCTGTAATAGTGGTGTAAACCACTAAAACAAGACCAGTAACAAGCTTTTGCAGGGGCAAAAAAAGGAAAAGATCCTGCTTTTAAGGGCATTTAGTGTGCAAAACTAATTGTGATGATCATTTGATGGATTAACATAGAGAGTATGTGCTTTTATTTGAAAGCAAGTTTCTCTCCAGAGACTGAAACATGTGGAACTCAGTCCAAAACTGTATATGGAAAATATTTACCAAAAATACATAGGAAGCTTGAAAAAACTTCATGTAGCTTTCTCCTTCAGAAGTTCAGTCAGTTTATCTTAATGGTCTGAAATTAAGAATTCCTTGAAAAAAGAAAGCAGACAGAAATTAGTTCTAATGCCAGATTTTGACACACAGAAATCTAGGCAGAAAATTTTTTTGTGGCAGCCTTGTAATAAGCAAGCCTTGTAATATTGTCAACATTCCTATTAACAAATTAGTAATTTCTAACAGTGTTGTACATCCTTTTGTGTTGACTGTCAAACATTATCAAGCGATGCTTTGTATGCTTGTAACTGAAAATGCTTCTGTGCACAGTGATCTTTTTTTTACAAAGAAATGGACTGAACTAAAGTTTCTGGTTGGTAAGAAATTTTATATGGGAAGTTTTACCTTAAATATTGGTATAAAGCAGAATACATTATTTTATTTACTTTGTTTTGTCTAAACATGCCATTGGGCATCATGAGGATACAGTAGTTAACATGAGCCTTTTCTGACCAGTGTTCTAGCTGTTGTGATTAACAGAATGAACATTTTATGAGATGGGAATACTTTTTAGGTTTGCTGAGACTTCAGATGACCTTGAATTCAGAGAGAATCTCTTGGGTTTTTGCAGGGGTTTATTTGTTTTCTTGTTTGTTTTGTTGCTTTGTTTGTTCATTGTTTAATGTGCTGGTTAATAAAGCAAGTACCATGGCTTTCTTGTTTTCTAATTGTTTTGTTTGCTTATTTTTTGGGGGATTTTTTGTGGTATAGCACAACAGAACCCCACAGCCCAGCTACCAGGCAGACAACAAGAGATTGAAATAAACAGACAACAGCGCTACTTCCGCATTCCCTTCATCCGCCCTGCGGACCAGTACAAAGACCCCCAGAACAAGAAGAAGGGGTGGTGGTATGCACACTTTGATGGGCCCTGGATTGCTCGGCAAATGGAGCTGCACCCTGACAAGGCACCCATTCTGCTTGTAGCGGGTTGGTATTGAAAGCAAAATTGGAACTTCGAAAAGGTTCGGAGTTGATGAATGCAAATGTAAAAGGTTTTATTATTAAGAGTCCTTAGATTACTCATTGAGCTGGAGACAGGGTGGCAGTTAAACATTACAGTTTATCTGGGAAGGGTCTACTCATTGTTGTACTGTTTTTTAGTTAGCTGTGAAGAATTACTAGCAGTTTGTATCAAAACAATTTGTGTTTATGTTACGTTTTCTTTCCACAGCATGAGGCTAGTAGCAAGCTGGTGCTTTTACCCTGTTTATGTTACCTAGTATGGGAGAAGAGCTTTTTAATCTTAAACATTTAAAATAAATGTTGCAATGGATAGGTGGAGATTTATCTGTTAGTGAAATGTATCCACATTTTCTGGAGGATAATGAACAGGAGAGAAAAGACTGGCGAGATGCTGCTTATGGTTCTGTTTTGAGATTTTGTATTTAACGTAGAGGCTGAGGAAAAGGCCATAACCAAATTTGTTTCACTTCAGAATTATGCTTTACTAGCAACAAAAGTTTGTTTTACGCAAATTATTTTAAGTGGAATTCGTTATACCAACTGTTGCTGTTCAGTGCCAAAGCCCATAGCTAAAAGTAGCACTGCTGTTGTGAGTACCTTTTAAAAATAAGATTACAGTTTAGTGTGTGAGCTACACATATCATTTCATTGGATTGCCAGTGTTGGTCCCATATGGTTAAATACTGCTGGTTTTGGTGGTAGGCTAGCAGATTAGCTACTTGATCCACAGTCTGAAATTCTTAGTTGCTTTGCTACATTTAAACAAATAGTAAAGCAGTTCACTGTGGAGTGGCCTGAAACTAAAAGTATATGTAATCCAAATGCGGTTGTCATCCTGTAATGGGTTTCAGAAGAATATATCAAGATGATGATCGTTCAGCTTCGTTCCTTTTGTCGGTTGCAGCATCTGATACCAGTTTATTCTCATACTGCTTTAGTAAACAAAAAACCAGCAAACCAAAAGATACCTGTATCTGAGGACTTCCTCATAAGCTATGAAGTCTTCTAGCAAACCAGAGCTACGGAGAGGAAATGTAATGAACAAGGATCTGATCTTCATTAGTGGGACCTTTGAATGATGTAAAAAATGTTTCCTTTTTCCCTTTACCATTTCAGGTAAGGATGATATGGATATGTGTGAGCTTAATCTTGAAGAGACTGGCTTAACCCGAAAGCGAGGGGCTGAAATTTTACCGAGACAGTTTGAAGAAATTTGGGAGCGCTGTGGAGGTATCCAGTATCTCCAAAACGCAATTGCGAGCAGACAAGCTCGCCCTACCTACGCCACGGCGATGCTGCAGAACCTGTTGAAATAACTGGGCATTCGGCACACGAGCGTTCAGATGAGAACCTTGCCCACGATACAAAGGGAAGAGCTCCTCTGTGCTACAGAGGGCGTAAACATTCTATAATCAGAGTAGAGATGTTTAATATAAAGTGAACAGATTTTATTAATCATGTGGTTTGTTAATTTGTACTTCATGATGTTTAATTTGTGTAGTGAACTTCACTAGGTGTGAGGACCTTGAAGAAACTTCAGTCAGTGTAGTTTGTTGCATTTTGTTTATATGTTGCATTTTCTTTAACAGTTTCTGTTATAACTCTTAACACTTTTAAGCAATCTGTCTGTATTTGGGTACATATTGCAAAGAACTGCACTGCAACCACCTTTTTATAAGATTCCTTCTTTAAAACACTGAATAGTTGGCTTCAAGTGGTGGCCTAGTAAAGAGAATATGCTATTTCTGATAACTGGAATTGTGAGGCCTTAGCTTTGACTTCTGTTACGGAGAAGTTGGAGTATACTTTTATATAAATCTGAGACATTTTATGTCCTGATTTGAAAACTGGTTAGTGTCTGTATTTAATGATTTTTGTTTTTCCAGAACCTGGTGGGAGATCCTCCTATACTTGAGACCCATAAACTCCTGTTTAATGCGTTCTCTGTCTTGGTTTAAGAGAAATGGTTTTCTGTGAGTTCCAAGAAGAGCATTCATGTATGTCAATATAATGTAATATTGGAAGTCCTCAAAGAATGTACTGCTCAGCAGGGCTTATACCACTTCTCTCTTAGATTCTTTTTTTTTTTTTTTTTTTTAAGTACAAATCTGCTTTGGACTTTATTTTTCTGACCACATTTCTATTAGCAATTCTTGGACAGTTTGTTTAGCTAGGTAGTGTAATTTCAATGTACTACACAAATTTGTCCAAGCCTTGTATCTGAAGGTATATAAGATTAAGGATAGCATTAAGGGAAATATGTTCAGCTTTTTGCTGGCAGTGTAACTTAACTGAATATTGAGGCTTGAGCCTCAGAAATCCTCTTTATTTTAATTGTAACGAGATATACAAGGTCTGTACCTTTTGTTAGACTGTGTAAAAAATTGGTCCAATAACATAATGGATCTTATTACTATGTGCTGATAAAATAGCTACAATTTTTATTGTACCGGAATATCATAGTGATTTGGATGCTGAGCTTTGCATTAATCTCTTCTGTCAAGTTTCATAGCTTGTAACAGTTCTCTTATTAAGCAGTTTGTTTGGGGAGTTTTTGTGGGTGGGAATCATTAATTTCGTACAGTTTTAAGACAAATCTCTTTCACTTATGTGAACATTGCTTTACCATACTGGCCATTATTTCAACAAATTAAACATGACCATTTATTATCTCTCTGATAGAAATTCAAAATATAAGTAGTTTAATGTCCAATTATGTAGCCTGATATAAAAATGAATTCTTGCCCTTTTTAATTGACAGAGTTTGCTTACAATATAAAATAATTTCCTCACTCTTTATTCAGCTTGAAACCTCTTGGAAACTTTAGTTTTTAAATGCATAGATATACGTAATTATCAAGAGGTGCAGTTCTGTAGCACAGAGAAAGCTCTTGCTGACCTTAGACTGTGGTTGCATGCCACAGTCTGCTTGTTGCTGTAAATGCACTCCTTACTTGAATAATGTGGAGATATTCAAGTAGTAGTTAACTCTCTACGCACCCACTGCATCAGGGAATCTTAGCTTCCGCTGCAGACCCACTCTACTTCCTGGTCGTGTGATTGCAAATGAGAAAATTGTTTTCATTTTACCCAAATTCTTCGCTGAAACAGTCATTTCTGGCTGGAAGATGAAAGGAGAAGTGCATCAGACTGCTGGCTAGAAAGTTGTGTGCAAACCTGTACAGTGTTGCATGAATTTAAAGGTGCAGCTTATGAAATTTAGGTTACTGATTTAATGTGTTACTGCATTGGAACCAAAACGTCACAACTTCCAGTCTCTGGACACTTAGCACTGCAAGAAGCTGTGCATGCTCGTGCAATCCAAGGAAGAAAAATCACTGGTTTGACCTGTGTTTGTTTTTGTCTGGGTTTAGCTGCTTGACTTAACACATTCCATCTCAGTGTATATATCTTTAAAAATCCATCGATCTTATGACACTGAATATAGTAAGCAAAGATCCTTGAATGCTTAAGTGTGTGTGTAGGTATATACACATATATGTGCTTAAATATTTTAGTACGTATGTGTGTAAACATATGTGCAGGGAACTTTAACTGATTTTTTCCAATCTGTTCCTTTAGTTGTGTCAGGATTTCCTTGACTGGCATCGGAAGAAAATTTATTCTTCAGAATGGGGTGTATGGAAATTTTTGTTTACTAAATTACTAACAAATAAGAGCTATCATGAAAATAAAATGGGCTTGGAAATAGTGGAAGAGGGTCTGGTCGCTGGACATCTTAAATGAGATGTTCCCACCCTTCTGAATTGCTCCAGCAGTATGCCTGAGGGAAGCAGGAGATGCATTCCAGAAATCAGGGTATTCTAGTTTGCACAGTAGCAGGCTGCTTTTTTTCTCCCTTTTTTTTTTACTCTGCACCAAAAGCAGCTTCTGCTCTTAGTTTTACTTATCTTTGTGTGCAACGAAATTAATTTGCAGTTAGTTTCAGATTATTTAACTTTTTTTACATGTCTGGCAATATTTAGCTGCTTACCAGTTGTTTCCATGGCCCCTTGTACTGTGTCAGGTAATTACATAGTGGGTTGATTTGGAGAGGAACTATAAAAGGAGGCGAGGGGGTTGATCTTTAGGAATGTAGAATGACCAAGTGCCCTTTGATCTACAGTTACAGAGAAAATTATAATTTGGGTTTTAAAGCATTGGCTTGGTTCCCTATGTGTTTGATTTAAAAAAAAAAAAAATTCTTCCTGCCTGTCAGTGAAGCTGTCTGTTAGAGTCGAGATCTGCCTAAAATGCTCCACAAAACAAAGGAGAGGAAGAGAATCACCACACTAGGCTACATTTCTGAGTAGGTGACCCAGGAATATGCATTTTCTTGAGAATGCTACTTTGAAGATCGTAAGGTCATTCAATACTTGTCTTTTATCCACTGATAAGATTGTGTTTTCCTTTATCTAGTTGAATTCTCTGGGTTTTTCTCAAAAATCTTTATTTAAAGTATTTAAATGACCTCCTAATACTGTACTGAAAATTAAAAATAAAAAATAAACACATTCCATGTTGAAATCTTACTTGTATCTTGTTACCATTTTGTCTTTGAAGAGTTGAAGCATAAGGGTTAATTAAGTTATGAGAAGGATAAAATTATTCCTTTGCTGGTACTGCCTGAAGCTTTTCTATCAGATATTTTTGGTGCTTAAACCTACTTTTTAAAGTTTTATTCTAGTAAGGATTTGGTAAGTGTTCCTCAAAAATAACATTTTGATATTGGAAAATTCTCATTTTGTTATCTTAAATCCAGTACTTCATTTCTCAGTATTTATTGAAAAAAGTATCTTTGTACTACTTTTTTTTTAATATTTATTGCTATCACTTCCAATATGTCTATAATTTGTTATGCTGTGTACTCTGCATCCTTTTAATTTTAGATTCAGTGACTAGTGACACCAGCTCTGCTCTTTGGAATGTGTGTGTGCTGTGGGGGAAGCTTTATGTTTGGGATGGAGATGTGATATTGCTTTTGTGGGGTTTTGTTTGTTTGTTTTCCTCTTAGAGTCTAAGGGAACATTCTAGTTTAAGGGCCAAATCAGAGTGATAGGTTTTAAATTTAAAACAATTCAAGTAATTCATACTTCATCTAGGGAAAGTAATTTTGTTTCTGCTTCCTTATGGCTTTTATCTCCAACTGTTTCTTTACATCAGTTTTAAAGTAACATGATGTGTTTTAGTGTAAGATTAAGTACCAATTCAATTCCCTGTAAAATTTTCAAGTAAATGGTTTTATTATGTTTTATTGAAATACAAAAGGTTTACGTCCAGCAAATATATTTGGTAATTAATAGTTGAGAGTGATAAATACAATCATGAATAATCATTATTATAATACACATTTTAAAATTAATTATTTTTTAATCTGGCTAATGGTAACTAGTGTAAGTTGAAATACACAAAACACATACAAAAATACATTTGTAATGGAAAAAAATGGAATGCTATCAGCATTCTTAATGCATTCTTAGCTTACATGAGCAATAGTGACAAGCTAGCATTTGTAGGCAAGGATGACTTCCAGTGCCCTGCAAAAAGTATTTTTAAAGTAATTTTATTCTGAAGTGTAAAACTTTAAGTTTCTTCTTTATTTTTCTTTCCTACTTAAATAAAGTAAGTAAAAATACTATTTCAGCTGTAGAAACTCAACCTTTTATTCTTGGTGCATTGCCTTCATTCGTACACAGTCACCAGTTCCGGTGCTTTTGCAGGCAAATCCATGCAGTTGTTTGGAATTTGTAAACAGTTCTTTTGAGTGGACTTGAGCAGGTAAACTACGTTCAGTCTTTGCTGTGGTAACTGCACAGTGCGAATAATTGTCACTAAAATCAGCTGGTATCCTGAATACACGAAAGTTTCACATCTGAATGAGGGTGTCGTCATCCAGGATAGTCATGAACTTTGTAGAAGCTCAGTTTGAGCAGTAAGTACGACTTCTGGTGTGCACCAAGCAGCAAACCAGTGCCTGAATACAGCACTGGAGCAGAATATAAACAGAGATATATATACTCAAGAAAAAGATACTCAAGGTAGAATAATGCTCATACTTGAATCAGGATTGTGGATTCATAGTGTATAAATTAATAAGCCTACAAAATACTTAATGGCCACCTGTTGTCTGCTCAGATTTCTTCTACAAAAACTAACAGTAACCTCTCAAAATTATTTGTGTGTATACTGAGTCTAAAGTGTAGGTGCTCATGTGCAATTCTAATCTACTCTCTACCAGGAGGGTTCTTGTGAATTTAAATCTCATGTTCTGAAAAGATGAAACTCCACATACTGTGCCTCAGCAAAAAGTTTGAAGTCTTAGGATAACCTGATAGAGTCACTCTCACCAGAAATTGCACAGTTAACTCTGTATGTACATATGTAAAAAGAGGTGTTTATTAACAGAAAAATAGGAGTCTGATGTTCTTAGAAACCCTTGAAAATTTAAATCTAACTTCTGTGTGATTTGCAATGTGAGCGTTGCAGGGAGAGAATGAAGTTCCCAAATGCTTTTCATGTTGCCTTTGGTCAATGACAGCTCTTATTTCCATTCAGCATTTGCATCAGTGTGTGTAAAGAAGGTTAATAAAGGGGTATAGAAATGCAGTGAAGTTCCATTGACATTTTTACCAGAACGGTTGTGACTTACAATATTGAAAAATGTCACATCTCGGCAAAATCTGTTTCTAGCACTCAGCTCTTAAAGAAGTTAAGATGTGTAAGCACCAGAAGCTTAATGCGTGCATTAGTGGTGAGGACTTCCTACCAAGCATTTTAGACATGGACAAATAGCTGCTCAGCTTGGTCATTTACTTTTCTTCAGTAACACTATTTTATAAAAATGTGCACTGATTTTAGAGCCAAAATATTGTATCTTTAGGAATCCTTGATTTTTTTTCATACTCATCATGAAGCCCAATCTTGAATAATGCAGACCTTCTTTCTTGAATACCTATAAGAGAAAGTCTCATAAGACATTTGAAAAGCATTGTTGAATTTGAAAATGTACTGTTTACCTAATAGCTAATAGGCAAGGTCACACTAAAATCTGTAGAGATAATTGTAGTTCATTGTAAGGAGAATTGAGCCTCGAGAAGAGGAGGCTTCAGGGAGACCTTCTAGTGGCCTTTCAGTACCTAAAGGGGACTCAAGAAGGAGGGAGAGAGACTTTTTGCAAGGGTAGGGTGTGATAGGACATGAGGGAATGGCTTTAAACTGAAAGAGATTTAGATTAGATGTAAGGAAGAAATTCTTAAATGTGAGGGTGGTGAGGCACTGGAAGAGACTGCCCAGGGAAGCTGGATGGATGCGCCATCCCTGGATATGTTAAAGGTTGTTAGTTTCTGAAAGACTAATTGGGTAAAACCCCACCCAGTCAAAATGCCCTCTGATAACTAAGTTTTGCGATAATTTTCCATGCAGTGATTCTATAACTAACCTGGAGACATTTTTTCATATTTGGGAAGGATTTGAAGGTTATTTTAGCTTCTACTGGAACTTTATGCCTATTTTCATATATATGCCTTAAAAAATACAGAGCTCTACTTACTGTAGATAATACATCCTAAAAAGCTGTCACTGCTGTCATTACATATTGCAAACCAGAACTTGAATACTGAATTTTCTATTTTTTCTAGAGTTTTTTCCCTGAATTTTCTAGAGCCTACAAGCTCTAGATAGCCACGTCCTCCTGAAAATTCAGTTCAAGTGCCATATTCAGTTTTAAAAATTCTAGCCCCAAAGGAGTTTTCTAGATTGTGACATCAAAGTGCTGCTCTTGATTTCAGCTAATGAAAGTTGTTCTACATTGGTTTTCTTCCTCCACTGCCTTTTTTCAAATCATTAAAAACATGTTGAATGTAAAGATGATGTAAACATTCACTGTGAACTTAAGTGTGATAAATAGCCACCTAATTTTTTAAAACCCATTTCAATTTTGTGGTTGCTGGATTTCTCACTACATTAATCTATTTAACTAAATCTTGAGAAGAGCTTTGTCAATGTACTTTTGACAATTCAAATACAGTCTAGATGTCACAGACTTGGTTTTCTTTCACAGATGTGCCATTTTATTACTTAAATAAAATATTTAATGCTTTTCTATGTAGTAATTTTAAGTAGTTTAGCTAGTATGAGCATTTATTGGTCTACAATTGCCCATGGGCATATTTCTTTAAAGATGGGTGTAAAATACTAATTGCAAACATCTGTGCTCGTGCTTTTATGAGCAGTGAAGGGAGTTCATTCTTGAGCTTTTCCAAACTGCTGCTCCCTGCTGCTATGTCCATCTCTATGTTTACATTCCAGTCCCCCCATTTTCAGCTCAGTCTCTAGCTGTGGCCAGAGTACTGGGAGCGACCAGACCTGGGTATGATGAAGATCAGTGAAAATAAATTTTTCTATATGATATCATTGCTTATTCCTTTATTTACAAAACAACAAACCTTCAAGGAACCAAAGATTCACGTAGTTGGTGTCCTGTCTTCCACAATGTCCAGCTGGTGCCAAGGGCACTCCTGTACTGATATTCCCCACAATAACTGTGGGTGCTAACAGCTGTAGCAAAATCTTTTGGCTCCTGATAGGGTTGTAATTCAGAAAAATGAAAATGGCAAAGCAAAGCTTTTTTTTTTTACCTATCAAGAGGACATACTCGGATACATCTGAAAGAGTCTGCCAATTTTAGAGGAATTTTTGACTCGGCTTTTCTCCTGTCTTTTTTTTTCCCCACAAAGGTACAAGGAGTTTCAAGTTGCAAAACATGAAGTAATATTTGAGATAAATTAGAATTTATTTGAGCGAAATTCTGCTCAAATTAGAATTCCTACTTGTTCAAACTATGTACCAGACTGAGTGATCTGAGATTTTAAGTGATGTAGTACTGTTATTTAAACCTCCCCTTTGGTTTTCATTTTGTGTTAGTTTGTTATTTCAGGTATTTCTTCTTCCTTCACATGTTCCAGTGACTGCCACATTAGCACATGGTTATATAAAATAGAACTTTGTTACATAGCATTTAGGAAGAAGCTGTAGTTGTCATGTCAAGCATCCAAAAAATCTGAGCTTTTGTTTGTATGGAATTATGACAAAGGGGCTCTCTGGTAACATTAACAAATGGGACACAGTAGATTTTTAAGGTTCTTAAAAATAGTCACAAACCTTGGTTTTTTCTGGCTGATGCTGGAAATGAAGAATTCCAGAGACTAACTTGTCAGTCTTGGTTTTGTAAACTCATCTGGTGACCTACAAGAGTTAAAAAAAATCAAACCTCAAACCACTAATTATTTCACTAAATGACAGAAAGCACTCAGATAGGATAGACTGCCAGAGCCATGCAAGAGAGCTGTAAGGAAAGCAGTTCTACAGTCCTGGTATGCAACCTACACTGCAGTAAGTGTGGAAAGCAATGAATGCATTAGTATTTTCAGTTCTGAAATTGCCAAGCGAGACAGTAGCTTCCAGTTTGGTTTAGTTGTGGAGTTAAAACATGGAGGTGGACCTGTTATGTCAGGTGGGGCCGTTTGTTGAGGGATAAGAAAGGGTTTTCCATGCAGTTTACCTCCAGGCTGAATTGTGTTTTCAAGTTCATGTAATGCTTCGTGATCAAGGATCTCTGAGGAACTGAGACAAGCACTTACACTGCAAGCCGTGTGGCAAAAGCTAGATGGGGGCTCATCATGTTCAAAAGCAGGATTAATCCTTACAGCATTTTCTGAATTGCAGCTGCTGAGAGTAGGACTTCTACAATGCAGAACATTTTTGTTTAGATAAGATTTTAAATTGCAAAAGAAACAAAAGGAGTATTTTGAAATGTGAAGAAAAAGATTGTGAGCAGCTTACTGCAAATTAGAGTTTCTTTTGCATTTTCTTCTTATCTTAATTATTAAAATGATGAAAAGAAAACCAAGGCTTCCTAAGCCAAGAATGAGAGGTTTAAAAATGAAGGGTTGTTTGGGTTCTGGACCAAATTTTGCACAGCGCTGTCCTTGGTAAAGCTGGTGTCTACGTACAGGGCATCTAAAATAAGGAAAGGAAGAGAAAAAAATGTACAGAACTTCAAGGTAAAAAATACTGAGTACCTTAAATGAAAACAAAGGAAATTCTGCAATTTAATACGAACGCATTATTTCCACTACAAATAATCGTTATGTGTCTGTCGAAAATAATGTGATTGATGATAGGGAAAGATCGTTCATGAGAGTGAGTTTTAAATAAAAAGCCACTGGTACATTCCTTGCTGACCTACACATTTTAAGGAAATTATGAATTTTAAATATCTCTGACAAATTTCTAAACCCAGAGCTAACATTTGTGGTTTAGAATCCTAGAAGCTCAGGTGTATTTTAAGGTAATGTCTGAACACATCTTTGAAGCCTATATTCTGTTTACTGGTGATTTTGCTCTGGGTAGCGAGGTCTGAAATAAGAGTTCTACTTCAAATAGCAGGACTCTACTCCTCTTTACAGGACAAGGGGAAAGTGAATTTACGTGGAACACCAGTGTAAATAATAGGCCATCATCTTCTCTCTGACTTTACAAATTTGCACAAGCTGTCAGTTTGACACTGGTGGTAATTTGTAACTTGCTGTAATTCACAAAATATTTCATTTATTATTTTTAATACTTTTGTAATGCCACATGATGGTTTGGTTATATCTGTACATCAAGTCAGGGCTTTTCTGAACAGGAAAAGTGTTATTTTCCTCAGTGCATCAGTCTTGGAGGAGTAGGTTGGACCCCTTGCTACCTCAGCAAAGTTTTGAAGAGGATCTTTCTAGTTCACAGGCTGATTTCTAGTACTAAATGCTGCAGCTGCACTGCTGTGACTGCAAGTCAGGAATTTGGCAGTAACTATGGTGAATTCAATATGATTTCTGTGATGCCCATTGAAGAAAATTAATTTTGGCAGTGAGGTTGTTACAGTGGATAATTTAAATAATTTGTCCAGTGGTCTTATTTTTTTATGTTAATCCTAAGTAAGGTAAAAGATGTATCATTAATCGAGTCAAGGTATTAAGAGAGAATAAACAAATGCAAGAATTGTAACTTGATTCTTGCTTATGTACGTGGCTGGTCAGCTACTGCTTGACAGTCGAGTATACAGTTTCACACAATGCTCTGAATTGTCTAGTCTTACAATGAGAAGAAACTTGGTACTTTGTAGAAGTGTTAATATGTTCAAATACTCTGTACTTCTCGATATTGACTTAAGATAATTCCATTTAAAAATCCTTAAGGAATATATTTGTGGTGAGGAAGAGCTGCTAATCTTCAAGTCCTTCCCAGAAAGCCCTGAAAGCAGCCTCAGCCTCCATGTGCTTTATTGGGTGGTCTGGAATCACAGTAGTCTTCATATCTGTGTCTGTATGAATAAAGATTTCCTTTTTAATACATCTTAGAAAAGCATAATTTCTTAAAATGCTACCATGTAATCAATAGCAAAACTGTGAATATGTTATTTCGTTTTTCCAAAATGTATTTGGAAATCTGAAAGGAAAGAATGCTTTTGTGTGTGTCATCTCTACCAATGATGCTGAAGTTCTAATAAATTTCTGAAGCATCTTTAAAAATAACTAGATCATGATGTTCTGTGTGTACTAACAGGCAGAAATGGATTTATCCATACTGAGACTATTAATACTTTAGAAGGGTATTTGCAGTGTGGGTATTTACAGCATCTGAGTGTCGAGGTTCTGGCTTGTTAGCATAGTTTATGCTGCTGGAAAGTGTAAGCTCAGCCCTTCTTGTTCATGCAATGCACATTACCAGGGGGCTGTTAACAGAATTCATGTCAATCACCATCTATTTACCTGCAGACAGCTCCTCTTCCTGGAACCAGCTCACATTTCCCACCATTGACACAGAGATGGGGCTCCAGCTCGCACAGGCTCCGGCAGGGCAACCCGTCCTTGCTGGCATAGCCAGGCTTGCAAAGGCAGTCGGCCTCTTTTGTCCACTCGTTCATTACGCATTCAGAAAACTTGTCACATGCCATGAATTTGCAGGGGTCTGCCTGATCAGCTGTAAAGGATGGGTAAATCATTTACTGAAGCATTACCCCGAAGGGCCTTGGCAGGGCTTGTGGCAGCCAGAGAAAACAGCTCACATTTACTGGCCTGCCACTTGGGCATGCTAACAGGACGATGCGTCCAGCATGAAAGGACACACAGCCTTCTTCCTGTATGGGACACAGCAAGCATGCAAGTTCATGTTGACTTCTGCGCTTATTTACCCTATCACTGTTAAGCAGTGATTTTATTTTCATCTCGCTGACAAGGATTTTCACATTTGGATATTTTTATCCTGTTTTTGCTGTGAGTGCTATCATCATACTCATGTATCCTGTGCTACAGCCTTATGTGTGAGAGATAATTTCAGCTGCAATGATCTTAAACCCATAACTTAGGACAGGACAGAGGGATGGGATTATTGGATATTGCACAATATTCAGACCTGCAATGTAGAAATACTGTCGTATTCCAAAGAAAATGTATGCTTACAGGGTCTGTAGTGGGTTTTTCTTTGCTTGTTTAAGTTTCTTTGTTTTTTGGGATGTTAACATTGGGAAGGCTTGCTGGGGTTTTTGTTTTATTTTTAAAATATTAGTAAAGGATGCCTCTGTGAGATTAAGGGAAAAGGACCCTGCTGATGTTCATGGGAAGGCCCAAGTCAGAGGCAGCTGTTACACAAGTCTGCTTCTCCCTTCCCATTCTCTGCTTCTTACTAGAAATGAAAGAAAGAAAAAAGACCCAGAAAGAGTGATTTCAACCCAGTGCTCAACCCCTCATCCCAGCTTGTGCTGATGGGGTGATGAGGAGGAGGGCTGCATCCAGCAGTCTTGCCTCATGGACCATGCTTCCTGTGTACCATGGGGCAAAAACCTTAGAAGGCAAAAGATAAGAAGCAGACCAGGGGATAAAAATCCTCTTCGTGCCAGCAAACAGTCCGAGTAAGATGTATGATTCCAGAAAGGAAAAGAAAAAAAAGTGGACAAAACTAAGAAAAGAGAGCAGAGAGGGAAATGAGAGCAGATACACAGGCATGAGCTGGGCTATGTGACCCTTTATGTAGTTTAAAAAGAAGATTTTTACTGGATATTGCAGCTTGTTACCTGCAGGAACTAACTGGCTGAGAATTTTCTTCTGCAGCCGCTTCATGCTCTATACTAGATGCTCAGTAATACTAATTTCAATGAAAAGTGAGGGTTGCGTTTGTTATAGGAGTGCTGAAAATCTCAGACACACACTGGGATATGCTTCAGTGGCAGAAATGAATCCATCAGAGCTGTTCACTTATAACCCCTCAATAATTCTATGGCTATTTCCTAATTTGAATTTTTGACTAGTGGGTTTTAGCGTGCACCATTGCCCTTTGCTATATGCGATGTGCATGTTGGTTTGAAATGTCCTTTGCTCCTGGACTGTGAGTGTGTGCACATGTAAACTCCAACAACAAGTAGAGCTTGGCATGAGCATCTGGCTGGGTTGAGTTTTTGTGGTAATGTTTCATCTTCCTTAATACATACCTGCATACTTTGTTATATTTTCTGTTTTCATTTAGATTACAGAAATACTGCATGCGGGTATTTTTAAAAGTCCTTCTTTATGGTATTGTCTATGACCAGTGCATTCAGCCCTTTGCAGCTGCTGACACTTGATATATATTTTGGACTGTCAGCTCCCATCCATGTTTCACTTTGGTGGAACATCACTACCACTAGATGGCTCTCAGTTTCACAATAATGAGGAATTTGCTTGTATTGCCTTAATTTTCCTTAATTCGCTACACAGGTTGGGCTTTATTTATTTGTTTTCTGAAATGAAAACACATCAGGCTTTGAAACATCTGTATTGGAATATACTGGCTTTGTAAACACAATTTCTTCTATTTTGACTCTATGCTACTGCCAGTAAGCCTTGAAAGAACAGCTCCCTCACCAAACTCTCTGTAATAAAATTTTCTTGTATTAATGTTGAAATGCCACAGCAGTAAAGCATATTGGATGAAGATGAAAGATTTTAGAATTTTTCTGAATTTGCATTTTAGGATCTTTCTTATTTTAATTTTTATTGAATGAAAATTTACTACTACAGCAAGGAACATGTGGCAGCCCAAAGTTCACTCTTTATATAATGAACTAGTGAATTTAATACTTTATTCATCAAACATCAGTTTATCATGGCAGTATTTGAAGGGTAGAGTACTGTGATTTTGTTAACTTTCTTTACCATGAGCTACCTATGATTTAGTGGCCACAAAGGCATATGTAAAATGAAAACTGGTTAGAAACTGCCTGCCTGAATTGTAAATGGATTTTTTGTTCTGGAATTGTCAGAGATCTGTACATAAAAACACAGCTTAACCAAAACTCCTAAAGGTGTCTGCATACCTTTGGTATCGTTCTTCTCCATGACAATGAAATTAAATTCAACCCTGAAATAATTACCAGAGTCTGAAAAAAGATTCAGGCTTCAATTTTATAAAACAGTATAGTTTTTGAAAACACTAAGCTTTTGACTTAAGAATAGTGTCTAGATGTGTAGTGACTTTCTACTGTTTAACAAAGACTACAAACTTACTTGAAAGATATTAAATCCTGAGGGATTCTAGAATTATATAGCTATGGAGTACTACACAAAGTCATGCTCCAATTAGTGAATATCTGTAGAATCCAATTATTTGTAAAAATTGTCTCCTTTTGTTTTGAATGCTGTATCCCTTTAAAAAAGATTTAATGATGCTCTAAACCATGGTTTGCTTACAACATTGCAATAATCATCAGAAATTATGTTTACATACTCAGGTGCAAGTCTTGCATGTCACACCTGCAACTGCATATGAGCATTTCTTATACCTGTCTTCACCCAGCCCTTGTTCTAGACATCACTCTATTTGTCTCTGAAAAGCAGTAGGTGAACATGCACAGCCCAACAGCTCCACCCAGCTTTTCATTACAGTGTGAAAATATGTCTGCAGAGAATTTGCAGCATCTTTTTTGTCTTATTACTCCCTATCACTGGGAGGCTGTTGCTAATATGGTTATTTCTAAGACAATACTTCTGAAGCTGTAACAGTGTGAAAAAAGATTGTCTGCTTGGTTTTGATTTTGCACTTACATTAGTAATGCAATCTTACCTGGCTCAATATCCAGGGAATAGCTGTCAATCTCCAAATTGAGGTGTTGGGCTGCAGCATCACAGAAATCTTCCAAAACACAGTGTACTGCTTCTGTGATATTGTATGGCACTGTCTTGGCAAATTTCATTTTGCTGTTCACAATCACACTTCCGTTCCTGAAGTTGAGAATTTCTAAGTGCTTAAAACCGGTAAGGTTGGACTGAAGGTATGGAAGTAGCTGCAAAACAGAGATTTGCCTTTATTTTAACTTACTGTCAGCGTCTACCTGCTGTTAATTTCTCTTATAGTCAATTTTCATTATCAAGTACACACATCACAGATTTATTTCCCTGAGTTTAATACAATTGTTAAGCTCCACCAGCAAATTAACTTTTCTGTTTAGCAGTATCTTCTTCTGGATTTCTGCACTTTTCTCAATAATATATTGAGATGGATGGGCAGCAATTTCGCCTGTAATGAAATGCAAAGCAGCTGGGGAGTTTATTCATCTGGAAGAGAAAAAAATTACCTCACTCAAAAGCCAACTTTAATTATTTTCAAACATTCAATCCAGGTGGGTTAGGGCATAGTATAAGAGGCATGTTACTGAGCTGACCTGTGCCCTATTGTACCCACAGAGAAAATCCATGTCTAATCACAGTCTATGCTATGATATATTTTTAAAGGCCTATTTTTCAATGCCACAAGCAGACACAAGCCGTAGATATAATCAGCACTGCTATACTGTTGATGTGGATCTAAGAAAAAGCCAAATAAATTACATGCCAGGCATGTATCTGGGTTTTCTTGAGCAAGTAAAAACTTTCATCACTGACTTCATAAACTCTGTCTTCCTACTCTAAGGGCATCGCAGGCTTATGGATCCTTTAAAATACAGCTTATCAGATTGAACTGTAGTTGGGTTTAATACTGTTAAAAACTGTGCACTCGAGTGTATTCCTTTAAACCTCACCCAAGTACCACACGTGCTGTTCAGGTTGGTTCTCACCCACCAGCTGTGTGAACTGTTGTTCCAGTGCTTTGTATTCTGTCGAACTCCTGTTGAAGAGGTCATCAGAGAAGTGCATGTTGGTTACCCTCAGGCTGAAGAAAACCACGAGCTCTTTGCCTTTGGCTGCAGTTGTCATGGAGCTGGTAGTGACGTACTTCAGCACCGGCGCTAGGGTGGTTTCTGCGGGCTCGGTGGTCAGCACAGAGATAAAACCACTGCCCTGCTCCCCTTCATACAGCCCTGCCGTGCTCGTGGCACCGATGTCATCCAGCTCGGCAGCGATGTCCTGCACTCCCATCCCGGTGCCATCCACGGGAACGCCCTCAGGGGCTGGTGCTGAGGAATCTGGTAATTCAAGGGACTGCTCCATGATCTCAGAGGGGCTGTAAGACGGGCTGGTGGCTGCAGGCAGCAGTGCTATTGATGGCAGCACATCTGTAATAACAGCTCCGGGCAGCACGGTAGAGACATCACTTGGACCAGTAAAGACAGGCAACATTTCATAAGTGCTGGCTGTAACAAAAATATCATCACCTGATGATTCTGGTTCTTCCATGATCTTAACTGCTGCAGGAAAACAGGGTAAAGCCAAATTAGCTATGTTGAAAAGCAAGCATGAAAAACATAGTGCATGGAAAAACCCATGTATATGGTATTTCCACTGAAACGCTTTTAACAACAATTTTAACAGTATCTAAATATGAAAATGTTAACTCTATCACCAGGGGAGAACTACTGGAATAAAATGCCTCATACACGTTTGAGTGATGAGATTTCCGTGGGTTCTGTGCTTAATAGTTATGCTTGACAAGCATTTCCTGAGGCTCTAAAGCACATTCTTCTTCTGAAGGTACATAATCACACTGTCAGTTTATATTGTCTGAAAGAGTAGATTGGAGCTTTGAGCTCTCTGCTTGGAACACTTGTATGCCAGAGTCATTCTGTTCCCCTCTGCAAAAAGTTAAAGCTAATCATAAAATGTGAGTACAAAAAGCAATACAGCCCCTCCAGATGCAAACTGTGCCAATTTACCCAAAAGACAACATCACCAATGAAAAAATATTCAAACCTTAAGAAGCTATCCACTGCACCTGAAGCAGAACTTTTATGGCGTCCCCATCAGAGCTTGGCATAGATCTAGGATATGTGATAGCTGTAGCTGAAATCCAAATCTGCAGTGTCAGGAATGCAACTCTTTGATTTAGGCTTGCAGCTACCTGGCCACAATGACTTCACAGTAAATGATGATCTCCACCAACAGCCACCTGCCCAAACTGGTGACTTTGCCCTTTTCCAGTGGTCTACCATTCTTCACATGGAATTTTAGCAGCCCCCTGCAGGCAAAATCACCTACTGCCTGTACGGAAAGAAATTTTTCTCCAGCTGATGAGCTCTTCCTTTCCCTACATGCTAATTTCCTCCCAGTGGCCAATGAAAATATGAAAGGAGAGCAAACTTTTGCATTGGGAACATCCTTGACTGAAGGCGGTGGCAACTGTCCTGGCCTTGGCACAGGTGTTGTGCATGGATATTCTCTGGATCCCTTTCTGTTTCCTTGTTTCTAAATGAACAACCTAATATTTCATTAAAACTTCAGATGTTCTTCTCTTGCCGTGTCCTCATGTTTCTTGTGTGATTAAGGATACGGACAGATTAGAAAAGCAAAGCCTAGTGATGTTCTCTGTTTACAAAGCTCTTGCTATTACTTGTTATGCTGATAAGGAGTGAGAGTCACTTATCAGTTAAGAGAACTCAGGACAGCTTTCCTAGCATTAGTGCTTGAGGCATTAATGCAGGATGATCTACTGATGGGATGAGCCTGCAGCTCCACAGACATCTCTCTCAGCATGAGGGCACACACTCGAGCATACGACTGTGATGGCATTTGTTAGGCAGATTATGTTTTAGAAAGATAACTACAGGAGAAAGATGTACTGAAGTGGCTTTGAAATTGCAGCAAATTTGAAGCAGGTATGTACAACCATATATATATTGCATGCTTGGCATATAGCTGTGTATATATATACATATGGTCTATACATAGACTATAAAGGTCTTCTGGCATCCTCTTATTACAAGCAAAGTAACTTAAAAGGCCTTGAGGACATACCAAGATGATCTCTGAGCATATATCACCTGTTTTCATAAGCTGCCAGTTCTTAGCAGCTGCTGTGTCTCCAGCTGGAAGAGACAGATAGCAACTGACCCAAGAGTTTGTGTTAGTTCCTCTTAGTAAACAGGCTCACATCAAAGGCTGCTGAGCCCCTCCCGTGGCACAGCTCCAGTCTCCAAAGCAGGGATAACTGATCTCTTCTTTGTCTAACAGGTGTCATGTTACTGCTGCAAGACTTGTCTACACAAGTGACGTGTCAAAATCAGCCATAAAATTATTTTTTTTACCAAGATTTTCCTCTGTCTACAGGAGACTTCAATGAAACTCAATCCCAAAAAGTTAAGAACTATGGATGAAACAAAGAAGACCTAGACATTTCATAGAATCAGAACGGTTTGGGTTGGAAGGGACGCTAAACATTATGCAGTCCAAACCCCCTGCCACGGGCAGGGACACTTTCTGCTAGACCAGGTTGCTCAGAGCCCCAACCAATCTGGCCTTGAACAGATCCAGGGATGGGGCATCCACAACTTCTCTGGGCAGCTTGTTCCAGTGCCTCACCACCCTCACAGTAAAGAATTTCTTCCTAAAATGTAACCTAAATCTACACTCTTTCAGTTTAAAACCGTTGTCTCTTGTCCTGTTGCTACACAACTTTGTAAAAGATCCCTTCCTAACTTTCTTGTAGGCCCCCTTTAGGTACTGGAATGCTGCTGTAAAGTCTCCCCGAAGCCTTCTCTTCTGCAGGCTCAACAAGCCCAGCTGTCCCAGCCTGCCTCCATAGGAGAGGGGCTCCTGTCCTCTGACTGTCTTCATGGCCCTTTTCTGGACTCTGTCCAGCAAGTCCATGTCTTGTGTTGGGGGGACCGAGAGCTGAACAGGGTACTCTGGGTGGGTTGTGACAAGAGTGGAATTCAGAAAAGAATTACCTCCCTTGACCTGCTAGTCAGTGAAATGAAAAACAAAAACCCAACCCTTTGCATTTAAAATGTTGGGTTTATATATAACATCAATATATATTGATTTTCAGACTAGATGTAAAGAAGGCACTTTTTTTTTATGATGAGATTGATGAAACACTGGAACATGTTGCCCAGAGAGGTGGTGGATGCTGCATCCCTGGAAATGTTGAAGGTCAGATTGAATGGGACTCCAAGCAAACTAATCTAGTAGAAGGTGTTCCTGTTTATTGTAAAGGGGTTGAACTAGATGGCCTTTAAAGGTCTCTTCTAATCTAAATTATTCTATGAATCTGTGAATCCATATGCACATAAAAATATGTATAAAATTTTGCAACAGAACACAAAATACCCTTACATCGTTCATCATAAAATAATTATTTTTAAAACTTCACTGGTTTGCTTTGTAGATGGGATTTTCACATCAGAAGACAACTATTTTATGAAACCTCTACAAATATAAACTCTGATGATTTAGACACCCAATCTCAGAATATTCAATTTCAGCATAAAGTTTAGCCTACAGCACTATCATTCATGTGTAGGGAATCCGCAGAGGGCACAAAATAAGACACTGAAATCAAATATACCCCCAGAGTAACCACACTGAAGGTTAAACAATACCATGGAATTAAAAGCTGATGTCAGCAATAAAAACCACAACTCAAATTTCAGCCACCTCTTATCCTCCCACGAAGTTGTCCTCTGAACTCCCCAGATGTTTTTTTGTACTACGCAGCCAAGGCAGGACAATATTGTACTGAGAGTGTTATATCAAAAATTAAACACCTGTTGGCAAAGATGTGAAAACACTAAATTAAGAGGCAATTTCCTGTGCCCATGCTATATTAAATCTTTGTAAAAGGAGTTTTCCATTCAAGCATTTATTCCCTGCAGAGGGAATGAAATACATAGATTTGACTTATCAGAAAGAAATCAACTGCCATTTCAACAACTTTATTTTAGGTATCTAATTAGTTGGTCATCATATTTTTTTTCCAATGAGGAAAACCCTGCTAATTGACCATGAATAAGGCATAATTATTTGGGAAAGTTCAAATTATTATGAGACATTTTTCTAGTGGGTTTGCATTAATGAGAAGGCCCAGAATGTTATACATTAAGAGGTCCTGGCATTTCCTTTCTTTCATGAGCATAATAAGCACTGACAAATTTTCCAAGTCCACTGGTGAGTATTCTGTAAATGTTCTGTATATGAAAGTTATAGTGTTACAATGTCTATTTATATATCTGCATACTTGCTGGCTGAAGAAAATAACCAAAGAAGGGAAAAGTGTGCAATTAAGAGATTGGTTCATATTATAGAGTAAGAATCACCTTGTGTGCAGCTCTGCTGATACCAATACCAGATGGATACAAAAAGTAGCTGCATTCAAATTTACATACTACGTTGGTGCCTGAAATGTCACTAAATCCCTGGATGCAGGAGTGCTGTGTACAGACAAAGTGCTGTATTTCTGTTCGAGGCCTTTAATTTTTAACTAGGGCACAAGTAATGTGAGGATTAAGAGAATTAAGAGAAGAGGATCATTAACCTAATGTGCCACAACAGGTGTCTCCAAACACATAATTACTGATTACATTCATCTTTCTAACTGTAAAGCCAAGCCAAAAGAGCCACAATGATCTAAGACTGTCATTCTGTCTGTCTGTGTGAACTCTCCAGAAGCTAGGTTTAACGTCTAATAAACCCATAGAACTGTCTCTCCACTGACTCCAGAGAACCTTGCTTCACTGGGAATGCACCCCATCCCTCCTCCATCTCCAGTCCTAAAAATTCTTACCTCTCCTAACCTTTTTCCTTAGCACTCCCACTGGAACTTTTTGAGTAGTCTGATTTTTCATAGGACAGCCTGAGAGTGCAGCTCTAGTTCGGCTACTCACTCCACTACTGTAGTGTTCTGTGTAACTTATAGAAGCTGCCATCATATTTTGAAAATTTCCATACCTTGCAGCTGTGCTTCATTATCAATGTTCTCAGCATCAAAGATGCAAATAAATATCATTGTCACAAGAAGAGTATCTTCTATCTTAGTAAAATACTGCTTAGTAATGGTAATCTTCTCTCATTATTCTCAGGACTATTCACTTATTCACTTATACCTGACCCTGAAAACTTAAAGGATAAGATAAAATTTGTGAAATCAAGACCTGAAAATCTAAACCACTACTGAATTCAGAGCACTGAGCAACGAAAGCTTACTAATCCTGTGTATGTGAATGAAAGATGCTTCTTTAGCTATCTCCACACTGGCATCAAGGCCAACCTTCTGTTCAGTATCAGACAAACCTGTTTTACTGACTTTCCTGCTTAGCTGAGTAATTTGTCAAGGGTAACAGACTGTGTTTTTGATTTGGGATGTTTGCTCCCAAATTGAGTTATGACATTGCTCTCATCTCATTGGTATCTTTACCATGATTTCTTTCTGGGAGGTTAGTAGTATTATTTACATCTGCAATGACTGAAGAAATAAAAAGCAAAGAACACTTCACTTGTTCCTCAAAGATGCATAAAGATTAAGAGCAAACCATTAAGAACAAAGCCAAGCCCTGACTACCTTTATTGCTCTGCAACTTTTCCCTCATAGTAGCCAAGTCTGCCTGTGAGTAGCAGAATGATGCAGCTCACTGCAGTCTGACTGTCCATAAACTTTTCACTGATGCAAGTTAGCTGGTCTTACTCAACTCACACAAAGTTTTCAGTACAGAGAAAGGATTCTCTTTATGTAGTGCCTGCGAGTCAGTATTTTGATTGATCCATCTGTCCTTGGGAAATGGAAGCTCCTCTAGACTTTATGGAAGTCAGGCAGTTGCAGAAGGGAGTCACATCTGCCTTTAGCAATTTCATATTTGGTCACTGTACCTGTAAGAGCCCTCTGAAATATCAGTTTCTCATGGGATTAAAAATTATTTCTTTCTTTGATTATCATTTTCACGTGCATTGGCCATAGCATGGCTGAAAATAGTAATTCAGCTTGCCATTTGCTGTTTTATTAAGGACTTCTGTTACTTCAATTACAAGTTTTCTGAAAATGCCTCTTTCTGTAAAGATTTGAAGCAACGAAATCAATACATTTAATATTTAAAAAAAAATTTTCGACTTCAAGTTAATAAGTTAAGTACAACAGGTGGAAATACAATAGATAAACTATTCATTGAGAAATCTTACTTTCTAGAGCTGTGTCAAATTCGTATGCTGAGAAACTTGGTGTTGACCTTAATGACTGACTTTGGCACTCTCATGTTTCAGCAGCTTTAGAGGAGTAAGCATTTCAGAAACACAAATATAATTTAAAGAGTACAGGAATAGCTGGTGTTTAAAGCATACCCAAAATTCTGAGCAGGATATAAGAATATTATACAGAGAGGTGAGGAGTATAATCAGATACCTTGTATGGACAGTAGGTCAGTGGTAGGTTATTTCCATAACTTGGCAAGTCACTTTTACCATTTACAGAACCTTTACCTCATCTGCTACTCAGATTGCCAGATAAAATGACCTACTAGTCCTCAAGCACTCTAAAAGTCAGTTTTCTGAGTAAAGTTCTTGCTGAGAGACGCAACCAAGATTAAAATGCTCTTGTGAAGTAAGAGGGTTTGTAAGTACATTTACATGAAAACAAGTTAAAAATGCCAGGGATACCATGGCTATTATGTATTGTAAGATATTTCATATTGAAGCTCTGCACTATTTGCTACTATAGTAATATCATATTAAAATACATATTAAACAAGGAAGGTACCATGTTAATCTTGGAAGCAAAACCAAGCAGCAGTGAATTTGCAAATAAGAATGTACTTCTACGAAGGAATAGAATCAAATCCCAATTAAAAAGCTCTTTCTTAAAACAATAGTTTCAGGAGGATTTAACATCTCTTATTCCTATGGTTGAAAGTTCTCAATTAAATTTGAAAAATTTCTTTCATGAATTTAAAATAATGAGATCTCTGTGAAAACAGCCTGGGTCTTTAAAAACACCTGGAAACATAAAGAAACATCCATCTAAATATTGCAAACACAGCTGCATGACACCGCAACAATTTTAGAGCACCCCAAATGGAGAACCTGGAATACTCTTTTTTGATTTCTATTACTTTAGAAAGTTTGGAAACAAAATCTGACAAGCTATAATACTTATCCTTCAGAACTTAAAGTACTCTCCAAGTTCCTGCCCATTTTCTCTATTTTTCTCAACTGTGCAACAGGAAAAAATCAGAGCAAATTTTTGTAGACAATGGGACCATCAGACAGTTTTATGGTATCAAAGTTTATTAGTTTACAAAATGGTAAAAACAAAAAAACAAAATTGAAGGTACATGATATAAATCCAAGTAATGTGTTGACCAAGGACCTAAAACAGAAAAGAAAAACATGAAATTAGAAAGTTAAAAACAGTGATTCTCTTAAAATCTCATCAGATCAACACTTTAAAGCTTGTCAAGAAAAATGAGAACACTGCACACACTTTTTTCCCCCTTGTACTATGAGAAAACAATTTATGGAATGTAAGTCATATAATGAGGAGTATTTTGTTCTTCTAAATTGTGCCTTGAATGTAGGTGGTCTGACTTTTCTCAAAGTTTTGAAATGGAAGAAGTGACTCTGTGAGAGAGAGATAGGAGGAGATATTTAAGTGGGAACTTCCTTCTGTCCTTATGTTTCACTGCAGGAATACTTTTCAGTCTTACTGATATTGAAAATGACTTTGGGCCAGATGCCTTAGTGCAGACTTGGATTGTTAAATGCACCCATCATGCTTGGATTGTGGGCCGGAGCAGCCCAGAGCCGCCAGAGCACTCAGAATGCTGAGTGGGAAACCCACAGAGCAGTGAAATGGATCCATGCAGCCTTTAGCTGCAGGTTTGTGCTGAAACCCCTCAGGAGACCTTCATGTAACACTGGGGTGCAGAAGTCTTATGGCATGAGCTAGTTTTTCAGAAAATGACAGTTAAACCAATATTTGGGATTGTTCTCACATAAAATTTTGGATTAAGGTACACGAGTTTCATTTAACTTTTCCAGTTGTTGTTGAGCAGCAGTGACAATACAGTGATGAAATGTTGTTACTCTAGCTGTTCACAGAACTCACATATATCAGGAAGCTAAAAATAGGAAAAAAATAGCTAGTTAGCTGTCCTTAGAGTACTCTCTTCACTCCCGATGAAAAAACTATTTAGTATTACTAACCTTCTTGCTATAGTTTTTAAAGGAATTGCTACTAAGAGGGCATAACCTCTTATTAACCAGCAGGGAAAAAAGTCATTATTTTTTGTAACTGCAGCTGATGTTGACTCTATTCTCTTCTTCTCTTCTACCCTGCCACGTATCACCATTGAAATAATTTGTTTTGATGCTTTCAGGCATGCATTCTCCTCAAGCCATACTACTTTTTTTCTTATTTATTCAAGCTTTGTAGTATCATGTAGGCATATTGTGAAGTTCTTCAAGGTTTATTAAGCTTAATTTTGATTTTTATTGTTTCACTTTGAAGTGTCAGCTATTGCCTTTTTCTGAAATGGTGAATAAGCTATAGGGATAGAGAGGTATAGATATAGATATAGATACCGATATAGATGGTATAGATTAGGGATGAGAATGGAACTTTGGGCTCATCCTAATTATTTAAGACAAGTTTAACCAGGGCTTCAGCCACGGCTATAGGCTACGCACACATTTAGGACAAAGGACTGTAATGTATTAAAGTATTTTTCCAACTTCATTCCTTTCAATCTCTAGAAAGATAAATTAAAACTACAGCAATTTTTATTGAAAGACAGACCTTAGGAACTGAAATCCTCAGCTATGAAGATTCCATTCATGAGTAATACTTTTTGTTTTCTCAGCCAACATCCAGCAGGCTTTTCTGTGCCAACAACTCCCTGCTCCAACTCTGCTTGAAAGCCCATTATTCCAAACTGCATGGCAAAAAAGATGGTTATTTAAGGAATGTTTGACCCTGTATAAAATTTTGGCTGTAAAACTGTTATTGGCACCGCTATTCTACAAATATTGTATGCTACAATAATTTAATTTTAAAAAGTCTACCAACTGGGGAAAAATGAAAGAGAAGCCCAAACATGTAAATGCAGTAAAATGGAGAAGAAATGAAATCTTTTGCATCCAGGCTTGGTTTAATCATGTTCTTACTGATGCATGTAATGATCTTACCATTCTACAGAATGAAAGTGAAATTTCTGTCTCCTTCTAATTTTCATCTGGATGTCATTGCTTGAAACTGAGTTTAGTACTTTCCCCTACAGAATTTATAGAAAGTTTAATTGAGAAAGAAATGTTAAGGACTTACTGGAAAAAAATGCATGTTATCTTCAACCAGAAGTCAGAAATTACTTGCATATTGCAATTAAAAGAAAAAATATATGACACCCCTGACAGGAGCTTAAGTTGTAAATATTCATAAACACGAATCACATTAAATTTATTACAAACATAATTGCAAATATATCTCCATTTAAGATTTTTATATGTTTTTGTTTGTTAGTTTAAACACGATCGCATTTTTCAAACCAACTAACAAGCAGCTTAAATTGGTATTAGCATCAGTGCTACTGATGTAAGGCATCTCAATATGGCTGAGAAGTTTGAAGCTGGAAGGCCAAGCCCTCTCTGTAGTCAGAGATACAAAATTCCACTGAGATATGGAGCAGATGATGGAGCACAGATAATTCAGAGCACCCAAGTTACAACTTGTCTATAACAGTCCGATGCAGGTGGCACGAGTTTTTCTCTAACAAGGAACAGTCTAAAAAAATTTCTAGACAGAGGTCAAATGGACTCTCCCATGTTGGAAGGATATCGAATTCTCCTAAGAGAGGAGAGTAATACTTTAGAAAGTCAAAGTTTTAGTACAATTTTTTCATAACACATTATTTCTCAAAGCCAGCATTTCTAGCAAGATCAAGGATTTTTAATAAGTGAGGGAATGCATTATTTAGGGCATGTTAGTCTCAGCAGTGCCACTTTGCCTAATGTTTGTTCCAACTGGACTACATGACATGTAAACTTCATTAGTTTCTTTCATTTATGACATGGCAAAGGTTAACTTTACCCTCCCAGCACAGAAGTCTGTATCATTTGTTTTTAAATGTTTTTCTGATTATATTGCCACAAAGGTCAGGGGTTTTAAATTAATTTTATTGAGGACATTAATATATTAAAATTATTTGTGATACTGGCTCTTCAAATGCTGAACTTATTTCTGCCTTTTATACTAGTCAATTAGAATTATTGCAGTCATATCTAAAGACTGAAAACTGCCTCAAATAAGTTTTTAGCCCTTTAGTTCTAAAGAAAATTAATTTTCTGGAATAAAGTGGAATTAGACCACATGCGGCAACACATTCATATCCCTCCTGGAGGGAGAGCTCCTTCATGCACTGTAACAAAGAGGAAGAATTATGGTGGGCTGTAGGCTTGACTACAAAGTGTGACTGAACAAGTGGTGGAGCACTGAGGTCTATCTTACTGCTATTTTCATAGGTGCAGAACGAGGAGTTACATTTTTTCATTATACAAGTGGCTCAGAAGATTTGCATCTGGGTAAGGAAATTTTCTTAGCAGCAATATAAATTGTTTTCAGTACTTCACACAGTCATTTCAATGAGTTGTTGGAATCACCAATTCAGTTTAAAGAAAATTATCACTTGTTTTGGTGCATTTGTATTGTGTATTTGGGGGGCATGAGTAAGAAACAATATTTGAAGGAAATAAAGCTTAACCTTAAAGTAAAACAGAAATGGTTGGATAGCTTAATAATTTAAACAAGTCATGTGTTAAATTGGAAAAATAGATAGCGCTCACTTTCTCTCAAATTTTTCGCTTGGATTAGTCATTTCATTTCAGCATTTTTAAGTATGTTTTGAAGACATGATGTAGATTGTTTTCCATTCTGATTGCTCCTGCTGTTCCCAGCACGGAGATAGCTGGGCAGAATGCTATCATTAAATTCTGACCAGATGCTAATAACTTATTCTAATATGTTTAGGATTCTTCAGGAATACTCTGAGTAGGCAGTTCTAACCGATCAAAACTTTTCCTTCAATCCTTCATATCCTAATATGGGCCTGCTGAAACTCTTCTATTCAGCCTCACCTTCAATTCATAGACAACTTTCAGGCTGCTGAATATTGTATATAGTGCTCGAGAAAATGGCATAGCTAGACCTACCTGCTCATTCCTCCAAAGGTCAGACAACCTTCACAAAAACCATTCTTTGCATGTCTGAAGCAGCAGAGACAAGCGGAAGGACAGAGAAAAGCTGATGGGGTAAAATGTGGAGAAAATCCTGTCAGTTTACGATCAAAGAAAAGATAAGGAAAACATAAAAATACGCAAGGGAACAGAAGAGTTCTTACCCTCTATATCCATCCATGTGAAAAAAATGGTGAGCATTCCTGGCACAAAGAATGGGTGAATTCCAATCCTGGGAACATCCGGAGAGGTTCTTGCAAGAAACAACGGGGTTTTCTTTTCTGCAACAATGCTGGTTATGCCAGACAGGAAATTATGCTAAGTAAAGGCAGTGCTTAGGCAGCTGAGGATGAACCAGAGGCAGAAAGTATCCCCAAACACGCCAAAAAGTGATGTTTTTTTCTAGAGATTGCTTGGAAATAAGGCTGAGTGAAGAGTGTGCCACCTAATTAACTGCTGAGTAGCAGGATAATATTAAAGGGGACAACTCACAGCATGTTTGTGTGAACATGAGAGTAATTATGGCAATAATTAATGAGGTTTTTATCAGTTACACATACAGAGATATGTTCATCGTGTACTCCTTATCAATGTTTTTTTCTCACAGAAAAAAGATCCCTGCAATAAACCCTGCAGAGTCTTTGCCTCTCAGAGTCTTTCTTGAGACCCTGAGGATGACCCAGGCTGGTCATACTGAGATGCAGTACAACTGAGTAGCTGAAGGATTTTACTGCTAGCTTTATTTTGTTCTGCAACAACTGCTCCAGAAATAATCCATCCTCCGTGATGGCCAGGATTTTGGGATAAACACTTACCTGGATTGTACAATTTGTTAGTAGCTACAACTGAAACAAATTCAAATTAAATTTCTTCTTACTGTTTAGGAAGGCAAATATTATTATTTGGTTTACTGCTGAAATTTTCTTGCTTTTTGAAATAACAATCAATCTAATACATTACATAAATTGCTTCCCTTTCAGATTGTCATACTGTTTTAGACAGTCACAGGAAGGCTGCAAAGAGAAGAATTTTATCCATACAGAAGAAATATTAATGATTTTTAACTCCAGAAGGGGAAAAATTGAAGAAGAAAGAGGAATGCTAGAGAAAAGTGATCAGATATCATCTCAGACAGTAGGGGGAAAAGAGCTTTTTTTATGCACTGGTTGTAAATGGAAAACAGAAATAGCCAAGATTTTAAAGGTGCTAGAGCAAAGAAAAACCTTTTTGAGATGTCAGATACTGAAATGGTGACATCTGATGCAGGCATTTCAGAACTTTTTAACAAGAGCTCTGGAAATTTGCGCCACAGTTTTTCTTCTAATTCTATAGTGAAATCTCAGAACAGTAGGCTTACTTTAAGGGCAGCTTGGCGTCTTCCTGCTGGTTCTGGACAAGGGGTGGAGTAGCTGCCATCACCATGTGGTCAGCACGGTGCTCTAATCCTCACTGGCCTGCTCTCTGCTGCCCACAGACAGCTTCACTGTGTGGAGTTGTACTATCACAGGACTCTCTGAAAGAGGCCTCACACCTGCTCCTGGCTCATCCCTCCCACTGGCTGCCCACGCCTGACAAATCCCATTCTTGTATGGCTTAAAAGGACACCTCTCACGGACTCTTCATCCCTCACCTGTTTTTTTCCCTCCTTTCTCTAGGTGTTGTATGCAGAACTTTGTCTATATTTATGTGTGTGAGGCTGAGTCTGACTATCTTCTTGGGAGCTGTGAAAGAAATTTTTTTTATTACTTGCTCAGTGACCTCAGGTAGGCACAATTAAAGTAGTTGGTGTGGGATGTAGATGTTCAATATTCAGGAGTCTGTAGCGATGTCCAGCCCGCAGCGCACACATGTGACAACCGATGCAATAAAGTCCATCTGTGAAACAGAGCTAATACCTAAAAGAACCTCAGACTATGTTATTTTTGGTAGCCAGTTTTTCCTTTCATGGTAAAGAAGAGCAAATTTAAATTTCTAAACATATGATGAGGCAAATGTGATCCATCTTCTGGACAGTAGGGTGGGGAAATGGCTGGAAACTAGTATAGTAAAATTTCAGACGATCGTTTAGACCCTAATGCTCTACCCAACCTTATACAGCACTGTCTGAGTAGGTCCCGCCATTTCACACCAATAACAGTTTAAAGAATTTAAAAAAAAATATTACTAAGAAAAGCAGCTATGAAATGCAGCCAGGAACAAAATGTGAACTATTCTGTACCAGGTAGGTTCTGCTTGCCATATTAAAATTAATAGCACTAACACTGCAGACTTTAATAAAACCTGAATTTCCGGATCGAATTCTATCAGTTCCTATGAAATGCGCAATATATAAGGAAATAAAAGACTACAGAAAATACTGTACACACAGGACTGCAAGAATTGAAAAAAGCTTTGAAAAGGGAAAAAGTTTTAAAGAGTATACATTTTAAAAACTAAATAAATAGGTTTTCAACAGCTGTCCTGACTGTTAAGCATGCATTATGCTTTGTGTACTACAAGCTTTTAAGAAAAAGTAATAGCCACAGCTTTGAGTCATTGCTAACACAGCATCACTACTTTTTAGACAGGGAACAATTATTTTTTCTGCTGCTACTCAGCTGCAGAAATAATGATGGAATTCTTATACTCTGGTGCTTGTTTTAGACATAACTCGTGTTCAACAAGGAGAAACAAGATAGGATGCCTTATTTTGGGGGAGGCTTTTTTTACAGCCCTAGCGTTTGTTCTGTTTTGCAGCTTGACAAGTTCTAACCTAAATATGCAGCAAATAATTTCTTGAGGGATCAGTACAGGTGAGTTAAAGACCCTCTGCTCCTTCTCTTCAGTCATTTGGACTTGACAGGCAACAGATTTTTAGCAAATCGGGAAATAGATGTGTGACTTCATGTAGTTTTTATGACAGCACATCCCTAACGCAATGAGTGAATAGAATGAAAAATGCATTACTTTCTTTGCCCAGCAAATGTAACACTTTTCCACAGTTATAATGAATGTTATTTGAAGGTATGCTGTGCTTTTATCAGTAACACTACAAGAATTCTCAGCATGCATTTGAAAATAGCTGCATGTAAAACTTTTCATCATAAACATTATTTTTGGGAGCATTTGACAACTGATTCTTGTAAGAAGTGATTTTTCTAAACTTTAAGTCACTCTGCTAATCATAGAGTATTTTCTCTCATTTCAGAGCTCTGTGTATAAAGGCAAGATACAGAATGGGAAGTTTATATTCAGCACATAAACTACCATGCAACAACATGAAATATGCTGTGTTCTTCACAGTCCAGAGTTGATGGTTGTATGTTCCCAGGTGGCACATTTTACATCCTTTATTCTCTAAAATGCTGATTTAATCATTTGCTGGATGCACCCAAACAATGCTATAGGCTGTATGATGCATGGGCATTCCCCACTCCCACACTTGTGCTGTGCAGGCCCATTGTGAAGGGAGTGTCACCAATCAGGGAGTGCAGCGAGTGTTCCCAATCAGCCATGCAAACATTGCCTGTTTGCCTCATGGGATGTGGCCAGGCAGCAGGGATGAAGGTCCCTTCCTGCCCATTTTGGACATGCTGGATAAGGAACAACATCTGGAAAGGTGGAGGAAGGTTCACTATTCTCACTTCAAGAGACTTCTGGAGTACAGGAGGGACATGAAAGGCCAAGGCCTGAGCAAGGAGGGAGCTGGTTGAACTGGGACAGAGCAAAGCCTCCTATGGGAACAGGGAACTTTCCTTCAGCAGGGAGCAAACTTGCAAGCTATGAGCATGAAATTCTTAGAGATCCAGAAACACCGAGTGTCATTGTGTGAGCTAATGCATATTGTTGGAATTCTGCCCTGAATTTGCCTTTTGTTTGTTTTTCTCTGCAGATTTTTTTAGAATTGCTTAGAGACTATGTGGGGACATCAAAGAATCCTACTGACTCCCACGATGTGCTTACCTGCCCTCTGCTTTTCTGTTGAGAGAGTCAGTCAAAAATCTGAGACAAAGCACATATCAATATTCATCCAATAACTAATTCCTCCCATGTCCCTGCAGTGACCTCTTGCACCTTGCACAGGAAGCACAGGCTTTGAAGTGTAAATAAAATTTAAGTTTGCTGACCTAACACTGGGGTGGTAAGGCCAGGCCAGGGAGCAGGATTGGAGAGGGAGCAGACAAGAGCTGGGACAGAAGGGGGCAACTCCTCCAAATCATGGCTCTTGCTGCTTTGCCAGTGGAGGCTCTTGTCCCACACAATTCAGTTACCTGCACACGGTGGCTCGTATGGCTTTCTAGCAGCTGGTGGAGGTGGTGGAAGCAGTAGCCTTACAGATTATTTGCTGTTCTGGGGGAAAGCCTAATTTGCCTATGCCCTAAAGCTAACCCTGCTGTCTTTGTCCGAACTTTCTTTAGCCTGCAGGGTCAGCTGTGGGAAACGTGTTTATCATGTGTTTTTCATTTAAAAGGCTGCATTAACCAGGCTTTTCTCCACATATGTATATATATCCTTTTTTGTATTATCATATATTTTTCCTCAAATAGATAGCTGCCTTCATGGCTACTGCATGGATAAAACGAAACAAACAAACACAGAAAACAGAAATTTTTAAAAGCTTTTCACATTAATCAGACCGGTAGATATGTAAGCTTTTCTGAGCCATGGTACTCTTTGCTTGGAAGAAATTATATCATGTTACTCTTGCTGCAATCATCCGTCTGCAGAGCCCAAAGTAATATACTTTCCATGTTTTAAGTACCAAATTTCTAAAAAGTTAATCTAGAACTTATTTTTTTTCTTCCTGACATGTCTTTTTGCTCTGCCTATTTGAAATTTTACCTTAATACTCTGTACTAAGTGCTCCTCATCCTTAGGCATTTGTTGTTGGGTTTGACAACCTTGAACTAAGGTGCATTAGGATTTTGCTGAAGAGGCCATCAGAAATGTACATTTTCCACCTTCGGTTGTGAAGGAAAATTTTCTGTCACAGTGGGAAGGAATGCTTCCTGCTCTGACACGTGACTGTATGTGTCTCAACAGCTGCACCTCTCCTACTCTCTCTTACAGAGAAGTCTCTTGTGTCTTACCTTGTCCAGACAGACTGTCTTGGCCAACTTCCTTGAAAGGAGGCTCTGCTATATCAGTCAGTTCTTGCTGCTCTTCAGCTGCACTCTCTGCCTCTCCGGCGTGCAGGAGATCAGGCGTGGTAAAGCTTCCCATGGTAGCCAGCTCCACTGGAGACTCGTAGCCATCAGTGAGCTTGTCTTTGCCAGCAGAATCATCTGCTGGGGGAGGCAAATAGGAATCCTCTGATTTTGGAGGACTGGTGGTGCTACCCAGAGCACTGAAAGGCACTGTGAAACTTGGGTGGTCGGTAGCAATAATTTGGGTGTGTGGATATCTGTCCTGAAATGGGTCTCTGGAGGGTTTGGTAGGAAAATCAGGTTCAGATGTAATAAAATTATTAAATTCTTCAGGGATGCTGATCTCTTCACTTAGAGAAGGGCTTTCAGTTGTAAATTCATCATCAAATACATCTCCTCTTTGATCCACTGTTGCTGGACTGGGATAACCTAGTGGGAGTTCCTCCTGAAAAAGTTTTAAAAGCAGCTTTCATTAATATGTTTGAATTTCATTGCTAAAAAGGCAATAATCTTTAGCCACGTGAACTAGCAAATAGATAAGTCAACATGGAATCATATTAGGGGTTGGGTTGGAAGGGACCTTAGAGCTCATCTAGTCCAAACCCCCCCAACATGGAAAGTGACATCTTCCACTAGACCTGGTTGCTCAATGCCACATCCAGCCTGGCCTGGAACACTTCCAGGGTTGGGGCATCCTTAACTTCCCCAGGCACCCTGTACCAGTGTCTCACCACCCTCACAGTAAAGAATTTCTTCTGTATATCTATCTTAAATTTCCCATCTTTCAGTTTGAACAGATTATCCTTGTCCTATCACTACTGTTGCTGATGAAGAGCTGCTCTCCAGCTTCCCTGTAGGCCCACTTTAGATACTGGAAGGCTGCTGTGAAGTCATAGGATGTTTGGCATGTGCATGTGATCCTAATCACATTGCCTGTAATTTAAAGAAAGGTCAAAGAAAGATGACCTTAACTAGCCCTGTAAACTGCTCTCTTTCTGTCACTAAGACGTGCTACTGAACTGATGAGACACTGTTTACTTTGTAATTAAATCTGGAAAAGGTAATCCGGCAGCAATACTCACCCGTAAATGCCCTAAACAGTGTCTCTGTTGCAATATAACAGTAGAACATTCATCCTCACAGTATGTACAAAAGGCAGATATGTTATTTTAGCATAAGAAGATTTTTGTATGTTTATGTACCTCTTAACACTGTTTAATTTCATTTTCCATGGAGAAATAAATAAACATGAAAAAAATTATTAACCTACCAAATCAGGACCTGCCAGAGGTGCAGTGACCACACCTTGGATATCATTATCAAAATCACTAGGTGGTATAATAGTTTCTGCAAAAAAAATTGAAAACATATGAGAGAGAGAGAGAGAGCAGAATACTTCACCATTGAAAACTGATCAAAACACATAAACTCATTAAAAAAAAGAACAGTAATAAAATGTTCTCCATCAAAAAATTGCTTTCAAAAATCCACGTTAAGACAAAAAAGGCATCAATTCCCATTCAAACAGACAATTATGAAGAAAATCGAATTTTATTTGCAGTATTCTTCTTGTGCTTTATTTAGCCTAAATGGGATAGGTCTGCAGAGAGCTGAACCATGGAGGAATGCTTAAAATCATCTGAAGTGTGAATCCCTCAGTTAAATCTGCATGGACTATGATGACTCATTATATTATGTTCATTAAGCCTAAAGTTGTTTCAGTTTTACCCTGAGTCCACACCGTTGTTAATGTCAGGGTTTTGGATTTAGTGCTCAGTTGCTTCTTTCACCCCTCAGAGGAGATCTTTAAAGTACTTGCATTCAAACTGTTTTTCTAAAATTGGTTATTAAAATTAACTACTGGGAGAAAGTTGATGAAAATATTTATTATTGAAGTGTTCTATATAAATTTTTTCTTGAGACTTTTAATCTACATTAAAATATGACACTTCATTCTTGCAGAAAGTATTAGTTCGACTGAATAATTTTTTTTTGGCAAGAAAATGCTGCTGTTTGCAAATGAAACACTGTAGCTAAAATTCGGTGTGTGCTTTAAGGTTGTTTCAGTAAATATGCATATGAAAAAATATTTTAAATTATTTTCCCTTTTTTTAACCTGTCCTTCCAAAACTAGTTTGCTAGCTTTGCAAAAATCATTGATGAACTAGAAAGGGATATTTATTAGCTGGATTTCTGAACAGGGTGCAGACCAACTTCTGCTGGAGGATTTCACACCCAGCTTGTTATCTACACTCCGTGTTTCCGATTGTGAGTGAAATACACCTTTACTGATTTTATTTCGGGATCAAATGCTGTTTAAAGTGTCTCTCTGATGTTGCTGAGAGGTTTGATGGCTTGCTTACAACCCAGACAGATATTTCAGAAAGCTAATTTTATGCTAGACGCAGACCTCACTTTTTTCCATGTTAAAGAAAGGAGGCTGTCCATACTGGGAAGCTAAAATGACACAGTGAATATTCATAGTATTTATTTTATTTTTCTCCTCTTCATTATATTAATGTGCGAAATATCCAGATTTTCTAAAAAAAAACAAGAAAAAATCCTCTAATATGGTTGCAAGCTAGGCTGCATAATTATAAAGACACATTTTTCTATAAAATTTAACTTGTTTCTTTACATCCTTTGGATGCTATACAGCACCAAGGAGAATGGACTATATCAGATGAAAATAATCTGCTAGAGGAGCAAAGGACACTTCACTGAAATTGCATCAGTTTGAAAAGGCAGGATTCAGGCCTGTGCCTGGCACCTGCCACGTGCTTTACTGACCATCAGTAAACTGAAGTGTTCCGAGGTCCACTGGCAGGGATTGGTCTTCATGGAGTGCAGTGGCAACCAGCTGCTGAAGGTCTGTTACAGTGAGTTTAGCTGCTGATATTTCCCCCTCTTCAGTTGGAGAAATTGGAATTTTTTCGCTTTCCACCTTATTAGATCCAATAGTTGAGATGTCATCTGCTGTGCCTTTGGTTTCTGAGCCATCCCTCTCAAAGTTCACCACGTATCGTGCTACTGTGCTGCTTGATCTGCAAGGGGGAAAGGTGAAAATGCCCAGAGCAGCAAAATCAGCAGCAAAATGGCTGAGAACTGATTTTACACACAAACAAACAAATATGCAACCACAACATATTATCTTCTCCAAGAGTAATGTAAATTTACTTCTTTCTAATGAGACTGTCACCTTCAAATTACTTTTCTTCACCTAACCCCTTTTTTTTCTGTGCATAACTTTTGATGAAAATTCCCATATTGAAGAAAATTGAAAAAATCTTCTAATATAATCTGATTTAATCTGACTGAAACTGTAACGTAGTCTGAAGTCATTGACTACTGATTCAAACAGCTATAAACACATGCTGGGGTTATTAGAAGGCATAGTCACACATCAATTATTCAGGAACATATGAAAAGGGATTAGGCACTTCATAAAACTGCAGATAAGCAAAAATCTTATCACAACTGAGACAATTTTTCGCTCTTTTTTAAAGAACAACTAGCTAATGTGGCAAGCAAATCACTTTTTCCCAAAGGGAGTTAGCTTTTCCAAGTCCAAATGGGTGTATATGGCTTCGCCCTAGATGTTCATGTTTGACGGAAGCCTCAAATGTTCACCATTTTTAATACATCATTTTCATACATGTTAAATTCACCTAATTAAATGAAAAATAATGAGTACATTGTAAACATTTCTACTCTACTTTTTTTACAGTACCAAATAACTGTAGGCATAAGAATTTTACTTTCTCTAGTATTTGCTATGTATTTGCATTTATATGACGCTGCAGGAATTCAGGAAACACATCAGAGAGTTCTTCCTTTTAAAGCATGAGCAAAAGAGAAATTCTGGGAAACTGCTAGACAAATTATTCCCCAGTAGCACCTTTAAGCAGCAGCAACAATAGACTCTGTTGCTGTTTGCATTACCGGTGAAAAGCTCCCTGCATTTTATCAAGGTAGTGACTGGTCTCTTTGCTTTTCTATCTGGCTTGATAATGGAGATAACAAATCGAGCTCTACATACTTGTTGGAAATACTGCATACATGGGAATTCAGCTAGGAAACATCAGATCAAAAACGAAAATTTGAATATAAAGTTTCCCTACTTATTTTTCACTTTCAGTATATGGCTGATATAAATCTCTAGTCACATAAATGTGAATTTTCTTAGGTCAAACATTTTCTTTCCTTCAGAGACATCTTGACAAAATTTGATTACATGAAACATTCAGATTAAAGTAAAAGCTGTCCCTGACACTTTATATCACAGATTTTGTACTCAGCCAGAACACAATCAATTCAACATGTTACATCAAGATAAAGGACATTTACTGATTTATCATTAAATTATTAATAATCATAATGATTATAATTAGTCTATGAAACTATTAATTTTGAAATACAGAAAGATTACCCATCTTTCTCCTTCTTCTGTCTTCATTTCATCCCAGAAGAAAGAATGTGAGAAAGGATTGCAAAAGAAAGAAAAACAAAGATTCATGTATACTGGTAAATCGTTCAGTCAGACACATCACAACCATCTTTTGACAATTTATCTGATCTTCTATGTGTCATCTATAATTTTTATCTCTGTGTGAAATGACAGTCTACTCTCCATCAGTTCACTTTTTCCGCTCCAAACAATGGGAATCACCATGGTTTGTGTGGGAAAAGTGGAATTTTACTTCACCATGGCAGTTTGAAATATCAGCTTTTCTGTTTCCCTCATCAAATGGTGCAAATGTGAGCCCTTGTCATTGCTAATCTCTATCTTTATGGTGGCAGTGGGTACTTGTGGCAATACTTTCCATGATCAGTTACCACACATGATGTCTACTCAGACTGTAGTCACAGGGGTAGCTTGAACCATTAATTACCTCTGGAAGACGTGCCTATGTTGACCTTCTGTATACAATGCCCTGTTATTTTCCCTGGTGAGGTCCCCAGAATACCTATGATGTTGTCCTTTGTTGCCTTGTGGGAAATGCTGCTAATATACGTAGTGCTATGGCTAAGGGAGAACGGGCAGCAACACCCATCTTTGCTGATCTGTAACTTCCAGAGCTGACTAAATTACTGCATAATGGAAATCAATCCAATTCTTCCACACTGATGAATGTTCTTTCATATCAGCTAAGTCCAAGGTATGGAACCAAAATGGATCCCAGACCTCCTGGAGCCACAACTAAAACAGGTTAGTTATTGCAAGTTGTAACTATGAGATGCTACTACAGATTTTCTCTGCTTGTACCGCAGTAAACAGCTTTTTGTGCTATTAATTTCAATATAAAAATATAAGCAACTTATTTTCAGACTATTATGCTCTTCTCTCTCCTTTTCCCCAGCAAATTTCTCTTGCGGAGAGAAACACTAGGAAGAAGGATGTTCTTATCTAAAATTGCATTGCAATATGAGTGTTCTTCAACATGCATTAAACATTGCTAGAAGTACTGAATGTTCCTGATGCTGTGCCATAAGACCACATAAATTTGTCTTCTTCTCCTGCTCTTTATTCCTTTTTGCATAGTTTCTTACTATTAGTTATTTGTTTTTCATTTGATTCTTTACACAATGTGCTACCCCATCTCTATAGATTCTCTGTTGAAAAAGCACACAAGAGCTTGTATTAATAGTAAACACACAAGGAAGATAAAACTAAAAGAAATGGCAAGACAGAACACAAATTCACTGAGACCTGAGAAACAACTACTGAAAAAGTTTTATATGTGTGAACATGTATCCTCCTGCAACCCTCTCTTGCCAAGGGTGACTTATGAAGGGCACAGGGTCCACACACAAAAAAGTTGTCACCTAAATAATCATGCTACTAACTCTCTTTATCTTGTCAGTTAAAAAAGTCGCTAATACAGGGTTGTTAACAAACAATTCAAAGAATTTATTGTATCCTTCAAGTTTCAGGGCATCAAAGCTACTTTTACTAAGTAATTCAAAACCTCATAGTCTCGCTTGGGATGTGTTTGCACTTCTTGTCATATTGTCTCTGTGATGTTCCCATAAAATTGCTTTCTGTTTACAGCAATACACACCCAACTATTCTACAAGTCTCTTCATTTTTGAGGACAAGAAGGAAGAGGAGAACCCTAGGAACCAACAAAGAAGACAACCCCATTTTCTTACTTACTTGAATCCTAACACACGGATTTCTTTGAATCCTGGAAGTTTCTCAAATATTTTTTTCATCTAGAAAACCATTAAAAAAATAGTTCAGCATAAGATCTATGAATAAAAAGCAATAACAAGTTGACTACCTAGTCAATATTTTACATATTTCAGAAAGAGCTTTAGGAAACAGTCTCAACTGCCCTCTTTAGGGTATCATAATTACTCAGCTTAAACGCAATATTTGCTTTACATATACTTGTTGTATTACCTGTTAATAGGCAAAAAGAAGCATAAAATATTGCTTTTCTTAGTAATGTAATAATGCAAACAAGTGATAATCTATTTCACAACAGAGCAAGTAAAACAACATGAATCAAATAGTTTTCTCATTTTCAGCAGTTCTGGTTCATGAATAATTTTGTGATTCAAGTCACCTGTAAATTGTTAATTATTTAGAAATATTAAGCAACTGCAGATGAGTTTAGATTATTTGACAAATCATTTGGAAATTAAACAGTTTTAACTGTCTTGTACAAACAGGATAACAATACATTTTTAATTATAATGTTAGTAACAGTACAATTACATGGTTTTGAATAGAAGAGGCATTATATGTGTAGTAAACCATGTCTGCAGGCACTTCTGTTTGAGGGTAATACTGAAAATCTTCAGAGAAACCATTTTTTGTCAGCTGTGCCAACTCATCCTTCACCATTTTTCTACACATACCTGGAACTGAACCAGGAAAGTGAAATAGCTTCCACTAAGGAATGCTCATGAAAGTGATGAGAGGCTTTAGTTAATTTTACTAAGAAAACCTTTTGGGAACCCCAAGTCATTAACTGCTATCAGTTAAACTGAGAGCTGGATATTTAGTCAATATTATTAATTATATGAAAATACCACAGATACTCCAATTCTTACGTAAACTATGGTAATGCACAATGAGTGTAAGTCCTTTGAAGAATAGTTCAGACAACAGTAGCTAATTACTTTTAACATTTATATTATGTTTCTCATTAGGTTTATTGTAGAAATTAAACTATGACAAAGTGCTGTCCATAAATTCCTGATTAAGTCTGAACAATATTCCTAAAGTTATTCTGTTCATCAGTTATCTGAGGCTTCTACTGCTGTCAAAGATGCTGGCTTGATAGCTTAGTGGCTGAATAGATGGCTTAAATGAGGGGAAAACTGATACTACACATGGAGGAAAGGTGAAGGTCTTGAGAAAACAGGAATGACCTGTTTAAAGAGAGGGCAGTAGATTCTATTTTGTGGTGAGGGTAATTTCATAGTATAAACCTCAGCCAAGGTGCAAAGTCAACATTTTTGCATTCAATAATCCTCCCTACCTGTAGCTGAAATTTGGCAGCTAGTTGTTGGTACTGTGTGGAGTTGGGATCACTAAGTTCATCTGTGTACTCCTGATCAGTGAGAGTGACACTGAATTCCACCATTTGCTCCACAGGCAGTTCGGGGACTGCATTTGTTCCCAGCTCCTGGAAAAGAAATGGCAAGGACAAAAAGTGAAGAAAAAAAACTAAGTTATTTTTTCTCCTCCACAATTCAGTATTCAATAGGTAGAAATGTTTCCTTTTAAACCCGTTCCCGAAATAACTTTCTGAACTATATTCCACAAAAGGTGAAAGTTCCAAGACATATCTGTTGGCTTAATTCTTCTTTGCAAACAAGTTTCTATTACTGTAGCTTGAGAGTTGCCTTTGATATTCATGAATGAAGATGAAGAGAATCAAGCCTTGCACAGAGACTGTTACCAAGTCTTAGTTCCATGATCATAAAGTCACATAGCTGTTTCACGTTCAGAGGTTTGTGTTTGTTTTTTTCTGATAATAAAATAGAATTATCCCTACCCATGATACACCTTTCTTACGGAGTTGACTTTACTGCTATTAATAGTTTCCTTATTTTGTTTGCTGTTTCACTACAGCATTTGCAGCTTTTCCCTCCCCTGTGAGGCCACACATCTATGCTGAGACCATAGCAGCCAGGACATGGAAAACAACAGCCCCTCCCAGCACCCCACCCCTCTCTCAGAGGTATCTCTTACAGCAGGTGCTCCAAGTGTGCAGAGGAGCAGTCTCCAATGCCCTGCTGCATGGCTGCTCTGAGGAGACAGCACTGGAGAGCTCTCTGATAGCTGGCTGGTCAGAAGAAGGCAAGAAAGGCCCAGTCCTATCTCCCGTGTTGTGGAAAGCCCAGCAGGTATGCTTTTTTGGTGTTATTTAATGAAGAACAATGTTACAAAATGGCGCAAAGTGGACAACAGGCCCCTCCTCAAAAGAATGAAAAATACCTAAAAGCTGGTAGCCTTGCTTTTGTACTTTCTACTGCATACTCAAGAAGCATCATGCCCTACTCCAGTATATAACAGATGTTAATAAACCCCTTCAGTCCTGCCAGCTTAAACAGAGGAGAGCACTCGTGGTTTGCATGCACTGTTTATAAGGTTTCTCCCTCTTTCCTGCTAGCTGAGCTCAAAAGGAAAAGGTGAGTGAAAAAGTGGGTAGGAACATAGGCTGCCCTCACCTTCACAGGCGTCTTCGTGTCGTTGAAAATTTCATTGAGTGATGTGCCATTAGGTGTGCTAGGAGAGCCTGCGGGGGTTTGAAAGAAGAGTCAGGAAAGAAAGGTTTGCACATAAAAGACCTCCCCTTGGTGTGTTGGTCAGGTGTCAGGTCACTGGAGCAGCTTTCCTTCAAGAGGGTGTGTTTGAGCACAAGCCTGTGCCAGTGGAAGGTAGCCATTACTCAGGGTGTGATTAAAGCTGCTGCATTTGATACAGTAGACAGCCTTTTTTCTAGGTCAAACATTAGTGGTGTGGATTGTGTGTGACTGAAGGCAAAAATGGCACTGACTATGCATCAATGAAATTGTGTGAGTTAATAATATTTAATCATTTCCCGTCATACTACATCGCTTATCACCAAGTGTCTCCAAGCTTAATTTTGCCAACTGAGATCTTTGTCTCTCTGACAGCCACTTTTCTTTCGGACTCAATTTAAAGTAACAAGAGATTTTAACAGAGTTTTCCACCTAGAGGCAAAATTACCATGCTGAAAGTCCTTACCAAAAAGATTCTATTTGGCCCTCATAAGAATATTTATTCAGGATGGTTTCACCTTGAAGCAAAATGATAATTTTTACAGATTTTTATCACTGCATGAATTGCTAATATTATTTTAAAGAATTGTAGTACACAACAGTGTTGGTAGGTCTAATTGTAGTAATCTGATCAATTTATTGTCAATTTATTGTCTATTATCACTCTGACTTTTTTGCTTATCAGTCTTTATTTGCCTTGCTTGCTTGTTTTGGTTAACAAAATGCAGCAGCTGACATCTAAATGGCATTTTATTTTTTAAGAAGAAAAATTAACCCCATATTATCTAAATTTGAAACTAGGAAAGCATATACATTTGAAGACAAACTTTGAGTGCAAAATTTGAGTAGGAAATACATTGAAAATAGAGAAAAAGATTTCTTCTCAAAGATTATTTTTCTAAAACATTTTCACTCCACTGAACTTGTCGTGCTTCTACAGCATTCGTTAAATTATAGCCTTATAAGACCTAAGAATCATCGGCCTTAGCAATTTTTTATTTAATGGGCAGACATACAACAATCAGATTTGATTTTACCTGTAGAAATGGAGGGAATGTCTTCCACCTTTTTGCCTCCTGTTCTCTCTGCTGATATTTCATCTTTCCTATCAATCAAATAGAAATGAGGGATTTAATTATCTGCATATTTTAACGGCAATGAAAAAAGTGTGAAAAACTAAAACCATATAGAAGTGACCCCTATATTAAGTGTGAAGTAAACAAGAGAAGTTGCCTCTAATAGAATGTTTTGTGGCCTGTGGAACAGCATAAGGACTACCAATCCTGTCAGGAATTTGCTCAGAAGTTTTGTGACAGATTTTATCAGTGCCACCAGAGGGGTGGGATCACAGAGATTAAATCAGTGCACTGGGTCTGGTTTTTTTTTTTTTAACTCTTTGAAGTCAGTGAAGGGTTGACCACCATGTGAGATGAAAGCAAGACTTCTTATGCATACCCTAAATCAACCTTTGTCTCCTTTGCTATTTCTCATCCTATCAAGGTAGTCCAGTGAGAGCTTTGGGATTCTTCTAATTTTAGAGCCAATGGACATTTCGGGTTCCAGGTGTGCTTCATATGGTGTGGTGTGAGAAAATAGTGGGTGGTCTAATTTTTCAGTTGTCAGCCTGCATTATAATACCGTAAGGATGCCTCCAAATAGTGATAGTATCAAATCATATTCCTGAATCCAGGTAATTTTGAGATGTAGAAATGTTAATATTTTCTTCTGGATGTACTATTCAGGGGTTAATGCCTACCATGACCGCCAAGGAGGACAGCTAAAAACTCAAGTGAGAATATGGTGGGTACGATGTATCACAGGATTTGGTCTGGTTTTATTGATAATTATTTTCTGTTTTGAGTTTTACAGTCATGTGGTGATGGATACATTTTTATTAGCTACTGTTAGCTTGCCTGAAAAACAGCAATAGTATCTATCTCTACTTACATTTTACAATAAAGAGATGTATTAAAGATTCTTCTGCTTAGAACAGAAATTATTCCATAGCCTTAAAACCAAATTGTTATTAATTTGTGGCTTTTCGGAAAATTTAGGTTCTTAGATAAGAATCTTCTAAGGGACATTTTGAGAGTTTTCTCTCTTGAAATTGGGGAGTGAAGTATAATTCCTCAAATTTTCTACAGTGCATGCAGATGGAGTATTTGTGAAAACTGGAATGAGTGAAAGAACTAAGGGCACTGCAAATGTGTAGTGTGGTGTTAACTGAGACAGCATAAATCTTGTATCATAGACAGAAAAGGTGTCTGAGCTGCATCTCTATACAAGAACAACCTAGATGTTTAATAGCATAAATAACATGTATGACAACTGATTTACCACATCCTCTGGATATCGTTTGTGATGCGAATTAACATATTATTTGTAATGTTTTCACAATGTTAACTAGTTACATGTTGTATCTATAATTGGAGACCGATTCCTCTACATGACAGCTACAGAAGATACAAAATATTTCCTAAGCCACACAATAGAAAAGATGAAGTCCCACCACGCGTAATCAATGCTGTCTGTATTCCCAGCTAAAATACAATCAATTTCATAGAATTTACTTCACCTTCTGAATTGTGTCTAGGGAAAACAGTACTGTTCACAAAGAACCTAAGAACTCTGAGATCAGTCGCTTCGCTTAATGCCTTGCTGCCACTGCTTGCAGTAGGATGAATGAAAAGACCTCCCCTTGGACTTCCAGGGGAGTTTAATTAGGGCCTGCATTATTAAAAATGTGTCAGATCTCCCATGTCAGAATAAATTAAGATGCATAAGACCTCTGTGATAATGAGACAGTGTAACCTAAGAATGGAAAAGATCATTTGCCTGAAAATCAGAGAAAACTGAAGAAAAAAACAATACATCAATTAGAAGCTAGGGACTATGATTTGTCTGGCTGCACTATAGTATTTATATGCAGAAAACCAGAGTTCGGTATGGTAGCTTTAATCCTGCCATTCTCGGATTTCTGAGCATTGCTAGGAGCATACTTTTCCCAAAGAGTTTACAGAATAAAGTATCACATTAGTTAACATCGTCATGATGTATAAAAATGTGGGAGAAACCTAAAGTGAAGGTATAGAGTTTCCATATGATTTTTTAATTTAGCCTCTCAGCTAAACTTTTATTAAACTCTATGACTTTCCTTTTGAGAATTAGAGCAACTTTTGTCACACTCCCAATCAACACTAGTCTAATGCAAAGCCATGTCTCTGTCAGGGTTTCATGCTCACATTAGTCTGAGAAAACGTTCAGTGGTGTCTTGAAATGAACAGGTAAATCAGACATTTGGCTGCATTCATTATTTGTGATTCAGCTACTGTGTCCTGTGATACATCCAGTATACACATCTCTCACAGCACACACAAAATACGCCACAGTGCTATCTGAATATCTGCTCACATCCACACACATCTACACGAATCTTGTCAAAGAAGGCAGTAACATCAAGTGGCAAGGTTCTGCTTGTGCTACTTACCTTTCCTGGAAGGTTCTATGTTTTACTCGCTGCAAAAAGATTAAGAAAAACAGCATTTTACTAGTGGGTGTATCCAACCATTGAGCCTGTTAGCTCTTTTGTTTACTATAATTTTATGTTTTCCTTCTAAGATGTGCCCCCTCCTTTTCCTGAGCAATATTTTGCCCTTAAATAAGCAGGCGGGGAGGGACTCGGAAGTCTCTCTCAGTTTCTAAACAAATGTCAGTAATCCTTACCCGTTGAATTATTTCCAGGTGCTCTTGGGAATTGCTGAAGTTTTTGCCAATGTCGAATATGCAAAAGGTTTCCCTCTGGCAGGCAGTAACCCAGTTCTGGTATTCAGAAGTATCAGGAATCCGATCCAGAAAAATACGAAAGGCTTCCCACACAGCTTCCTGGCAGACTGAGTAAGAAGAAAGGGGCTGGGGCTGGATGCTTTGTACCCAACAGTAAACTTGAAAGCCTTTTAAAAGTGATTCGGCATTTACACACTCACCACTCAAGACGAAGGAACACGCTTCTTCAAAATGTTGTTTAAAAATGCTTTTAGAGAAGGGGATTTTCAAACTTACCAGAAAAACCATTTTAACCAAAACTTGCTAGTAATTTAAAAGCTGTTGCCTTTAGCACTTTACTTTGCAAAGTTCATTACTGTGAGATGGGACATTTATTTTCAGTACTTGATGCCTGCTTTGGCTTAGAGTGAGTTCATTATCTTCATTATCTAAAATATTGGCGTCTCTGAAATTAGTGCAGCCAGTTTCTCTAAGTATGCTCTAAGCTTGCTGTAGGGATGTACTCACCTAGCTGTGTTAGGGCCCCTCAATAATACCTCAGGAACGACCTGCCCTCCCAGTAGAGCAGCTGCATGTGGAGCAGATGTGGTCAGATTATTAAAAAGGAACAGGCTATCTTTTGAAGAGATGTATTTATTATGAGCTAAAAATTAAAGCTACTATCAACCTCCTTTTTCTGGCAACTCTCTGGTATTTGTTTTTCTGAGCACTAACTGGTGAATAAAGATATACCATCTGATGATAAGTAATCCAGTTACCAGATAAACATGACACATGACCAGTTGAGGAGGCATTGTAGTGTGTTCTCCCAGTTTGCCCCGCATAAGGGACTGTCCTCATGGTGACCTAAGCTATGAAGTGTTAGTTCAGAGTTGGTATAGGGTCACAGTAGGCTCAAGTGTCCAACAGTAACAGTCTGAGCTCCTATAGCTGAGCTGTTTTGTGTTGTGTGCTCATCCCTGGAAGGAGAGAATACATATGTATGTAAAAAAAGAATAAGATTGTCTAAATTTTCTTACCAGAAAAATTCTCTAGAGGACTGATATTGATGCCTTAAGTTTTAACTTTTATAATTTAAAATTCTGTACTGTCTAGAGTATAACTCTGAAGTTTTTTGTAGTCTGTTAGTTGCTGCTCTCTTAAGCTAGATAGACATAACAAACCCTCTCCAGGCCTGCCCTCCAAGGACACCCAGCCTGTCCTAGGCCCAAAATGTAAACCAACATCTTGGGAAGGGGCGAGGAGGGGGGGGAGGTGAGCTTGGGGAAAATTACATCATTAACCGAAGCTTTAATTGGAGAATTGAATTTGATATGCAAAATAGACCAAACTTATAAAAGTATGAAGAACTCGTGACCTGGGGTCCATCTTGGGGGTCCATCTTGGCAGTAGCCTCTGGCTCCCCAGGGTGTACCTTTGAAGGCCCTTCAAATAAATACCTACCTTTATTCCCTTACTCTTGTCTAGTCTCTTTTTTTTCGGTGGCCTGATAAGGCATCAATATGATCCTCAGTGCTATTACAGTTATAAATGTGTCATGGGACTTGGAGGTGGGGAGGTCATCTCCTAGGCTTTAGACACAGAAAAGAACAGACCTGAAAGTATATCTCCAAAACAAAATGAAGGTGAGATTGTCCCACAGATGGATACAGGCTCTAAGGCTCCAGCTACCAAATTACCTTTTCATGAAGGATTGTACTGCAGTTACAGATTCAAGGATGACGCTTGCATCACCACATTTTCAAGTGTACTTCTTTTCCTTTATCAGGTTCATCAGATAAATTGACATGCTCAACTGGGAGGGCAGAAGCCTTTATCAGAAGTTCGGATCCTTCCTTGAAGGAAGATTTCTTTGATGTTTTGGTGAAAGACATTGTAATGGAAAATATGTGATTGTTCAAGGGAGCAGAAACACCTTTTTATGAATGAGTGTACAAATTACTCAGCTGCAGAGACATGTTTTGTTGCTTGCTTTTTGGGAAGTACTCCAGTTCCAATTGAAGAACTGGATGACACCTGCTTAGAAAAATTTTTAAGTGTAGGACGCTGCTGGGAAAAAGGAGTATAAGTTTAAGGCTTCTTGCACAATAAGACTTATAGAGTCCAATATCCCGGCTGATGGGGAGCTCTCCAAAAAGATGGGTAGTACTGCCATATTCAGTTTTTTAAAATGAAAGTGTCATAGTTACAGTTTTTTGAGTTCAGGTCAATGATACCTGTCTGTTTCAGGATAGCTTTTCAGCCCAATCTGGGATGTAACCAGGGAGGTTTCAGGGACTTGCAGGATTAATTTCTGTTTAAGAAATGCTTTTTGGGTCAGTCTCTGTGACACATTTCAGATTTCTGTCTAATGCCCATTGGATGCTGCAATGGAAACCAAATATTTTTATGTCTATAGGAATAGCTACAGACATTAGTGCAGTTCTCCCATGCTGCTTATAGCAAGTGGCTGCTGGAGTAAAATTTTTGCAGCTCTGCATCCTGATCTCATTTCAGAGAGAGCTAGTTGGTTCCCTGAAAGAGACCTGAGGAGCAGCCAGGTTACACAGATGAATGTGAATGGTTGGTGCCTGATAAACGGAAAAATAGATAAGCAAAGGTGAATTAGGAAATAGATGTTGCCTTAGATACTTGCATCCCCAAAATGCTGACTAGGTTTTAGAATTAGCTTTGGACTGTCTAGCTGCAGTGCAAATGCATGCATTACTCTAATATAAAATGGAACAGCTCTAGAATGAAAGACTGGGAGGGGTAGAGGAAGGGAGAAATTTGGATCAAAAATTGGAATGGTAACTCTATGGGCTTTCTGTAGGGAAGGGAAGAAAAAAAAGAGCTGGGGAGGGACTGATCTAGTTGAGAAAGTCTTATTTTTAAAATGTCTCAAATATTTCTTATGCCCTAAGTTTTTTTCATGACCTGCTGGCAATTATCTCAGTCTTCATTATATATCAACACTGCCACAGACTTAATATAGCTACAGATATGCCAACATATTTGTGCAATGACCATTTAATAATTCTGTTGCTTGTCTTACACTGGTGCTATTAATTCTGGGTAGCAATGATGGTACCTGCTCTTTTGAGAAAGGTGGTACTTCTTTCGACACTAATGCAAGCAGAATTTGTTCTTCATGTTCAGCCATGCTAGAACACTGTGCAATTACTCTGAGTTCATTAGTCCTTTGAGTGCATTGTTTTATTTTCTTCTGGAAACTGTCTATCTTGAACCCTGCTGATGCACATGCAACATTTGATTATCTATGTAAAAATAAAGCATAAAGTCAATAGCATATACACTGCCTGAAGGTGAAGAACAAGATTCTGGAAAATTACTGTGTTTCCTCAGTTAAAGGAAAGACTTTGAAGGAGGAAGTACACACTAAAATAATCATCTTACCTCTTAATCTATAGTAAGCTTGGTGACTGGCTAGAATCTGTTTCACCGATTCCTGTGGGCAAACTTTCACACCAGTTGAGAAAAAGGATGACCTCTTTGTTCGGTGTTTTGCCATGTCAAATATCCGCCTTATGGTTGATATCCTGGACCGCTTTGTTGTTCTTTCTGTTTTGTCTGACCCTGATGTGACTGCAAGATGTTTGGCTTCAGCACTGTTTATTTTATTGGGAATTTCTGTAAAAAGTAAAAACCAAGAATGTACATAAACGTACTTTGCCGAGGCAGTAGGTATCCAATGCAAGGTCGTGTCTGGAAAATAGACATGAACTTGAGAATTCTTTTTGTTACATTGTAGTGGTATCAGTGCACTGAGTCAATTATTGGGCTGAGGAGAAGTGGCCTGTGACCACATGGGGGAACTGAGGCTAAGTGACTTGGTAACTAATTCCCTTGTATTTAAACACGTGACCCCAGGACACACAGGGTAAAAGTTTCAGAAGCTCTAAATCCTGTTTTCAAAAGTGACTTTGGATTAGATCCACAAAAGACACTTAAGTTCTTGAACTTTGTGCTACAGCATCTCATTTGTAAGCGTATCACCCTGTAGGGAAATTTACAGAACAGTGATAAGTAATGTGAACACTAGCAGATAAGTAAAATGAGAAATAGCTGTACCTTAAATATTTAAAATCTTATCTTTCCTTTGGGCTTCAAGTGACACTTTCCTTTCAAATCAGGTTCATAATCTTGAAGCTATCCCAAGAACTAAACCCTGAAACTCTCAAAAGTTGAACAGGAGTTTCATTGCCTTTGGGAAAAGAAAGACCTGTTTCAAGCTCTCTTTTACTCTACAGTGCACTCCTCTATCCTTCCCTCACATAAACTGAAGTATTAACCAGAACAGGCTATGATTGTTTGCTTGCAACTGGATAATAGGTGTTGGGAATGCTCTGGCATCGTATTTTGATAAATCTTGAAATGTTCCTGGCAAAGTGGAACAGCTACAGTAGAAAAAAGTGAAATCAGTGACTAGGAATTGAAGACCTAGGATTAAATTTTACTTATGAAGCTATTCAATTATGAAAAGTGGAAAAGCTTCTAGTCTGTCTAAATAACCTCAAGCATAAGAACACCCATCACCAAAATTCAGGACTCATCTGGTTCCACTTCCTAAGTATTTGTGTTGCAGTATTACATTACATAGCAGCTGAATTCAATGTAAAAAATTTAATGGTAAAAATAACATATAAATTACACATTTAAATGAGCTGAAATACAGCCCTTTGCAGGATTGTATGACAGGAACAATGAGTATCTTTTAGATTATTTTCCAAAATTTTGTATACATGTTTGTGGAGATTAACAGCCTGTCTGAGTCTGAATCTGACATTGATCTCAGCACAATCCATGTCTACTCGTGAGAAACTTAATCAAGAGAAGCAAGAAATTCAGAACAATAGAGAGACTAAACAGCAGATACAGCTGCAGCTGGTGTTTATTTGGATTCTTGGGATGTCTGTGTTGTAGACAACTAATAATAGTATGGTGTAGTTAAAACAGCCAATTAATCTATTGTGGTAGTTAAGCAAGCAATGGACAATTAACATGAATGATAAACATACAAAAGTGTATATATGACACTGGCTTTTGGAATAAACGCTTTTTGCCTGCACTTTACATTAGACTTAGTGTGTGTCATGTCCACCTCAACTGCGACACATGTTGATAAAGATGTTAAAGCAAATTTGGAAATACCCTTTTTGGTTGCCTTTTCATACATTCAATACAGTCATTATAGATGAAAAATAAAGAAAATTATGAGCAGAATAGAAGACAATTTGAAAGAATTGCAAAACTTTAAGCAAGGTATGTGTGTTCCTGAATCCTGATGAATCAAAAAAAATTACTTTGAAAAATGGTTTAAAAGCTTCTAATGGAAGAATAAAGGGAAATAATAGGGTTAAAAAGGAATAAGTTCGGTAGGAGTAGCACTATCAAAAAAAAAGAGTAAAAAATAATCAATTTGCTGGAGAAAGAAGAAATGTCATGCTGTGTATAACAAATACTAATTATCCTATTCTTAGGCAAATCAAGACAAAATAAGGAAGGTTAAAAACACATTATCTTAACGCTTTGGAATTGTGCTAATTAAATGTTTAAAGAAAAGTGGGCAGATAAATGATAAGAGAAAAATAATTGAAAAACATCCTTTTATAAAAAGAATAGTATGTGAAATGAAGAATGGGGAACATTCTGCCATGTCTGTCAGTAGACATATGTATGCATGTCTATCTATATATGTCTCAGTTCTTATTTAATTTCCAAATGAACATCCAATGTTTACTATGTAGAAATCATAATGGTAACATCTATATTTTGAGATAGGTGCTACTCTGATATGGAAAAAAGTTGACTGCTTGATTGTGATGGATATTGTCTGAGAGAAAGGAAGTTATAAAACAAAGGCAATAGGTGATTGTTATTACTTTTTAATGTGTGCCAGGGACAGTGATCTGCAGACCTGTAACTGCCTAATTGTTGCAAGGTAGTTTAAAATGATGATGCAGTCATATAATGCTTGACATTAAGTGAAATGGAAGTAATTTTTCCACATTAATGTCAGGCCATGAACCATAAACTTCATAAAAAGAATTTCCCCAGTGAAAACATGTTGTTGGGTTCAACAGAAACCGTAAGCGACCAAACACTGAATCAGCTGAGACATAGAGTTATTTGAATGTTATAGGGGATGAGAGAAGAAGATCCAATGCCATTGAAATCCCAAAGCAGATTCTTTAAATCCTCTAGAAGAGAGAATCAAAAATCCACATGGAAAGTAGCCAGTTGTAAGTCTATTACCTTTTACAAGGTGTATTAACTGTGGTAGACCAGCTGCCCAGGCAGCCCGACCAACTGGGGCAGAGGATTTTGTCACTAAGCTCTTTGATAGCTTTTGTATGAAGCAGAGGCCTTTCTTGAAGGATTTTCTTCTTCTCCAGGATTTACCTCTAAGTCTTTAACTTGAATTAAGAATTATACTATTCGCAAAACTGACAAAGGAGATTCTTCTCAAATGATTGTTGTAATGATTTCAAAGTGTCCATGTTAGGGCCCCTATTTGGACTTTCATTCTGAGAAAGTGACCAGATATTTTCTGCTTTCAGTTTGCACAGTTCTGCCACCTTATTCAGGGTGGGTGTAAATTCTTCTTCTTTTCATTCTTTCCCTTCAATGCTCTTTTTTTTCCCCCCTTTTTTTTTGAGAGAGATCTGCTTCTAAAGTATCTTTATTGTAATAGGTTTAATTTAATTTGTGTCTTGCAGTTAATAAATTTCTCTTACTAGAATAACTTTTATTATCATAATTCTTTGAAATCACGTTTTTACTTAGCTTAAGCAAAATTTGAATTGGAGAAAGCATCAGCCTTTCTCTCCACGTGATTGTCCAATATTAATTTCCTAATATTTGCTGACTGTGAATGGAAGAAAACTTGCCTTCTGGTATAAACATTTCCTCATAATTCTTCAGATCTGTGTTTTCCCCCATGTCTATGGAAATTCTGAACTGAGAAGTTTTTATGCAAGCCTCACAGATGTTTCAGCCATATACTTTACTAAAATATGCCTCCATCTACACCTTTTTAGATGCTTTGATTTCAATATGCTGGGTTGAAAAAAAAAGAAATCAAAAAGACACATGCTATTATGAAATTGAATCCTTATATATTAGCTGATCCTTTTTCTTTTTGTTATGCAACGTAGTAATTGAGTAAACTGGAATGATGCAAATTCTACAGGTACATAATTTGATCATGTAAATAATCCCAATAACAGTAGGCTGATTAACTTTTCTTAGAAAAAGTAATTCTTGTAATTTTTTCCTAAGTATTTTTTCTGATACAAATGCATGCAATCAAAATATTTAGTGTTTACCATAAATATACCCTGCCCAATTTGACTTTTTCTTATCTAACCCTGTTGTTTCACAGAGGTGACTGTTTCAGTTTTATTTTTAAAAGGCATGTTTAAGTTTTTTAGTTTTCTTTGATAGTTCTAGGGCAGGATAGATAACTGTAGAAGTCTGATAATGCTTTACTCCAGCTAATCTCCAAGATGCCTTAAACAAAGGTCTAACTCTCCTTTATTCTCCCATTAAAAAATCTACACCATGCCCAAATTTTCCAGGTGACATACTTGAGGAAAAATACTGAGGTAGTTTTACCAAAGTTATCTACAGAGTCACTGTCAGCTGTTGTTAAATTCTGGAGTTCCTGACCTCTAGCCATGAACTTAGACAAATATAAAAAAAAATTTTCAAAACTCCATAAAACAATTTTCAAAATATGATACAGCTATGTAATTCATATAGGATCTAATCGAAGTGCTTTGATATCCATACCAATCTCTCAAGGGCGTAGTACTGTTCTTCAGGTTTTGGGTTCAGGCAGATAAATGGTATTCATTTCTCATATTAAAAATCTGAAATTCTTGAGATTAGGCCGGGCCTCTCCTCTATGTCTCTTGAGACCTGCATTACCAAATTTATACCCTAACTAAAATTACAAGGCAGGAGGAACAGATTTCAAAAGTTCCTATATGTTCTTAATAATCTGCATGTTGAAAAAGGAAAAGTACATCATTGTTGAAATGGATTCTAGAGAAAAATAAAGTTATGCTGATAATTGGTCAGCTTTTTTTTTTTTAATTTGCTTTTATAAACACAGGAGCAAGAGGTTCTTATTCATACCTTTTTGTGTAAATGAAGTGGATGCTTCTCTATATAGCTTTATTAATTTCTCTCTGTTAATAGTACTTGTTTTGGAAAGCCTCAAATTTTGGAGCTGGTAGTTTGGGTTTTTTTCATCAATGTAGGTGACCTCTGGGTAGAAACATTTATCTACAGCATTGTTTTGCCAGTAAACATTTATTTTTATTTGACTGGAGAAAATTTAGATGCTATTGACTACGAAGAGAAGAATTTAAAATACGGTAACTAAAGATTTGACAGCAAAATTTGAGGTGACAAAATTGTTGAAGTCTGAATAATTTACCATTAAAATCATCAGAAGGTTTGAAATATGCGAAAAAGCAGATTAGTCTGAAAAATCACTGGATGTTCTTAGGATAGAGAGGAGTGCTTGATTGATAAATGGGACATATTGCCTGCAGAATAAAATAATAATTGAAAGATAAGGCTTATGTGAGGGGAAATGTTGAAATACAATGAGGAAAGCTTATCAAGAAGGTTAATTCAGCAAAGATCCCATAAACATGTTGTGGTTAAATTTATAATTGAGCCAGTAACAAAAGCACGGCTGACTAGTCCTGCAAAGTTTATCCTGAGATCTCTTAGTGGGCTGACCAATGTAAACATCAGATGGAGCATAGAAAGTACAAAGAGAGGTAATAGCCTGGGCTCTTTCCCTAGAGACACTCTCCTGCATTCATGGCAATAGTGAGGATCCCACATTCTAATGGCACTTGCCAGTGACAGGGTGCCCATGACATGTCCTCTCCCTATATTCCTTTAAAAATCTTTATTTTTTGTGGTGTATTTCCTCAGGTCAGTTGCATGGGAAGAGTCTAACTGGATTTGAAGGGGCTTAGATGAGCAGGGACAGATTAAGATACAGCATGGCTTTATCACCAAATGCTGCCTCCATCCTGTGTGCAGCAATCTCTATCTCCCTATGCAGATGTGAAAGTGGAGGCCCTGTCCTTGTACTCTTGCTGATGTTCAGGGCTGCTTTGCCACTGCTTTGTCAGACACTGCAACTTTGGCTTTGTTTACATTGCATTTCCAAGTTTTTTTGGAATGTTTCCAAGCATTAAGCCTCACAGTTTTGAAAAGTTCAGAGTGTGGAATTCCATGCCAGAAAAATTAATGCTAGTATTTAATCTGCTCAGGTCTTGTCTGAGAGCTCAATGCCCTTTGACCCAAGGCTGTATGGCTTGCTTGAACTTATCTTCATGTCTGATACGCTGTTCAGCTGTTTTTAATGCACACAGTGAAAGAACCTTGGAAGGAATTGCTGAGGGGCTCTGCCACAATGGTTGTTGCATCCTGGTGGGCCTTATCTGGGCTCTGACTGGGGTAGCTGAGACACAGGGGAGAGCTCACTTTGGATCTCACTTCTTCAGGTTTAGTGCATTCAGCCAGTGAACTGCTGAGTAAGAGGGCAGTATCCACTACTGTGGGGAAGTTTTACTGAAAGATAGGCAGCTGACATTAATGCTTAGCTTCAGTAGATGAGGAATTGCGGCCAGAGGAGAATGCTTCTGTTCCTGAAAGAGGGCTAAGACATGTTTATTAATTTCTCAGAATGAATATGGACAATGATGAGCTTGGTAATTCCTGTACGGTATGTTGGCTTTGTGAATGCCATTCTTAAACGTGACTAAACAGTAACATTGCCTGTGGAATGAGGCCTGGATCTCTAATTGTGGCAATTGTGTATCTACAGGGGCCAAGTCCAGGCCTCCAGTTTGGAAGATCCTGTGTCCAGCTGGCTAACATTCACTCATGAGCTTCCTGTAGAAGTACCACAAAGATGATGGCTACATGCTCAGCACTATAGAACCCTTCCTGTACCTAGTAATATCTTGTATTATGCAAGACTCAGCATCACCTTTACATGTTAGGGAGGTGCCAGGCTCTGCTTTTGCAGTGGAGACTTTACACTGAAGACAAAATATGCCTGACCCCTGTATCTCTTGCTTGGATTCAGCATGACAAAGCATCACCTTCACATATTTACAAGCTGCATTCAAGCTCTCTATGACACAGGAGAGGAGTTCCAGGCTTCTGCTTAAAAGGTAAGTTCTATAATTTTCAACCTTTTAAAGACTATGTTTGTTTTTAGAATTAGATCTGTACCAAGGGATTTTCCTTCTTGAGAATTCAGGAAAATGGTGGATTTTCATAAATCCTGCTTCTTTTCAGAAACACATGATGATGTTTTAAATGTTTCTGAAAGGTGAAGAATCTGGAATCTGGTACTGTTTAACAGTGCACTAATAAGGTAAGTCTCCCATGGATCTTTGTGATACATGCCTCTTGTAATCCTTATGTTAAAAATACTAAATGTTTGGTTATAATGAAACAACCTACACCTCAGAACATGTATGGAAATAAATCTGAAGAAGAATGCGATAAATTCTGAAATATATAACAATGACATTAGTAAATGTGCTAATTTTAATAAAAGCTCCAAAACTTTTTGTTTTAATTGTTTTATGTTCAAAGCTAGGTGGCATTAAGTAATGGTTCTTTTTCAGAGCCCTTTAAATTAACCTGGATTTACATTTTGATACCAAAGATCATGGCTATCATCAACCAATGTGCTCTTGGATTTCAGTAAGTGTGAAGAATTTAACACTGGGAAGCTAAAATAGATGTCAGAATCCTTCAGCTGTTCCCCTCCTCTTCTGCTCATACGTATCTGTGTGGTTTTCTATGCCAAGTGGAGAAATACAATTGATAACCAGCTTCAGGAAGAAACTTGTTTGTTTACTGTGAATTTGGAGCAATTACTATGAAATTTATGCACAGGCCTTATAACAGACGAACAGTTTTTTCTTCCTCTCTAGAGGAGATAATTTAGTAACTTCTTTGAATTATACTAATTATACAGTACATGGGAAAATAATTGTAGTGAATTATCTACTTATTAGAGATGAGAACAGAAAGCATAACATGCAACTGGTAAGATTTTCCTGCTTTTGTGAATATAATTGTCATATACTAATGACGAAGCCACATTCACAATAAATGCTATCTGTACACGCCATAAATATTAAACATGCTAAAATCTTAGAGTCAACATATGATTTTGTCAGATTTTCTTGCAACCTGAAAAAAACATAGTAAGAAACTCATGTTTTCATAGATGTAATCGGTCTCATTAAAGGTAGAAATTTTTGTACTCTCTTTCAGACAGAAAGGTGAAAATTGTTATTCATCAACTCTGCTAACTTCTGCTGCTGGAATTCATAAAAAACTTCAAAGGCCATCTATGGTTTAATTGCCAATTTGTGAGTTTTGCAACAGTCTGCCTAAAGTCCAGAACCTGGACTAGAAACAGCGTTGAAGAGCGACTGGTTTTAATGCTCATGTATGAAACATGTATCTATTTATATTTCTTTCAGCATCTTAGAAGCATTTGACCTGAAAAGCTGTTCTATTAATTGATATGGATATGATATCAAAAGATGCAAGAAAATGCCTTAAATGTTTGTGTAGTTCTTGGAGGGATGCATCCAATCTGCAGTGATAAAACTCAATTGAGAACCTCTGCTCTTAATTTTCTGCTAAGTTATTCTCAAGAGGTACAGCCATTCTCTGAGAAAGTCAATGAGACAGCTTAAGTTCAAGTTCCAGTGATGCTTTGCCATGTATGTCAACATTTGAACAGTTTTGATGGTGCAAGTCAAAGAGTTGCAGGGCAGAATGGATTTATTGAGGTAACTATATTCACATATGATAACAATTAGGATGTCTGGTGTATGAAAAGGTGCCAGAAGCCCCAGTGTCATCTCCTTACTTCTGTTTGTGTAATTGGAATTGGTTGATTTTCCTCACAGTTTAGGGTCACTCATTCTGCAGTACAATCTATGGTCTCTGGCTGATTGACTCCAATTCATTTTGATAGAGCATGACTTGCACTTAACCTTACTTAACTTAGTTACGTACCAAGCTGCATAGAACAAGTTTGGTTTGGAGGACACGTAATCCAATTCTTGATCTTAGCACGAGAACTTATTCATCTAGCTTTGAGGCAGAAGAGGAAAGGGAAAATAACTTGAATAGAAATGTCTTCATTTTGTGCCGTCATCATGAAATCACAAAATTAAAGTTGAATGCATGGCTGTTTCCTGTCTGAAACTGCTGGGGTTTCTATGATCTGTGCTGAGTCATACGTATGAAAGGTATACCTGCAACACAGCTACTAAAACTGGTATTTCAGGTAACATGGTTACTGAGATTGTCGATATAAAATTGGGTAAAATCTGAGGGAGGTATTGAAACATTTGAGTGGCCAGTAAGAAGGTAAATTTGGCTCTGTGCTGAAGCAGAAATTTAAAAGCCAGTAGAACCTCACCAATGAAAAGACAGGCATGGTGGCCTAAGCACAATTAGTTATGTAGCTGTGAGTCTGGGTCCTACTGATTTGCAGATATCTGTGTAACCAGGCAGATGCTCTGAGAATCAGCCCAGAAAACTCTGCTGCTACCCTGGTTCATGACTGCAATGCTTCTTTCCAGCCAGGATTCAGTTTCTGTGTCACACCTCAGGTCCTCGTGCTTTTGTGAAATGAGGACAGTAGTGTTCTCTGTCAGAGCAGGTATTTGGTGAGGGTAAAACTGGTGGTGTGCTTGCATACAATGATAAGGCATGCTAAAATTATGTGAGGGCATACAAACACACCTACACTGTGGCAGGTGTCAGGGTACTCCCAGATGATTGTTAATCTTATGTTTTCCAGACAGGTTACTGTTCTGAAGTCTCTGTTCAGTAAGTAGCAACTGACAGTGACTAAATGGCAGCAGACATGTATATGAAAGCAGATAGATATGTCTTTCTTTTTAAGAAGTGTGTTATTCAATATCACACATTCTGAAGGGGAAGAAATTGAAACACAGTTGGGCTTACAAAGTACAAACCTCATGGAATGTACAGGATAGTGCACCTAATTCCTGATTAACATGTAACAATTATGTGACAGAGGATGACCAGAAGACTAATTTTAATCCCAAAGGGACTAGGCTGGACAGAGTTAAAAAAAGAAGGAAAAAATATTTATATATTTTAAAACATCAAAATGCAGTAGAATGCATGCAGAATTTTCCTTTGGAGAAGAAAAACTGTATTCTGGAAAGAAAACACCATGTTTGCTATGTCTGATGGGTGGTGGCCATGTCACTTAGTGCACTGCTTACACCACAAAGACTCCAAAATTAGCTGAGAAATGAGCATGAACAATCTGGATTTCTAGTAGGTTAAGACTCCAAGTTATATTATTGTAGCCTGTAAATTAATGTCCTGTAGAGGGAGAAAACCATTGATTATTAATAGTGATCACCTTGTCCACAGGTGTTTTCTGAGAAAAAATCCCACATATCTTGCTGTTCATTCATAGGCAGTTCACTAATCCCTATGGCACGGGTGGGACAATTTCTGGAATTAATCTATAAGATTCAGTGACAATTGTCTAGTATTTGTAATAATGTTTGGCTTTTAGCCAGAAAATAAAAAAGATCAAACTCCATATGTAGTGTAGTGTTACATTTGTTTGAGTGGGGAGAGAAAAAAGGAAAAGGCTTACTTTTCATAAGTTTATAAGCCCAACCAGGAAAGCCGACTTTAACATTATAATACTTATTTTATGGATGACAGTAGACATAAATCTTACTGCAAAAAGCAGATATCTCTTGTTTTCTTTCTTTGTTTGGAACTTTATATTCTTTGATTTTTCTTTTCCTTTGGCACAAATTTGCTTAAACTTTTTTTAAATTATTTTTTGAGGGCAATTAAAGTAATGAAGATCTGAAACATTTATTGCTGAATTAGAACAGCCTAGTGGGAAGGGGTGAGTCAGAATGAATTAAAATGATTTCATAGAGCACACACAAAGCCTTTGTGTCCTGAGGAATGGCTGAGTAAATAGCGGATATTTGCTTGCTGAGTTAAAAATGCCACAAAGCAGCCTTGAACGCGCCCTGGCTTCCTTACATTCTCAGTATCAAGTGCTAGGATGTACCCAGCATCAAGGCATAGTTTTGAGAGTTCAAAGCTCCTCTGTATTTTGGTATTTAATCTGGCTGCTCAGTAGTTTGCTATTCAGATTTTATGCACAGATTTTTTGCTGTCACAAGGTTTTTATCCCTCTCACTTTCCCTTTCCATTGCTAGAGACCGTTTTTGTCAGGACAGTGGCAAAATTATGGCCAGAATTAAACACCGTAACTCCGAAGTGTTTATTTTGCTCCCTACAGTTTCCTGTTTGTTTACTGTGGAACTGGAGGTGCTCCTGGAGAGCCTCCAAATGGTTGGGAGAAGGACTCTTTTGGTGCTTAAATAGGGACAGGGAGGAAGGACCAAAAAACATTACTAAGCAAGCTCCGTATTTCTTAACCTACCTTTTGTTAAATATAAATGTGAGATAATAAAGAATTTGAATTTTAATTTTTCTCTTTCATGAGGAAAAAAACAACTGACTAACCCTATAAATATTTAGAATTTTTCTCTATTTTTTTCATTTAAGACAGGGCTATTTTATATCTTAGCCTCTTATTTCCTAGTCTGTCACAGTTTATATGTACCGCAAATTTGAATGACCATAAGGGTCTCGAAACACCTATGCTAGGAGCACTGAGGAGTGGTTCATGTGAGTATTCAGACTACTGAGAGAACCCATATACTTTTGAAAAATATTTTCTGTAAGTGTCTGACCCTAATGCTAAGTCATGGAAGCAACTCTGCTCTGAAAAAGAAGTTTATTTACACAAGCATTAAGTGTTTTGAGATCTGTGTGCATATATTTGAAATAACATAGTTTGAAAATATTATGTATGGCATGACTAAACGTCAAAAAAGGTTAGTATTATACATTTATGCATACCACATGTACTTTGTAGAACCAGTGGCAAGGAATATTTCTAGTTATTTAGTATTGTTCTCTGTCAAGATTGCCCCCCATCATTTTGCTGGTCTTTTATGGAAAATGCATTGTCACATGCAATCACAACTTGCCATCCATGAAACTATGTGATGCCACTTTTACCACTATTGCTTTCTAAGCTGTAATTATAAATAGGGGCTGCGACAACACCATGAAGCATGCGTGAATTGCCTGGAATTCATTCTGTCTCTTTCCATCATAGAATATGCAACTTAAATGCAAGAGCAATGCATCTTGATAAAACTTGTTTTCTTGTCAGACATGAAGTATCATCATTCTCTCATTTTTGCCACATTTCCAAAATATCATTAGTGATTAAATGAAACTGTTTGCACAGAATTAAAAAGTAAAGTTCAAGAACCGTAAAACATAATTCTAGTGCTAACTAATACAGTATATTTCTCCAGGGAATTTTAAGTGCTTTAATTGTCCACTAGAGAAGATTTACACAATTTAACTGAAATACAAGAACTGTGTTCTGTATTTCTGTATTTCTTTAAGAAAAGCAGGAATTTCTTAAAAAAATCTGAAAGTGTAAATAAAACTTTCTAAACAGTATTGAGAGAAGACTGTATTTCACACTGCCTCCCTAACAAATATTTAGATAATGTTGGTGAGACTTGTCTTTTATAATTTTATGTTCTTTGCATTTAATTAACAGGCCTGACATAAAAATAGAAGGTCGTTTACTTCGGCACACATAGCAGTTGTAATGTTAGCTTTTAATTCAATTATACAAATATCAAAGCATAGATGGAAAAGTTAATGAGAAACCTCCTCCAAAATTAAATACATTCCCCAAAGCTCTAAATCTGTTGAATATGAGACTAACCAGGGAAAATCACATCACAGCCTTTTCTTTTTTGTTGCTGAAGTAGCTTTAAAATTGTGAACTTTTACGTGTTTTTACATAGAGCAATAGTTAGCTGATATATTAAGTACAGAGCAGTTGCCCGCATTTCTGTTTTCTTGTAAATAATTTTATAGTTATTATTACAGTAATCCTTACTGGTATTGCCATTTCTTGTATATTTGCCAGTATGATAAATCCAGAATTTATCTACCTAGAAGTTTTTGAAGTTGTTTTTTAAGAATGAGAGTAACTGTCTTCACTAGTAAATATAAAGATATACTTTGCTACTTTCTCTTCATTTCAGGGATAAAAGACCAACCATGTCAAAACTTAGATGATCTTTCAGCCTTTTTTCACTTGTATTTGTTTTAGAAATAATATTTTTTCATAACAGAATATATTCAGGTAAAATGAAGCTAAATAGCATCTCTTACAGATATTGTAAAACCTGCAAAACCCGCATGAGAAATAATGCCAGTGTTTCCTTTATCGGCTTTATAGCAGTATCAGTAAGTCTAGTGTCTCTAGCTGAATTGTCAAAACACCACATTCTAAACAAAAAATTCTGTAACATGAAAGCCCTTGTTCTTGCAAATATTTTGTTTCTCAACATATGCAATATAAAATGCGTCTAAACCTTTAATATATGAACTTACCTTTGCTTCCCTGAACTTGGAGAGCAAGGCAAATGATCAAAAATATTAATCCAGCTTTCAAATGCATGCTGTCTATTGATCATTCACAGTTTTCAAGACCAGTCATGCAGGAAATGAGAATATTTTGGTCAAGTAGAAGAATTCTGTTTCCTTGGAGAACTAAAATCCCCAAATGTCTCTTTTGTTATTATTTTTCAGGTGTCTCCAGCCTTGGACCGCATTGAATTGCAACTAGGTGGAGTGCAACAGGTGCCAGAGTGCAAGAGCTGGGTGAACCCCTCCAACGCCCACACTTTAGCCTGGGGGACTGGAGTGGTAAGACAAGAGTGACGAAGTTTTAAAAAAGAGCAGTGTCTGTTTCTGGAATAATCTGTTTATCTGCTGCTCAGACATAATCCCTCTTATGGTCCAGCTGGAAGAGCTTTCTTCATCTTATTAACCTTCTGGAGCGGCATCTGTCAACCCCAGAAGACTTCAACAACGCCACGGTAAACAACAGAAGTCTCTTCTAGTTCCTGTTGCCTTCGAACATCCATCCTTTGGGTATTCTGGAGAGATGGCATGTGAGAGCTAATTGTGCTGTCTCCAAATCTGTGGTCACAAACCCCAGGGAACTTCCTTAAATAGCTTTTTCCTGAAAGAACGTGCAGTGCTCAGCTCTTGCACTGCCTACGTCGTGGGATCCTCTCTCCCTCCTTGTACCACAAGGTTGCTGTTGCAATATTCCCGTCAGAGCAGTGATGGTGATGTTCTGTGACAGTGGTGAAGTGATGACTCAGCAGTAAGTTGCAGCAGTGTTCAGGGCTGGCACAATCTGATGCCAAACTGTGACTGGGGCAGGGAAAGTGCTGCGTGGTGGGAGGAAATGAGAAAGTGGTGGGAAATGCTGTTTCAAGCACACAGCTCTAACTAGGCCGAGAATTGGCAGTGAGTGAATACAGTGTTCAAACAGCTCTGCTCCAGTTTCCCAGATAAATATTCTGGTTACATATTGGCAAGGGTAAGTGATCCATACTTACCCTTTTATTTTCCAATACCTTTTTTACTGTTGCATTGCACCTGATAATGCAACCAGGTAGGCATTTCTACTGGTCTGTCCCCCTTAAAAATTTTTGTCCAAGTGCTTTAACATAAGAAGTATCTAGACTGGCAGCAAGAATCTGTAAGCACGTTACTTTAAGAGCAACCTTCATTTGAACCCAATCAGTATTCTATTTTTACTTAGGATTTAAACAATGGTAACCTCCCTCCCTTTCCAAGATTGCCTGATTTTAACTACTCAGACCAGCTACCGTGGAGACGAGGCTGCAACCAGACAAGATTTTGGTGGGGGTTTTTTCGTTTTTTTTTTGTTTTTTTTTTTTTGTCCTTTTTTTTGTTTGGTTGGTTTTTTTTTGCTTTGTTTTTTGTTTTTTTGGTTTTTTTGGGGTTTTTTGTGGTTTTTTTTGTTTGCTTGTTTGTTTGTTGTTGTTTTTTTTTTGTGTGTATGACCTTTCATGCACATTGTTTTATCGCTCCAAAAAAATAAATTAAGAATAACTTGCCAGCAGCACAATGCAAAGCAACAGTAGAGGACTTCTATTGAAGAAAAATCTATTATATAAGGATCATTCTTTAGCAGAACCAGTATTTGTCTTTACATGTTTTACATATAATAATCATATTGTATATAGTGTAATCATACCTGTGTGAACCAGGTGAGGTTTAGCAAACATTTGTATTTGAAAGATGAATCTCCCCCAATATGTTACCTTATTTTTAGTTACTTCAGCTTTCAATCTGCAACAATTGGAAGCAAAGAGAATTTTTCTCAGGGTGGTGGAATCTTCCGTTTGTGGTGTCATCTGAGAGTGTGGAATTGGTGAAAGCCAGATTATTTCCTCAGAGCACTCTGCAAACCAAACTCCATATGGAATTTGGTAGGAATGTGATCCTTTAATTCCATTAGGAATCTAATTTGTCAGACTATATTTTGAAAATGTGCAATAAAGAGATTTACTTAATTACTCTAGAAACTCTTTAGTGGAGCCCGGGCCAGGAATCAGAAATACTATATCAAAGCTTTCATATAAAGATTTGTTTTTGAGCCATTCACATGTTGGAGAAGGCAGACATTTAATAACACATTCTTATCTTTCAGAGATAAAGGAACAAGAACAATCCTAAAATATGACATTGTTTTCAGTGTCAAGATATGGCTTAAGGAAAAGATTGAGCTCTATAGCTAAACTGTGATTAAAAATTTGTGGGACAGGAGTTTGCATACTTTGAGATTATGCTTAAATCACGAATATTTCAAGCTGTTTTCTGCTAAGGCATTGCATTCTATGTAGTTCCATTTAATCAAGAAATTTTGTAACTAACCTTGATAACTGCCACAGGGGAAGCAAACAAGAATGATAAACACTCATTAAAACTAAAGCAATATTATCTAGGGACCACTCCATCTCTAAGTACTGCAGAGTTTAATTGTAGGTCACTGTTAATTAATCTAGAAGTGTTTCTTCTAGTTGGTTTGCTGTCAACAATAATTATATATTGTTTAAAAATCGATTAAAAAAATTCTACTGAAATTCAAGAACGCATTACAAACATACTACCAAGACATTGGAAGGGCAAAACTGGATGCCAAAATATCCATTCACCCAGGATAAGTGCTTACAAATGGGTTAAATTAGACTCGCTACAGGTCATCTGAGTGCGTTGCTGCACATACCTAGAACAATCACACTGATATGCTGTTTAAATACAACTAAAGCTGTTTCCTCTGTTTGCAGAAAAATGACAGCCGTGGCCTTCAAGGACTCCATTTAGAAGACCTTTGTCTTAAATGATTGCTAAGTCTGGGGCTCAAGACACTGTCACATAAAGATGGCCTAGAAGTTGTTATGCACAGTTGAATTTTGGGTACCCCACCTGGGTGTGTAAATCAAGGTGCCAGCTAACTCATCTTACTGGTAAAAGAAGTCGTATTTTATACCTTCGTCCAGAGTTATACCATCTCCGTTCGACTTCAGGTTGTAGTTTCCCTGATTAATTTCTCTACTGGTCTAGCCAACTGTATTCCTTAAAATTTCCACACTGCATTTACCTGAGAGATGGCTCTCACCCTGGGGAAGGGGAGATATAAAATTTTGAAGTACTTTTTAAATAACCTCAGGCCTTTCTCTGGTATTCTTTGTTTCTGTAAGAGCCACATAGCCAAATACTTAGCAACCAACACACACTGGGCACAGCTTCAGGCTTCTGATTAAAAGTGAGGAAACTTGGGTTCTTCTTCTGGTCCCTTCTCTGCTGTTGAATTTGGCCAAATCGAGCCTTGTCATTCAGCCTCCTGATCTGCAAATGTGGGAGGATGACCCTGGGGGAGATAGAAAAGATTCTATAAGAGCAAACAAGACGATACATGTAAGCTAGAATGGCTTTTTCCTCCCTTTCTCATGCACTAAAATGTGGATAAAATATTTCACAAATGATTATTTTAAATTTTAAAAACATTATATATTTTTTAGACATTCTGTTTTCATATTTTAGATATGAAAGTTAAGCATAAGCAGTAGCCCTGCACTGGATGAAAGACTTTGCCACAAATATCTTTTTGCTCTTTGAGTTTTTCCAGTTCAGCAGTAATTTGTGCTTTGCCCTCTACTGCTGCCCAGCCACCATGTTTGGGTTATTTTCTTACTGACCTAACACAAGATTTACATTTATCCAATAAAATATGTCAGATAATATAAAAAAAAAGTATTTCTCAGGTCAGTTAAATGAATACCCTTTTTTTTTTTTTTTTTTTACTGTTTTGGTTTTTTTTAATGTTTCATTGGCAATCCCTAATTAACAGGGAACAAATATGATCACATCAGAAAAAGGTCAGTTTGAAACTAAGCAAAATAGTTTCCTCCTGAAACAAAAGATCGGTGTCTGGACATCGTGCTTGAGAATGTTCTCTTGTTTTTCAAACCAATTGTTCTTTGAAACCTATTTCTTCCAGAAACTGAACTCACCCAGTCTATCCTGGAAGAGTGCCATGCAACTTACTTTGCTGATGGCCACACACTGTGATAGCTTTGGGCTGAAGTACAACATTTCTATTGGGCTTTCATTAAAATATTAGTAATGCAGCAAATGCTGTGAAAATTAAGGTAGTTTTCAGCCTCACCAAATGCCGGAAGTGGAATAATGGTTTGGTTGAGAATAAAGCTGTAAATATGAACTACAAGAAATGGCCAATAACAGACCCGAGAGTTCAAAAGAACCTCAGAGATTAAGGTTCCGAGTTGATGACAGTGCTACTGAATGTTTAAATCAGCCTTTATATCAAAGCTAAGCTTTCAGGAAGGTTTTGGTCCACACCTGGAGAATTGTACTTCAGCAAGGTAACAAAATCTGTTGATGGTGCAGCCTAATTTCTCAAAATCTGTAAGACTTACACAAATAGTGAAAAGATGCAGATCTGTGTCCTGCTGCTGAATGAGGATAACAACAGTGCAGATAGACTTTATTAATAGGAAAAAAATAATGCTATTGATGAACAGATAATTATTAGCTCTATATTAATAATAACCATTTGGCAAGGAGTGTTTGGAAGTATAATTTTCAATCTTTAACCATGATCAAAAAGGCAAATAGAATATTAGTGGTGAATTAGAAAGGGATAAAAAGGAAAGGAAAATTTTTAAAAAATGAAATGGTGTCTCATACCCTTGTCCTGCAATAGCAATATTGCCTAGTAAGACTAGATAGAAATTTGAATGAGATGGTTGTGAAGGTTATCAGAAGAATGGAAGGATTTCCCTATAAGGAAATATTACTAAGCCTTGAAATCTTTGGCCTGAAAGACAAATGACATAAAGAGAGAATGATTAAATGGCTCAGTTTTTCTTGGAAGATAGAAGAAAGAAGAGGAAAATATCCAATTTCATTTTCAGGCATCTATTGCCTACCTTCTTCCTGAACTTTTATATTTTCAGTCTTGGCAGCTTGCTGAGACAAAAATTTTTCCAATATAATTGTGATATTATCAAAATTTCCTTCCTTTAAGAATAAGAAGGAATTTGAGATATTTTTGAACAGTAAAACAGTCAGGGAATGGGTAACACAAGCTCTTCCCATTGCAACAAAATCAGATTCCACAAAATCAGTCAAACGCATTGAAGGCAAGCTGGGAATTGGGTCACTTTGGCTTTCCTGCTCTTTATGTTATTTCCTTATCCATTTATTTGGCATAAACACAGATAAAATAGTAGATTAACTAATAGTAGATTAACTAATGAGTCTTCAATCTCATCCATGAGTGCCTTTAGGCACTGAGCTGTAGCCCTTAACTCAGACTAACTTTCCATTAAAGTCAAGCTTACTGCTCAGGCTGGAAGCAAACTGGTCTATTTTCTGTGACACCTCTCTCCTCCGAAACAAGGAGCCTGATGTTCTGCTGCTCTGCAGGTGCAAAGGCCATGGTGGGATTCTCGTCTGAACACAAAACTGAAGCAGGTGATCCATGAATGCAGTTCTTCACCTTATTTCATGAACGTAACCCTAGACTACTTGTGCAACCAAAAAATATCTCCAGGTTTCTCTGGGGCCTTTAAGAACATTTGCTGTTATTCTGTTGTTAACACAGTTGTGAAGTCCTAGAACCTCCTATCCCTTAGAACAGGAAAAAGTATTGTGTGCATACATGTACACAAAGAGTTACCAGCCAATATAGCTCTGATGACTTCTTGACCCCATCACCTCTGCTTTCTTCTGAAACTTTTTTAGACTGTACACTCTTAAAAGGATTAATGTACTCAGATGCTGTTTAGTGTAACAGGGGAGACAAGGGTATGAAAAAAGCATGGTAGTAATTGAGTAATTCAGCATAATTATGAGGAAAATACCTCAGCGTGACTACTGCTTTAGGATGATCGCTGATAAACAAATGATCCTTGTGATGATAGTTGATGACTTTTCTGTGATATTTTCTAATATCTAAATGGGACTGAAAATGATTTTTTTCCCTACTAGGCTGCAAAACAGCAAGCTGACCACTAGCTTCCAGTCAATGGAGATAAAGACTGCAGTACATCTGCTCAAAGAGATTATCGGTCGCTTGCTTGCATACCAACACACAACCTTCTGTTACTCCTGGAGCTGCCTTAAGCTTCTATCATGGGGAGCCGTAATGAGCTTGACACACTGTTTTTCTCTTGATGCTGGGAAAGGATCTTTCTAGATTTAACTGATAGAGAAACTGACGTCTTTGCTGTTCACAAAACTGTCCTCAGCAGGGTAGCAAATTAAGTTGAACATTGTAGTTGTCAGCTTTAAAAAACTGGAGCTATCAAATATGTCTCTTTACATAAAGAAGCCTGCAGAGGTGGGGTCTTTTGCCGTATGTTTTCTCTAAACAGAAGCAGAAAGCTGGTAGCTCGGTTTCTTTTAATGGTAATAGGAGATGTTTAGCAGTGAAAGAGAAGGCAAGAAGGGAGATGTCTAAATTATACTACACGTGCAATCACATCTTTACACTATCTTAGTTTTTCTCTCTTTGAATGTCAGGTAATAGTTACTCTTTCTTGCTTAGCCTAGCAATGTTCACTTCTTTTCTTTTGCAGTTTCTAGCTATTCCTTGTCATACACAGTGTCTGCATTTGTTCATCAGGGTTCTGCTTTCTACATTTACCATGTGAGAGTGGAGTATGAAATGACTCTATTTCCTGAGCACAGGACTGATCTGGTAGGCAGGAGTTTCTGGAAAGATCTTGCAAAAAACCCTAATGTGTGCACCAGGGCTGTGTGCCACTGAAGCTGTGGTTAAAGGGAGAGAAATTAAAAACCTAGCCAGAAAGATAAAAAAATATGCAAATGTATGGAAATTTATCTTTATTGTGGAAACATTATATATTTTTTACCTAATAGTTTCTTACTCTTCTTTTTCAGGAGGGGTTGTGTGTTGCTATTGTTTTCTGAATGTGAGAGGAGACAGTCAGCAGGACTCTACGGACCTGACTTGAAACTTCCTGGTCTATATGCGGGTTGATAACTGTCACTAACAAAGTTAGTGGCTGTCATAATTCATAGTCCAGCAAAAGTAAATATAAATATTTAATTTCAATATTTTTTAACAAAATATGAGAAAACTGGAAATAGAGTGGAGATTGCCTTTAATTAGGCCTGGCAAGGCTTGAAGAATTTAAAAGTAATTTAAGCACTACTATTATCTATATTGTTGGTGGTTTTGCTTCAGTTGTTTTCAGTAATCTGTGTTTGAACTCAGAGAAATGCTGTGAAAGTGTCTTCTCACAAAGATGCTTTGGGAAGCAGGTTGTCTGTCAACTGTACAAGTATTAACCTCTCATCTAACAAGATTGTTTTAGGCTTTTGATGGAATTCTATCTCTATGTGACTGACAGTATCATGCTTATCATTGCTTACATAATAGATTCTGTGTATGTGCAGAAGCTGGTTTTCCCAGTACTGTTGCTGCTGGTTTCCTCCATGAAATCTCACAAAATTAACTTGAATGTTGTGGTTACCACCAATAAACTCCCTTAGGGTTTATCCATGATCACATTACCAGTGTGACACTGCCATTACTCTGTTCATGCTTTGTTCCTTGTATCCCTCATTACCTTATCTTCCACTGTTAAATGAAGTAGTATTATTTTCCATTATTTCTGAAGGGCTCTGAGCCAATGGGCTTTATCTGCATCTTGTAGCTGCATTTTTGGAAATGTAGCTTATGTAAAATTAAGGGTATTTTCTCTAATTCTTTAAAACCATGTTATAGTTCTTTCTTTTATTGCTCAGTTGCCCATTCTCATTTTGATATTTTAGTATTGAAAAGCTTTAAGGGAAATATCAATTAGATGAGTTCTTAGTTGGTGTCCCTTCCAAACAGAAACATATTGAATACTTTATGGCTGTTTTATGTGAGGATGGGTGTATTTTTATTGTTTCCAAATGTAGTTATTGTAAAATTGTTCTCATACTTGAAAATTGCCTCTTTGCTTTCATTAAGCAGCTTGAGAAGTTGCCATGTATAATTTAGTAAGGTTGTGACCTTGTTTTTCTATGAACATGTCAGTTACCTCTCACTTCCAGTTTTTTTTTTTCCGTTCTTGCAGATTGGTATTTCTGGAAGTGTTTGCAGTTTCAGTGTACTATTCTACAAGGCCAAATGTATTATACATGTATTACTCTGCATGCTGAGTAGAGCTGGGATTGTTCAGCTTTCAGAAGAGATGACTCAGGGGGGAATCTTAACAACATTTAAAAATACCTGATGGGAGCGAGCAAAGAGGCAGAACCAGGCTCCTCAGTGAAAGGATATAAGGCAACGGGTACAAACCAAAGTATAAAAAATTCTATTGGAACAGATTTTTTTAGTATAAGGATGATTGAACACCGGGACAGTGGTCTCCAGAGAGGTTGTAAAGTCTACATTCTTGGAAACATGCAAAACCCAACCAAGCCACCTGTTCTAGCTGACCCTGGTCCTCCTGGGGGCTAGACAATGTGATCAGCACAGGCCCCTTCCTCACTCAGCCATTCTATGACACTCTTGTAGTGAGCAGCACTTCAGATTATTGCAGGGCCTCTGGAAGACACATTCAGCTCCAAACGGTATTTTAACAGGGATTCTTTGTTGTGGCAAATATATTTGTACACAAAGATTTCAGAGTATAACACACACAGAGCAGGAAGAATTATTCCATGTGCTATTCCATGTACAATTAGGAGTCTAGGAAGCTGAATTACACCTCAAAGAAGGAAAAGTTCAGCCTGAATAGGAAGAAAACATTTATAGAATTTGTTCATTTCTGGAACAGAATTCTGTGATGAGGCAGAAGTTTGTGTATTGTTAGAAATGGTATCAATAACCTGTTCAGATTTTAATTTTTTTTATCATCATTCTTCCTGTGATTCCTAGACAAGGCTTCAGAATTTCAAACAACACTGTGCAAATGCTCCATTACCCTTCCCCAGAAATGAATGCATAGAATTGATCAAAGTGATAGGACGGAAGTTTAAAAATATTTTCACATTATAGGATCAGTTATGGTTAAGTTACTTCCAGTTTAAAACCTGCATCCTGAGATGCACTGATGGGGCATATGGTTGGCAGGAAGGGAGAAGCTGAGAGGAAAATCTATTGTACGCAAATCCCATTTTCTTTCCCCTTCAGTGCAGAATAAATCCTAAATTCTTAGTCTTTGATTGATATTGTGTATTCATTTTTAAAAATCACATTTTCCAGCCAGTTAGTTGTCCAACTACCGTTTTTTGATTCTTTCCCCTGGTCACCATCTGGCCTATAGTCTGGTCCCTTTTCCCCATGTTACCATCTGCTTTCTCTGCCTTCTGACCTTCCTGTTTCATTCCATCTCCTGATTTCATTCTGCTTCTTTCTGCAGTTTTCTCATCTCCTCTGTGTCTCAGCCTGAAGTTGCTTTCCAGCCCACTATAGTATATTTTTTTGAAAGCTAAGAGTGGAGGGAAGGATTGTTGTGTTTATTAGCTACCCCTGGTTGATAACTGCAAGGTAAGAAGTGATAAGTTACTTATCTTATACAATACCACCATCCACTGGCAGTTCCTCCTTCTTTCCCCCTGCATTTCGCTGATGGCTACAGCAATATAAAAGCAGCTCCTGTCTTCAAAATTTACCAGAGAGTTACAATTTAGAAGGCCAAGTAGCTTATATTTTATTAGGAAAAAATAAGCAACTGCAGTGTACCTTCTTTCTACCTCCCACCAGATTGTGTTGACATGAGGGTTTATCCAGCTCCTTTTCAGACACCTTTTTAATTTCAGCTTCTCAGTCTTCATTGCTACCCTCAGGTTCCCACAGTGCCCCACCTTCTTCACACTGCAATGCAATGAGGGTCCTCCCTGGAGGATGCAGGCTTCAGAAACCAGGCTCTGTTGTCAGCTGAGCTTGATGCTCTGCTCGATGCTGATGGAAGAGGATGTGTTATATGGGTTCCTCCCACCTTACGCCGGAGATAACTGAGCAGTGAACTGGGACTCCTCACCAGTCTGGTCTGAGACAGCAGAGAATAGGCCCCCTCTGGGATCCAGCAGCTTTTTGCATGACACTGATGATCAGCCAGACAAATGGTTTTGGAAGAGCCAGCTCAAGACTGATTCTGTCACTGAAGAAGTTAAAAACAGCAACAATTGTAGCCTCAATCCTATGTGAGACACACTGGCTGCCTTCGTGTCCTTATTACCAATTAAGAGCTGCCTCTGCGCTATGCACTTGTTAGTGGCAGAACAAGGTAGTGCCTCTGTCCCTATACAGTTCACACCATCGATATTTGACTGCTTTTCACTGTTCCAGTTAGGAACAGTGCTGCCCTGGGCCGTTCAGCCACCTTCTGCAATCCCCTGAGCTTCATTTCTTACAGACTCTGAGCTCAGCCTCACTCCAGACTCTGTCTGTGTGCCTCTCCTCCCTCCCTCTGGCCGTCTTTAATATCTATCCTGTCCCGTCTTTTTGTCGAGGAATCCCTTACTAATTAAACTCTGCCCAAAGGACAAGTAAACAGAAGTAGCTGAACTGACATGAAATTTGCCTGCTCTTACTCCTCTTGCTCTGTTTGTGTGCTTAATCCTCTCTCTAGCTTTTATCTGCCTGTCTATTTAGATAAGAAGCTGTTGTGGAATAGGGATGCTGTGTGTGTATTGTACAAGCCCCACTTCCACTAACACTCTGGTAACAAATAAATGCTACTATCACACTATATTTGAAGGTCATCAGGGGCTGCTCTTGCCATGTCTCGAAGGTGTTAGTGGCAGCTGTCTTGTTGCTGTCTGTACGAGATGTTTGGGATTCTGCTTCTGCAAAAAGGTATTTTTTGTGAAACTGCTCACATTCGCATCAGGCTGGAAGCTTTTTTTGGGCTCAGATGCTTTCCTGGATGCTAGATTCCATGAAAATGTCCCAGGAAAATTTTATATACCACCGCTTTAAAATGAGCAGGTCTCTTTAGCATATCTTCACATGTGAGGACTTGGCATTAGCTCCAACTTACCCCCTCAAACAGCTTGAAGAACTTGGGATGAAAGAAAAAGAATTGTGTCTTTGGAGGGATGTCACTGCCCTATGTTTCCTCCATTTACCACAGATGCCTCTGTTTTCAGTTTAAATGTGCAGTTTTGAGAACTTCTGTAACCTATGTAGCAGTTCCAAAAGTCCATCTGTGTTTATGTGCAGCTACTGTTGAAGCTGTAGGAGCATATACTCAGCATTGCTCAGAAAAAGAACTCAAAAATACCCCAAAACAACAAACAACAACCAAACAAACAAAAAAAACAAGCAGCCAGGCAGTACAAACCTCCATATTAACTCTTTAGCAGTGACCTAATTATCTAATTTAAAACAAGCATGGTCATCCTTATTTAATGCACAGAACACATGAAATCCCAGGTTAGTCTCTCTCACAGGCAGCCCATGCAGGATTTTAGCAGCTGTCTTGTCTTGCCCTAGAGTGTCCACATGGGTAAGTGTGGTCATGATATGTGAAGAATTTCCTGCTTTCCTGGGACCTGAGTTTTCTCTGAAAATTGTTTGTGGGCTCTACATGAGGTGCATTTGCTCAAATACCTTTGAGGCATTCATCAGTCAAATGGTCTTGCTTTGTAGGAATTCTGTTGATAGGATGTTGGCTTGGCCCTAGGAAAGGGATAAGCATATGATTATCTAGACTTACATGAGCAAGGCGAAAGCATCATTCTGTCCTGCCTTGACTGTCAGATTCATATCTTCCCTTTTTTCTTTCCATATATTTTTTCCCATTTTCTCATTTTCATACACGAAAAACATGTCTGTATATCTTAGTGTTGAACTTAGCTCTCTGTTCTCGGCTGGAAAGAATTAACTATTTTGGGAAATGCAACACCTTCTTAGCGACAATTTGAGAGAATTCCTCACTAAGCTAAAACTCCTGAACTGGCATTGTTGTGTCTTAGTAGCAATGCAAACTAGACAGCTGATTTTAAAACAGAAGCGTACTTATTAAGCAACTTTTTTTAGTGTATACTAAGGGCTTTCATGAATGTGCTTGTGAGATGTCTCTGGATGATCTGAATTCCAGGTCAGTGTTTCAGGTCAGATATGTAGGGCAGGGTGCAATGCAAACTGTGTATAATCAGACTTTCTAACTGACAAGGGGGGCTGTTTCCAACACTGGTATTTCCAGAACTGTAGTTTCAGGATTTGTGCTATCTGGATTTGGACTCAAACATTTGTCACATCTACTTCTGCAACACAAATGTGTGACGTTTTTTATGCTAGAGAGAGGATTTAAGGGTGAGATGCTTACTTTCACAGAAAGTCTAACACTGTTGGTATATGAAGACATCAGTGGCTACTTTTGAGAAAATGATGTATTTTTTTTAAGCTCTGTGCTATAAAGTGTAACTTATCTGTCAGTAAAATTTCCAGACAAGTTGGGACTCATGAAGGTCAGAAAAGAGAAGTTCATTTACATAGATTAAAGGAATGAGTTCTTGGTGTTATGGAAACGATTAGAAAAAAATCACACTCTGATTAGCAAAAATACCTCATGATGACCAGGTTTTCATCCAGAAGCATAATATAAAAGCAAGTGTAAAAACCCCAATAAACCTACAAAACAAAAAGAGGTTGGAATGCAGATATCGTGATTAAATAAAATGGATCACGAGATAGAAGTAGAGACAGAAGAAATAGGAGGTCCAGTAGTAGCAAACAATATCAACAAACAATATCAACAATCAGAAAAATAGAAATGATAGAAAGCAATGGAATATAATGCTGTGTATAAGCACTCAGGAAACAGACAGATTTTTTCCTAAAATATCCTAGAACTTTGCAAAACCAGGCAAGAGGATGGGAAAGATGGAGTGAGTTCCAATCTTATATATGCTTTACAAATCCATTAATAGGACCACTGTCAATATTCCTACATCGGCTATGAAAGGGAGCTAGTGTACTCCATGTTCTTCCATAATGTAATTCTTTGAATCTAGAAACTGGCTTCTGTCCTGCTACAGTATGACAGTCTGATCAAAATTTTATCCTATGTAATAGCCTCAGTATTCAATTTTCTAATGCAGTAACAAAGTCTTATCACATATGTGACAAGATTCCTGATAATGAAGGTAAGATAGATTAAGTAACATGGTAAAAGATTTCAATTACATTAGAATTCTCCCAGCAAGACTTTTGACATTGAATCCTGATGTATCTTGGAAAGAGTGCTTACGCAGCAAATTTCACAGCAAAACAAATAAATAAGCAAAACCGGTGAATAAAACCATTTCATTACTGAATTTGTAGAAGCTATATTGGAGCCACGTGCACTGCATGCCTCATGGGAACAGACTGGATAAAAATGGAATTCACTGTGCGGAAGAATTCTGATTGCATATACCTAGACCTAGGTATAAGTGGTTTACCTGGCAGAAACAACACTTTTATGTAAGACAAAGTATTGGCTATCACCACGAGAATGATTGAGAAGCAAAAAGCAAAGATGCAGAACTCCTTATTCAATATTATAGAGCCTACCAAAAGGTACAGACATGTTTCTGTAATGCATCATCATTACTTCAAAATTGGGTCTTTATTCACAATGGAGGAGAAATGTTTTCAAATTATAATTTGCTTTTCTGCAGGAAAGCAGTTAATGGCACATAAATTTAAATTGCTATGAATTATGTTACATGCTTAATTTTACTGCATTCATTAAATTGTATTACTTTCCACAAAGAACAGTGTGCTGTAGAATAGTTGTCAGTTTAAGTGTTTTGTAAAACTAACTCTAAAGACCCACATGGGACTTAATAATTTTCTTCTATAGAACTCAGATATGAGTGCAGACAGTTCTTCTGAAAACTTGCAGAGACTGAAGGCAGAGCTTTGGCTGAATGGAAAGAAAGCTTCTCCTTCCAGAAAATTGCACAGACCCAGCAAGAGCAGATAAGTATCTTATATTTGCATTACTGTGTCTTCTTCTAACCGTCTTAGTAGACTGGATTTGTGCTTTTTTAGTGAAAGTGCATTGCCTTTCAGCTCTTAATTTAGCTTTATTCTAATTCCCATTAACACACAACAGATGGAGACCTATAATCTGAAGGGTCCTGTAAGTAAGTCTGCCAAGTGTACTTGTGTACAAAGGACTTGATTTCATCGTGTTTTTGGCTTGATTTCTGAAAAATGGTATATAATTGACTTAAAGTACATGATCTGTTTCATAAAATCTACTGAATCATCTTTTGAGCAGAGTGGAGCTTACATGCATGTGTTTGTCTGACTGAAGCCCTGGGTACATTCCTTTCTTATGTTCATAGTTTTCCACTTCAACATAATACATGTATTAGATTGTTAGCTATGATTTACAGAAGTAGAAATCTTAGAATGATAAATAAGTGGCAAAGATGTGGTATAAACAGGATACTAAGACAAACTAGGTATTTGTTTTGGATTCTGGATTTGTATTTGTTCTGGTTTGTGACTGGATTGTAAAAGTAGGTTGTAGTTTCAGCGACATCTTAAAATTTTTTTACACAAGAATTCAAATGACTCTGACCTTTACAAATGTTGGTGCAAATTTAGGATGGGAATGTATCATGACACTTACTCACTTTCTCAGAACCTCTTTTATAATATACAGTTTACTTATTTATGTCATATTATACGGAATATAAAAATAGTGAAAAGAGCAGCAAGTAGAAGGTTCACTAAAAATCTTTTTGCTGAGGTGCTTGGTGAGGGTGAGGAAACTGACACGGTTCTACATATTCACAATACATGAAACAATATAAGTGAAATAATAAAAATACATGTATTTGTTAAATTGCAGAGATTAACTTCCCATCCAAGTGCCATCATTTCTTTCAGTGCTATAGGAAAGCAATTAGAATAGTTTCTACAGTTGTTGTTTTTGTTATTTTTACAGAGATTTCTTTACAGAGAAAAATATTTAATATCTGGAAATTCTGATGCTTCTGAATATATTTCCACTTCATAATATAAAAGGACTTTCTGAAATTAAATGACAGCTACTGAAGCATTAGGGAATATAAAAATATTTTACAGCACTCATTCAATTTGCCACCTGATAGAGCAGAAAAGCACCTTTTCTCCCCTGTTTTTGCGAGGCTTATTTCATGTCCACAAATGCACAACGGATACTTTGATACTGATGGTGAATTCTGAAAATTCCTGTTTGTTGAGTGCATTACAAAAATGCATTCCTTCTGTTGATAGAACACATAGTATCAGTTCTTTTGTTATAATGCAAACGGGCCTGTTCTACTTTAACTGTGCATTCAGTGTTCCTGTTGAAGTTATTTGTAGTCTCAAGGGAATCAGTGTGTGGTTTTTTACACCTGAGTTTGAAGTTTAAGATTTATTGTTTATGTTTTTAAGGCTTAACTAATTTGTAGTTAAATTTCAGAGGGGATTGGTTATAGAATTGCTGAGTCCAGAATTCCAATCTAATGAGAAACCACTGCTTATGGGAAAATCAACAGGCTTTCATCCCCACAGAATCTACTTATGAGAAAACCAGAAGATTTTCATCCCCACAGACATTACTTCATTATTTTGGACACTGAATATTGCAGAAGGAGGATGAGCACACAGTAAATGCCAGAGGTGTACAAAGGCACGGACTCAAGCAGAGAGGAAAAGGAAAATACAAATATGCTTATGGCACATGAATAAGTCAATTAGATCTAAAATTGTCGTTTGTAAAGTTATGAGTCTAAATTTGTCAAACTGAAAGTGCTGACTTAAAGGACAGTCGACAGCTATTCAGTCCTACTGCATAGAAGGAACGATGCTGTTTAACTGGGATTAACTAGCTGATGTTTCTGCATATGTAAACACCTGGATTGCACTTTCAAAATGGTAAACAACAGGCCTTCTTAAAGAGGACACTTGTTAACAGGATAGTATCAAGCACAAATACAACAAGCGGACTTCCCAGAACTGACCTAGTTCAGCTTTGCATTGTTTACCAGAGGCTACACCTCGTGCAGAATCCTAAGAAGTGTGCAGGGAGATCTAATGACCGAATCAGAGACTGCAACTAAACACACTTTGGCCACCTGAGCATACAAAAATTAAGTGTACACAGGAGAGGCTGGGGTGGGTGCAGGCAATGCAGGTGTTCAGAAAATTTGTTCAGAAAATTACCTCACATACATGCAAATATTGCTTTATATAATACAAAGAAAGTTGTTATCTGAATAGGAATGCTGAATGAGTCTGTAATTGAAATAATCCTGACCAATGCAACATTAAAGACAGTTGAAACAACCTAAAACCAACCAGCTCCCATGCCCTGTATTTTTGCAACTGAACGGTGTGTAGTTTTAAAGTGACAGGTTATACCTATACATAAAAAATCAGAGTACTGCTTATACAGGAAAATCATCTCAGCAATCTACTTAAGGCATAAGGATTTGCAAGAAGTGTAATTAGACTCGTATTCTGGGAATTTAGAAAGCTCGATTGAATTCTGTGTTCATCTACAGACAACTGTGTGACCTTCAGCAGAGTCCTTGGGTCAGATTGCCGAGGCTGCAGTGAGGGGGAGTTAGAGGCTTAAAAGCCTTTGATGATCTGGAGCTTTGTTGATCAGTCTAACTCATTTCCATAAAACTTTCCTCTCTCAAGGCAGCACTGAGCATATGAACGTGTTACAACTGTGGTTTTATGGTAGTAAGAGAAGTTCCACACACATTTCAAAACTGGAAGGCTGTTCTTGTGCATAGCTGCTGACCACACCTCTGTCTTCAGAAGGTGCATGCAGATGTTGGATTGAATCATAATGGCATAGATTTTCTCTCTTGCAAGAGATATTTTTTTTCTGGGTATCAGACACGACAACTTCAAATCTAGGTTAATGATCTGAAAAAAAAATTTGCAAAGGAACTTTTAGCTGGTCAGTTCTGTTTTTATCATGAGATCTCTACAGTTAATGTGAATTGTTATAAAAAATTTCATGGTACTGTGATGTTATTAAGACCGACTGTCATTACCTGCTTAACTTAAATAATTTTCTAGGATTTATAAAACTCCTACTTGCCACAAAAATAACGAAAAAAAGGAATCCATGACAGATATTTTCTGTCTTGGAAATGTCAGTGGGCTCTGGGAACATCCTCTCTTATTGTATAGACCCCTCTGTTTTGCTTTTTAGTCATTGATGGAATGTTTCTCCATACAATTTCTTCTTCTCTTCATAAAATCAGTTTGAAAATTTCTCTCCTGAGGTAAAAAAGTAAATTCCTGCCTTTGAACAGTATCTCTGTATCTTTCTCTTGTAAAGTGGATTTTCAGGAATCATCTTTATCATCTTTTCAGCAGTTCCTGAAGCATAAGTGATAATTTATTTGTAGAAAAGATAAGGACTGTTTTAAGTTGGTTTACTTAAGACTAGAACAGTAATCTTCCTTTTGGATTCAAAGCGATGGTTTGAATTTACCTGCACTGATTCAATTTGTGCTTTTATAAAAAAATTAATCACTCTAAAATTATTAGAATCTTGCAAACAAAGATCTGCAGATAGAGGCAGCAGAAACAGTATGGAAGTGTATTTATGCCCTGGCTCATAGCTATCATTTTGTCTACATTGTTGATTTTTAAAAGATGAGAAAGAATTAAAAGAAAAAGGAAGTTATTCAAAAACTTAATTCTTTTCTGCAATGAAAGGTTGAATTGATAGCAGCACTGGTGTGCTCCTTTCCTGACCAAAATTTTAAAATGTTTAGTTTTACACAGTGGTAAATGTGTTCAGTCTTTCGGCATCAAAAGAGCCATACCATCTTACATTATAATAGAATTTGTCCCAAAGAACTGCTATAAAAATACATATAGGTATATTTGCCACTGTAAAGCATTTTTACTCACATCTATTCTGTTTGTGTATGATTCTATAAATAACCTGAAGAGATTAGGTTGAGCAGTAAAATGGTAAACATAAATTATGGCTGATGTATGCAATGTAATTGTATTAGAAAAAACAAGTGGAACTTCTCCTATCTTTCACTGGGGTCTGAATACAGAGCCACAAAGATTCCAAGACCTGCCCATCCCTGTTTGTATCTCAGTGAAAACTAAGAAAAGGCCAGAGAACACCCCAAATAGAAAAGAAATGATCCTGAGCTTCTGTAAAGTTTTAATATAACTTAATGGGATAGATTTCACTGGAATATTGTGTTTGATTCTATCACCTTTCCTATACAACATTTCTTGTATAGTTTTAGCAAGGAAATTTCCTGGTTTGGGTTTTTCCTAGAAAAATAATCTGATGACGATTTTTTGAGGCTTAATTTATAGATGTCTCTATCTTAACACCCCTAGATGGAGGGTGATATAATAGGTGCAGAGCATTGTTATTACAGTGGGCATTGACAATGGATCAGGCTAAATATTTTTCTTGATTTGTCTGTCTTACCACTGTAGCCAGTGGCAAACATTTAAGGGAAAAGTAGAAAAACAGAGTAAGTAGTAGTAGTAGCAGTAATAGTAGTAGTAGTAGTAGTAGTAGTAGTAGTAGTAGTAGTAGTAGTTTTCCACAGAATTTTCTGAACCTCCTAAATTATATTTATGGGCTTCCACTTTTTTTTTTTTTTTAAACAAATAGCCAAGGCTACCTTCACACTTCAGCAAAGAATTCCAGTTGGCAGATCTGACACAGTGCCTCTGCTAGACCTGTGAGCTCCTGAATCACCAGGCGGAGGCCAGATGGATAATTCTGTGTCGTTTCAGGCCTGAGGCCTCAACCATCGTGTGGCAGGAGCATTCTGGACACTGTGTGAAGCTTTGCTGGAGTAAAATACGTTCATTAGATTTCGTTGATGCTGTTTTAAAATGAAACTATTGTTGTTGCTATTTTAAAATGAAACTCCCTGAGTGTAATTGCCCTGGAGAACTTCAAGGTCTTATCCAAGGCCTGGCTTACTGCCTTTTCTCAAGGGAGCACCAATAGTGCAATCTCCCTTCCACTAGCTGTCTTGTAGGTTGGTTTGTGGGTTAATTACCCCTCTTGAAAATATCAAGGAAATAAATGCCTCAGTTCCATCTGTTTTTGTGGGGATTAGTGTTGCTTTAATTAAATTTGCTTGCATTTCTATCATTTCACAGGCCACATCCTGAGGGGAATTAAGACTTTGCTGCACTCTGGCTTCACTTGAGTTTCTCACAGAGATGTAGCACTCCGGAGCTACATTTCATCTGAATCATGTCCGTCCCTATAATAAGTTACTGGCTTTATAGTCCACTGTAGCAGGGGAGTAGCTCTAGAAACACTAAGGCTTTGAAGAAGTTCTTGGACACTGGTTGAATTGGGTTGCTTGGCTCCTGTTAAAGAAGGATTTAGTCTGAACTGTTGGAATGTTTAAGCAATAATATGACTTAGAAATAATTTATCTGAGTATGTTATGGTAAACCTCTCATCTGTTAGATCTATAGAAAGTCTGCATTTTTTCTTGTAATGAGAGATTCTCAATAACATATACACAGATTATATAAACACATTAGCTACTATTTTCATGTCATTGAAGGAAAATTCATTAGGCAAATAGTTGCTATTCTAGCATGGGTAGATGTGATTTTAATGATTTTTTGAGATTATTTCAAGCCCTTGGAAAGTTCTTGGTTTCAGGCTGTTTATTTTCTTGCATTATACATTTCTTAGGCATTCGAAGTAAGTGGAAACGTTTGAACGTTCTGGAAAAACTGGGAGTTGGGTGAAGTACTTATCTACATTTTGTGGCTTCAGAACTGCATTTTAAAAAATCTTTTTGATAATTTTACTGCAAATATTCTAAGAGTAAAGAACCTTTACCCATTTCTTTATGCAGTTGTGTATCGAAAGTGTAGTTTTTGTTAATGTAATCACCTTGTTTAACCAAGTAAGTAAATTCTAACTCACTATGGTAAGTAAAAGAAAGACAATTGGAATTTCCTTATAATTTGAAAGATTATGTTGAGAGTTTCATGTGAGATGTCTATGTTGTTGAAGAAGAAATTCATCAACTGTATTTAATGTTTGTCTTCTGTTCTTTTCAGGAACAGGAAAACCCTCAGATATGTAACTGAACACTGAAATAGCACTGTTTAGCATTTCTTATGTTTGGGTATTGTGAAAGACTGAGGTGATGAGGCATTTCTCTGTGTTGTAGCAAGGACTACTGCTATGAGATTTCAGATTGGTTTAGGTGATGATTTGGAAATTATTGGCCTTTTTCTGAACTAAAGTTCATGAAATAAATGGAATGGACATAGAGACTGCGATGCATGAGTGTGATAAGATTTTAGCAATACAAAATTGCCTCAGAAAAAGAAATCATTTAACCTGATGCCTACTAATTTTGTGCCACATCTGAAGTTGGTTGCACTACTGCAGTTTTGGAGGGTGTACAAATTATCTTTAAACACACAGAGACACACCTTAGCACTTAATAGATAAACCAGGAAAATGAATGATAGGCTGTAGAACTAAAATATGCTGTCCAATGTTTTTTTCAGGCATATGAGGTGTGTTTCTGAGTGCCAACTCACTCCTCTTAAAATTCACGTTAAATAACTAGCTTTCGTAGGCCTGTCAGCTGGCATTTTAAATTGATGTCATTTGTAGTGCAAAGTCAATTAAAGCTTTTCTTATGAAAGAAGTAAAATTTAGATATTTTATAAAAAAATTCCTTTGACTGATATTGGAAAGCCTTTATTTTGCAGGCCATAGATAGGACTAGCATTCAAAAACTTCCCCTGTGCATTCTTTTCCTAGGGCTGTACAAGTCCATTTCTCTCAGTCATTTTTCACTGCATCTTGTGCTCTGGCCCTTGACCACCTTGGTGGATCTCACTGAACTTGCTCCAGTGTGTTAATGTTTTCCTTGTGCCCTGGGAGCCCATAACAGGACACAGGATTCTGCATGTGGTCACACAAGCGCTGCACACAAACAGAAATTCCAGGGCATTCAGTGGCAGACGGAGCTCACCTTTGCCCATACAGGGGAGTACATCAGCCTAGAGTTGAACAGCTCCTACATGTCCCACTTTTCATCCCATGGTGCTGAAATACCTGATCAGAATCCAGCCTAGGTCAGTAACCGCATCAAGCCCCGAAAAGTTTTGGAAAACATTCTTAACTTTAATAATTATTTTTTCCCCTTTTTCTTTGCTAGCACAAAAAGAAGCCAAGTCACTGTCTAATGAAAGGCCTTTTCTAAAGCCAGTATCACAAAGTGACAGTAGCAAAGTGCTTTGCTATGGCCTGGACTTAACCACTGCCTAAGGAAGATAAACAAATCTCTAATAAAAAAATCTGAAAATTTTCTAAATTCAGAGTAACTCTCTTGTTTAGTAGTATTGGTTGCATATTTTATGAAAAGGTTCACTTTTATGGCTTCCTCTTCATAGAATAAGCCTAAGTTAATTAATTAATTTGATATTTGCTTAGCCCTATTGGCTTTCATCTTCCAGTTACGACTAGCACCCATTTCTCTCAGTAATGTCAAATTTATTATTATATGCCCTTTGACTGAGCCTTGCTGTGGCCATTTTTCCAAAGCCATCATAGAAGCTATTTGCTGAGGAATTAGTTCCGGGATGTAGCTAAAGAGAGAAAGAAAGAAATGAGATAGGGTCTGTCTTACAAATTTTTCAGTTCTAAGACAATAGCATAGAATTCCTATTTTTCATTAGGACTCATGTTTTATTGTTTGGTAATAACTATTCTGTGTTAGATGTGAAGGAATAATTGTTGAATGGTTATCTAATGACATAGCTATAAAATTTATTTGACTTTGCAGCAATCATCAGCATCTTGAAAGACATTCATATTGAAATTGTGTGTTAAGATGACAGAAGCCGCATTTCAGGCATTTGCATAATCATAGAAGGTCATTGAAAAAGAGTCATAAATTTATTCATCACTGAGTTACAACCTGAGAATTGAGAGAATCCCACTGTTATACTCTCGAGATGGCAAAAACATAGTTTTATTTCTCTCCAACAGTTATTTTTATCCATAGATATTTAAAAATGTTCAGAGGGGAGGAGGTTCTCAGCGGTTTCTTATGCTGGTATTGTGTCATATTTTTATTTTCAAGCCCTTACACTCAGAATCGTTCACAAATTGTGAACTCTAGATAATAAGGATCAACCTGGAGGATTTTCTCCCTTTCATATGTAAACTGCTCTGTGTCAGGGTTCACAAGGTAGAAGCAGTGACGTTATTATCTGCTAGGTACAAATGCATTCTGAACTTAAATGGACCTGCTTGAAAGTAATAGGAGTTCAACATGGTATTTGACACAACATTGTTTGAAAGCTTTCTGCGGAATATGCTTAACTTTGTCCGGAAGACACAGAGGCACATACCCCTCTCATCTCATAAAAAAACCAGACATCTTCCATTTCATTTAGATCACTGGCTTGCTTTTGAAGTTTTGTTAAATATGTTCATCTGTGAACATATTTTGTATGTGTGGTAGAGACATTAACAGCTAATTTGCACATTTGTACTGAAGGTCGAATGTTAACAAGCTACTGAGGATTAACTGCCCTCCTTTCTTTCTTTTGGTTAATTTATACATTAAAGTACTTTCATTGCAAGAAAGAACCGTCAGAAAAAGAAATTCACTTTTTGTTGTGTTCCACTTGTGCTTATTGAAGAAATGTGTATTCGAATGAGGAATCTTTCCTCCTAGATACAGCTTAATGAAACTTGTCCTTTTGCTGTTGCTTGAAAGGCAGATTCCTATGTTTTTGATATTACACTCTTCCACTAGGAAAGAATGTATCTTCTCAAATAACCTTGGATTGGACATTGCAGGATTAGTTAGAAAAAGATGCTGACTGAAAAATAAGCAAATACAGAAGACTTATTCTGAAACTAATAGCTGAAACCAGAACCTTGAAAGTCATAAGTATATTTCTGCAACTTGGATGTACGGAGAGAAGTGAATTTCAGTGTCTGTTATTTAATTACAAAGGTATTTCTCTGCCTTCAAATATGTTATTTACACAGTTTATGTGTGAAGTTCATACTTAAGCCCAGTTGTGGTGAAGGCTAGAATTAGGAAAATTGTTGCTTAGATAAATGGCTGAAACATCAATTTTGCTGTTTCGGGCTTGTTATAACAGGGTATACTCCATCTGCAAGTGCTGAGTGAAGCTCTGCTCATCCCAGATGTAAAAGAAAAGGAACAATGAGGGATAAAGAAATAGTCAGAGGTACGGGATTGTTGCTGTATGAGAAAACACTAAACATGGTGATCTCATAGCCTGTAAAAATAATACGTTTTTTTCACACAAGTGGGAAGAGATATCTGGTGAAACCATCAGACACCATGATCAAAACAAACAGAAAGAAGAGCTGCTGTTCAAACTTAATTAAATTTTGGCACCTACCGCATTGGGATGCTGTGCAGGCCAAATACTATACAGGTTTTAATAATGGATGAATTTATGGAATAACTCTGAAATCTGATCATCTATCTACATCTTCTGACTGAAGCAGTCCCTCAACATGCTCTTTTCAGGAAGCTGGAGAATCCTCTAGGGAAAGGATCAATCTTTAGTCTCCTTTTTTTAAGTACAGTCACTGTACCATGGGCAGATAGAGCATGTTGGGCTAAGGAGCCTTCTGCTTAATTCTGTGTTCAAACATGTGGTTTTTACCTAGCCAGGAATCCGCGCGGCTTTTCTGGCTGGCAGGATTTCTCCATACAGCTACTTCCTTCAAAGACTTCACTGCAGTAAACACAAAGCTGAGATTAAATATTGGTAGAAAGACATTGTATCTATAAATAGTTATCGTGTAGAATATTAACATTGTTTTCTTATACTCTGCAGAAGTGTCTGTACAATTGCATTTAGCTGAGAAATTTCATGTGGAAACAGAAAGTACCTGCAGAGTGGTTTTAGGATATTTTTGGTTTCTTCTTTTCCTCATCTGTCGACCAACAGTGGTTCACTATTTTCCTTTAATTAGAATTTAGTCTAGTTTTCCTTTGCCCTGGAGGAGATGCTGAACACCTTTGATAGCAAAGACAAAAAGAAGCTGGAAGAAATTGTAAAACTGGATGGATTAAAAAAAGGGGTCTGTGAAAAACGTTACGGTTTGGGGTTTTTTCCTGCAGAGAGAAATAGAGAAACAGCTAATTGTACAGAAAATGCAATTGCAAGAAGGTTGTTTTTACTTAGCTTCCCATCTTAATCTACCCAGCAACAGACAGACATTTAGGGAGTCTTCTTTCCTGTAATGCATTTGGAAAACATGCCTGACTGCATGACTTTTCCTTCTTGGGTCCTATTCTTCTGTTCTGGACTAGGTGCTAAGGCATGAAGCCATGCCAAAAGATAGTAGTTTATGTGTATTATTTGCATTTACATAATAATACCTGCACATCATACACCTGTATGTGTATTATTTATGTTTCTCTTTCCTTTCTTAAGCTTTTGCTGTCTATTAAAAAAATCTTAGTAAAGCAAGTGAGAACTTCTTGATTGAAGTAATGCTCTTTCTAACATGCCACGATAAACCATTCATCATCAGGCATCTGCTGTAAGATTGCAAAAATAATTCAGTAGCAATCATAAAAAAATTTCTGTGTTTTCCCAGGCTTCTCACCTAGATATTAAGGACATTAAATACTTTCTTTTAATAAGATGGAAATTGAGTGGGGGAACAAATCTAGGTGCTTTATAATGACATAATAAGAGACACTGTTTTGAGGGGCAACTGCTTCTTTCAAAAAATGTCAGCATCTCTCTTGACAGAAAGGTCATCAGAAAAAGTATCATTACAGATACTTGCAGGGACCTGGATACCTTCATAAAGTCCCATTTGAACGATGCAGGGCTATAAAATACTGAAGATGAAGCCAAGTCAATTAAACATGTGTGCGTACCTGTGCTTTCATTAAAAATGTATATATTTTTTTCAAGTGGTTTTTGGGCCTAATTTTCCTAGTACCTGATTATTCCTTAGCTAGTGACCTCTGAAATTAATACAATATTTTGTTGATAAAGTACCTAGAAAAAAAAGAGCTCTGCTTAAAATTTCTTCTGCCTGCTGAAGTTATTCCTAAATATTGCAGAGCCTAAGAGCTAAATTTGGAGCCCAGCAGCGTCAACAGGTGGCTAGGTTCCCTACTTGTGCAATTAAGAAATTATGGGTATTTTAGGTCCATCTCAAAGAGCGACAAATTGAGCCAGATGAAGGCAAATACGTCATATAAAATGTGCAAGAAATGCATATAAAAATACTGGATTTGAGTTCTTTGTCTCTGGACCTCATGTCTCATCTTCTTTTAAAGCTTGGAAGTGAGTAGGAATCCTGACTGACAGCCAATGCCACCATTGTGCTTCTTGAATGAATATGACAACCATACTCTATTTCAATATCCTCTAATATCACAGATGTGGTGCCTATGCTATTATAGACCTGTCTGAAGGCTGGACTTCTCCAGACAACTGGAAATGAGACTCTGTACTCCCTTTTCTTGTGGAAGGCCTAGCATTCGTGTGGGGACTTTGAAACATGGATTCAGTATGCAGAATTACGGCTGGTCCACCTTCAGCAGTGTTCAATTTTCTAATGATTTTTAAAATTTATTAAATGATTTGGGTTGTGCTGAGTGATGTCAGTATTTTCTATTTGTATTATGAATGACTGTAACATGCTCAAAATATTAGACTACTCTAGTGATTAGTTGCTTTATCTCCAGATTTTGTGATTCATGTCACAGGCACTCTAGAACTGGTAATGAGTCCTTTGTCCAGGCTGTACAACCTGTCTAGCCCCTTTACCACTCTTGAGGGTATAATGAGATATCCTGGTTGTAACTTTAAAGTAAAACAGGAAAAAAAACCATCACCACTTTTTTCCCCCTCCACTTGTACAAGTTCCCTTTGAACATTAAACCTATTTAAAGTATATTCTGTGACTGAGGGCATACAGGGGACTATTTTTATTACTGTGGAGGATGAATGAAGGTGATTTGGGAAAAGCATTTGAGATTTTTTTCACCCAAAATTTTACCTTATACGTGTTTAAAAAAGGACATATTTTTGCATAAAGTATTATTTTCTTTCTTATTCTGGGAATCATTCTCTTTTTCTGCCAATGTCTGATTAAGCAGAGGCATACAATATCCAGAGAACAAAAGAATCATGGTTTTAATATAGCAGTGTTTGAGGTTTAAATATACTCTAGCTGTTTTTCTAGGGTTTTTTTTTTCATGCCACCCTTGGAGAATTTTAGCAATTGTGACATGTATGGCCAAGGAGAAGCACCAAGGAATGACCAAGTGAAATGTAGAGACAGAAAAGTATTGAAGGATCAGAGGTCAGATAGTGGGAGCTATTGTTTATGACATTTACTTCTGGAATAATTTGAGATGGAAAGGAACAAGTAGCCAGCAGTTTTTATTATCTAGCAATCTCATTATTCAGATAGACCATCTCTGAGGAACAAAAATTTCAACAATGCTTCCACCCACTTTTAATATCATTCATTAATCACTTCTCAATCAGAAAGGGTGATCTTCTGCCCCTAGCCCTGGTGCAGTAAATCTCCTCTTTCAACAAGTTCCTAATAAGAAAATATGCCTTTAGTGAGTCCCCAAGGTTAAGATTTTCTTCCTCCTTTACTAGTTAACTTCTTGAAACAACAGGGAAGGGATGATCGTTTTTCAAAGTCAGGTTATTACATGTGTAAAATTTCTTTGCCCATGGTGTCTCTGACAATACTCAGAGCTTATTCTTTGAAGTCCAGTCCCTGCTTACACATGTCCTACAGAGAATTATTGAGTTGAGACTAAACATAGATATCGTGGCTCCAGAAAAAATCCTTGTAATATTTTTTTCTGTAGATGAAGAATAAAATCAGTGCGTGTGTTTTTTATTTAGAGATAAGCAGTCAACTGGGATCTGTTGCAATAATATTTGCTGAATGATGCCATTGTCCTTAGTACAATGTTAACATATCAGGTTCTTCATTGTTGGCCAGAGAATTTCAATGTGTGGTTCCATTAATAGTCACCACTGCAGAATCAGGACAAACTCCATCCTTAGATCTAAATAAGACAATTAATATGGTTTTTTGGGGGGAAAAAAAAAAAAGCAGATTCTTTCCTGCCCTGTCTTTCTGACTCAGTAATAATGCAGAATCAGTATGTCCTTAGGTCTGCACATGGCTTGGGAAGCCACTAAATATGTTGCACAGAAGTACTCTGAAAATAAGTAGGGATGTCTTTGATCCCAGCAGAGAAATGGTACCAATCTGTGCTGTGTAGCCCAGTAAAAACATCAGAGAAATAAAAAATTCTGGTGCTGTTTTGTTGTCAATGCCCATTGTAGCTTTTCTGGCTGAAGTCTGGTAATAAAATTTTTGGTATTCAGACTGTTCACGCATGGGATTATACATCTTTCATTCCGTTTCTCTCTGGATATGTAGAAGGTGATTGCCATAGGTTAGGTAGAATGGAACCTGGCAATCTAAGCAGAATTTAGATTACTTTATTGCTTATTCACTACAGAATTCTAACACTTGCCTTTTCTGGGAGCAGAAAACGTTTTCCAGGATTAGACACAAAATATGATTGCGATTTAAAATGGATCTCTCAGAAATGTACCCGTTTGTGTCAGTTCACCTTCTATTCTGACTAAATTCAGTGACAACCATACACAGGGTAGTCTTTAACCAGAATATTAAATGCACTTCACTCCTGTGTACCTGCAACACTGAGTTTTTCTTCACGTAAGGTGTCTATTCAGCACCATTTGGCATAACTGAAATAAAATCCTTGCATAGAGAATGGCAAATACTACAGAAAATTTGATAAAATCCTGCTTCTTTCCAATGTGGGTCTTTATCCACGCGCCACTTTTCCTTGCAGACTTTTCTCAGCAGACGCCCTGGGATGCTGCCTAGAGCACCACTGTCAGCTGCATAGTCACTTCAATCCTTTTCCTGCTGTGCAACAGTCTTTCATTGCCTTATCTTCGCCTTTGGTTTCCCTGTCCTTTTGTTTGCTCTTTATTCTTTCATTCCATTTATCCACGCTCTAGCAAGTTCGCACACGGAAAAACAGTCCCGCCAACACCTATCATCCTCATTGCAGAAAAAGCACTGAAGTGATAATATGATAGCTTCCCCTGTAAGTTACACCACTTTATTGTGCTTTTTGTAAGTATCAACTACTTAAGATGTCTTTATTCTGTTTCGTGAAATGGCCTGCAGAGTGGGATCCAATATTAATATGACTTTTAAGAGGGACCAAAATTTCATGTTACACTCATGAGATACTTGTTAAGGCTTGTTCTTAGCTGCATGATTAATTACGCAAGGTAAATAACTAATTTACAAATTAAACATGTATGCAACTTTTTAATGTATGTAAATAATTATTTAATTTGTTCATGTATTCTTTTGGAATTTTCAGTTAAACTATTATAATTAATGTTATTTTAAGAGCAAATGAGTGTAAAATTGCTGATGTCTTTGGAGGAAGAGACTTCATTTAGGCAGGAGGTGGTAATTGAAATAATTGAACTTCACATTGTAGTTAAATTTGCCTCCTGCTTCTTTCTTTTAACAGTCACAAAAGAATATGGAATTAAGCCCTTTAAACTCTCAGATGAGATTAATTTCACTTCAGTGTACTTGAGACAAAGATAAAAGAAAGAAGAGTGCTTCAAATGGGGCTTCCATGTTCTTCCTCACAAAACAGCTCTTGTTATATCAAATCTTTCTGACAGGCCTTTCTCTTTGGGTATATAAAAAGGCAGGGCTGTACAGTGTCAGAAACGGGTGGGCCTCAGGACTGGTTTTTGCATATATTTCTAAATGCTTATGTGTCTGTGAGGCCATCTCCTTGGAACAGGAGACACAGCCCTGAGAGCCAGACATCCTTCCTGTGAATGCCCTTCACAAAGCTGAGGGTGCCTCTCTGGGTGCCCAGAGGCCCAGGCTGTGACCCTCTCCAGCCACTACCCTGTCCCTGATGTGCCTGCTCCGCTCTCCAGAAAAACACCCAGGCAAGCTAGATGGGTATTTCCATCTGTTTCTGGCAGCAAAAACAGCTGAGAAGGCTTTGTTCTTGCCTTTTGTCCCACTCCCATCCTGTTCCTATGCCTTAACTCGGTCCCCACTGCTTTGCCAGCTGTGCTGGAATGATCTGGGCTAAAGAAGTCTTCCAAAAAAGGAAGGCGTTTCTTCCCCTTCATACCACAGAGGGCAGACCATTACCGCTCACTGACACATCTCGAGACACTCCAGCAGCACTCTCTGCTGACTGGAAATAGTGGATTTGGTGGTTCAGGGTCCTGCTGAGAGCTTGTAGCGTGTGGCTGACCTCTCCCACAAAAAGAAGCAGGAATCATAAGCAATTGTGCAAACATCTTATCTGAAAGCACATGGCTGAGCCTAAACACGTAGAGGGAGGGGAGAGGGAGCAAAGGTTGTCTGTGGGTCAGCCAACAGGTTTAGGAGAAAATGGGTTTTGGAATGAAGTGGGGAATATAGAGGTTACAACAAAATAATGAAAAACAGACCTGTGGGACCCCCACGGGATAGGGACGAGATCCAGCAGACTAACAGGCATTAAGCACTATTGTGCTTATTGAATAGGTTCCTGGGCAGAAGTCTCCATTTGGACAATACTGTTACCAATTTATCTTCTCTTTCCTGTACTGGATGAGGTCTTCTCCACAGTCTGGATCTCAGGGTAAGTAATCTCAGGGTTACTTAAAGCATGGTCATGTAATACGTGTTTATACTGGGTCATGCTGTGTAACAATTTGCTTTCCTGTTTCATACCCCACACAGTTCTTGCCGTAGACGTAAGACACTGACAAGTTCTCCTCCCCTGGAAAGGATGAGTTCTTCAAACTTACTGAGGTTTCAGTGTGAAACAAGAAATGATACCTTTCGAAGAAAATAATCCCATTATTTTCTGTGGCTTTTTGACTTAAAGGCTGTTCCAAAGACAAAAAAAAATAATTTTGCCTAAAATGAGAAGAGAAAGAATAGTTATGGTAACTGTGATGACAAAGTTAACAGTAAATTAATAATTCCAGTCTGTGTTTACACACAGGAGTGTGCCTTATGATTGCTTTCAGGAGGGATAACCAGCCACAACCCATGAGGAATGTACATGAAAGGTTTTTGTAAGTGGCCCCAATATCAAACATCTCCTTTTGCTTATAGAATCCTTCAGTCTAGAGCCATGCTGACCTTGAACCGTATCAGGTGCTTCTGAGACCTCTTTGTCAGAGAGCTTTTAAGCCACACAGTTTGTACCATTCTGTTTCACTTGGGCTTTGGCTGACTTTATACAAACATGTTCACCTTAGTGGCAACAGATTTTCCTTTCTAGTTTGACAATTTAGATGATCAGCCTTCACAAAAAAATGTTTTGCCTGTATTCAACATTTCTGAAATCTTTAATTTAAACTCTTAGTTTAAAATCCAGCTTTGGATCTCATACTTAAAAATGAGTTGAAAAGTTGGGCACTATTTAGTCAAGAAAGAGGTTTGCCATCTGGGGCCTCCACAGCTGGATGCAGGGCTCCAGGTGGGGGTCTCATGAGAGTGAAGTAATAGGATCACTTCTTTCAACTTGCTGGTCACACTTCTTGTTATGCAGCCCAGGGTATGCTTGGCTTTTGCCAATGCTCCTTGCCAGGTCATGTTGAGTTTCTCATTCATCAACAGCCCCAAGTCCTTCTTCTCAGGGCTTCTCTCAATCCATTCTCCACCCAGCCTGCACTTCTGCTTGAGATTGCCCGGACCCAGGTGCAGGACCTTGCACTTGGCCTTGCTTATCTTCATGAGGTTCACGTGGGCCCACCTTCCAAATCTCTCAAACCTTTGTGGCAGAGACAGAAATGTGACAAAGAAATAAGACTGAGCCTAAGATCTGGACGAATCATTGATTTCTTTTTGCTAAACTGACCTTGGATCAATTGCTGAATCTGGAAGGTAGAAAATCTGGTCATGGATAAAAAGCCTGATTCTTCTCCATATTTTTTCATATTTTCTGAATACTGTTTTATAAAATTGCGGGTTTTGATATGGGATTTTTAATTTATTTTATTTCGTTCTATGGAAAAGCAGAAGGAAGAATTCTCTGAAACCATATAGTGTGCTTTTCTTTCTTGAGGTCTGTAAGGGTATACTTCAATGAGGTTCTGCATAGAAATAATGATCTGCTTGAAATTTAATGTATTCTAGAAAATTCATTACAGAAATTATGCTCATTAAATCAAACAAACAACTCCCCAAACCATTTCATGCACACACAGGTCCCTTTACCTGCACTGGATAAACAAGCAAAGAATCTCCCTTGCTCATCAGAAGAATTAATTTATACACCTCATTTGGATAAGAGTTACTTGGCCTGCAGGCATTATAACTACAACAATACATATGTTTACATCACAGTTTCCTCTTAAAATTTTATAATTCAGTTATAATAGGGACTTCTGGGAATCTAGAAATTGGTAACTTCTGCCTACTCTGTAAGAGTCTTCAAATTCCTCATGTCACACAGTCCACACAGATTCTCTGCATCTAGCCCTGCATGACCCCAACAAAAAGTAAAGCAAGTTTTCTCTTCCTGTAGTCCATCTCCTCAGCTAAGATAGTAATGAATTTACAAGCTACCTAGCTTATCCAGCTAATGTAACAGTTCCTGGCAATTCTTTAAATTGTTGATGAGCATCATCTCTAATTCACCTGCTGAGACCTCACACTGCCTACTTGCCTCCCTTTCCCTTGTAGGCAAATATAAACCTTTACGCAAGCATTTGTAATTCAGTTTTAGAGCTCAGTAATATTGTTCCAGGGTCCTGATTTGGATCTTACTGCATTTCCTTTGCAACACTAACTTCAACAGGGTCAGTCTTGATTTGTACTATAGCTTCATAAACCTTATTGACAAGATCTGCTGCATTAGGGTCTGGGTTTGTGCCAGGAGTGCTCTTTTGAAGTGAGTCTCTCAGAGAGACCAGTGATTAATTGACTTCCTTCTGATAAAATTAAGTCAGAAGGTGCACTCCAGGAGCTCACCTGCTCTAGTCCAACAGTTCACTGGCTGTCCTTGGCACCAGAGAAGGGCTAGTCTACACCCAAAACCACCCAAAACATGCATATTTGTATATTGTTACCAAGAGTAGGTCCTCAGAACTAATTGTTTTACCTATAAATCTGCTTCTATTGATACCTCTACCTTTTTCTAATGGAAATGTAGCCCCAACAGCCCTCAGATTTTTTAATCTCTGCGCTATCTTTGTGTGAGTTGTTGTAACTAAAATGGCTAGAGGCAAAATACTCAGCTTGATAAATTTAGCTGCAGTTAACATGAGCAGTTACCACTTCTCTTTATATGCTGCTGATGTAAAAGGGATTTTTTAGGCTACTGATGATGTGAATGCCCATAATTGTAGTGCTAAGAGTGTGTAGGTGTAGGACTTGTAAAAAGGGTTATGTTAATCTAGGAAAATAGGTTTGAAAGAAAAGTTAGGAAAGCATGAATCCATCCTCCTGTCCCAAACCAAGAATGATTGCATTCAAACCACTCCTGGTCAGTGTTTGTGGAACCTAGAAAGACCTAGAGTTTCAAATTGTAAACACGGTATGCAAAATGTTACCATTTTTTCCAAATAAATAATTTAATTTCCAAAGAAGCACAAGATTAAAAGATACATAAGCAGAGTTATATAAATCCTTTTGCAGCATTTTCTTTTAGTAAATGGCAATTGGAAACATTGCTGAATAGGATGCCTTAATGGGTGTGCAGCTTTTAGAATTTTTACTTTGCGTGTTTGAAATTTTTTGGAATATTTCAGATGAATTGATACAGTCTTTTTTTTTCAGTCACTTCCTTTCATCATTTTCTCTCCTTTGCTCCTCACAAATGGTAGTACCATCAGAGGAAAGATACTTTGTTTTGCCCATGCTATAATGTTCTGAGATTATATCTTTAAAATTCTCTAGTCTTCACAGATGTTTGAAAAGTTGTAAGGGTTTTTTAGTTTGTTTGGAGTTTTTGTTTGGTTGGATTTTTTTTTTTTCATGGACAATGTTTTTCAATCTCTGTGAAAACTGAAATTGGTAAGTACTTGGCCGAGAATTTTTTTAAATTTCCATAGTTAAAATGGCCAAAGAAATTCAAATGTCATTTTTCTTCAAATTGGTTTTCCTCAGACAGATCCCAAAATGATGCTCAAGCTACACCTTTACCATCCCTATAGAATAATTAAACGTGGTTCTCATAGCTCAGAAATAACCACGCTGAATAACTGTTGCTCCCACAAATTACTTGAGTATGCTTGAGGTCAGAGCTACAGAAGCTTCAGAAGCTTTCACTTAACTGATTTCTGGTGAGCCTGGTCTCTTGAAGAAGAACAAGTAATCTGTTCTTGCTGTGAGGAGTGGAGTAAAAGCAGAAGGGGGAAATGGAATAAATTCAAAGTATGGTCAGATACAGACGGTGTGAGAGTCAGAAAACTGGAGAAGGAACTGGTGAGAGCATTTGATAATGGATTAGGACAAAAGAACAAAATGTTGGATTTTGCTGTGACAGTTTGGTGAGGAACAACAGATACTCTGTTGTTTGGATTGGAGTAGGGGGAATAAATGGGAAATTGGAAGTCAACTGTTCAAAAGCAGAATGATGAGAACAGGAATTAGAAATGAAGAGGTAAAGAATGAGTCATCATATTTACAGAACAGGTTAGGCATCTCTTGAGTGGTGCAGAATCTTAGGCCTGGGAACAGTGTGAGAAAAATGATGATTTTATTATCTGCCTCAGATTCAGCCATACACAGCTAATGCCATCAACCATTTTTACTGATGTGCTTTGGGAAGATGGCCCATGAAGCCTTCAAAAATTCCATCGAGGACCTCTGAAGAAAGAATTGTGAAAGAGTACTCATAATCACATAATGCCTGTGTAAAAATAATTTAAGAATGTGCAGAAAAGAGGCAAGCCCCTTAACTGAGCCTAGTCCATTCTGCACATCAAATCAGACAGGTTGAAGGAATGATGTGTGCCTCAATTTTTTTTCTGTCTCTGTGTTCTTAATCCAATAAATCTGGACACTCTGACATGAAGTGGACAACAATGGTGAATCACATCTGGTGGTGGCACATTTCCTACGAGGTACAACCCCTACCCCGGTGCTTCGTCTGTGGGCAGCACACAGACTGACTGAGATCCATGTCCTCCGGGAGCCTGGCGTGAAGTCACAGGACAAGAGCAAGATCCCAGGTTGTGCTGAGAAGTGTAGAGCTGCAGTGGGAGAGGATGGGATGTGAGCCCCTTGTGTACCTGTTACTCTGTGAGATTTGATCGGTCTTCGCTCAGAGTATGATTACGCAACAAAATGTTGCTGTAGTTTATATATTTCTGGAGAGGATGAGAAGTGAGTGATAATGCCTGTACAGAAAGTTCTGTCATTTCCTGAGTCTGAATTCCAGCAGCTGAATGGCACCTTTAATAATGGTCTTTTAACATAGATTCTTCTGTGTCATTAATTTGTAATTTTGCAGTCTAGCTGAAATTTGAGACATGTATTTATTTAGTGTGCTTCAAGAGGATGGGAACCTGCTTGTGATTAATGTGGCGTCTTTTGACTTCTTCATTCAGCGAGGAGTATAATTTGCCCCCATTCTTTGTTTCTCTCTCTGCACCCATTCCAATACATTGCTATCTTTCTAGATATTGTGATGTGAGAATTAATCTTGTAGGAACTATTCCCCCCTTTTCCCCAAACCCTCTGTCTTCCATAGCAGGCCCTGACAATACAGATAGCCAAAATAACATATTCATCTTTGTAAAACTAGGTCAAAGGCTTGCAAGCAACACAGGTAGGAATATCTCAGATTCTTTTCTTCTTCCTTATGTAACTCGCTGTCTTTCCTTAAAGGTAGCATCCCTTGGGTGTGGAAAGGGAAGTAATAAGAAGACTGAGTTGCACTCAATCTTGACAGACATAAAAATACTCTTTAATTCAGAAATGTCTGTTTAAATTCTGTACACATGGAGATCTTGAAGAGCTGAAAATATCATAGACCATGATGAAGCAATAGGTTTCTGTTTTGAGCCATTCCCAAAGTTATTGGAGATGGGAAGCCCAGAGTTACAGGGAATGTTGAAGCTGGGAGGGAATTGTCTTGGTAGTGGCCCATGACAGAGTTTGCTTAGGGCCTAATTAAGCCGGTACTATCAAGGACACCAGCTATTCCAGGAAATTCTAATAATTTTTTGGTCCAATTAAATAGGATTTTTCTTCCATATTCTTCACCTCTTTGGATCCCTATGCTGAAGAGTTTGTGTCCTGTCTGGTGCTGCACACTCAAGAGCTTGGGAGGCTAAGTGCACGTCTTCTGAATTGTCTTAATTAAACTCTGAGGAACATTTTTCATTTGTGGCCTTTGAACACTGAGATTTTTAATAAAAGCTTTCGAAAAGAGGTGTTCTCATCTTGTGTTTCAATCAAGATGTCATTTAATGCTTTTTTTGAAGACATCATGGTTTTAGCTAACTTCCTTGGTACCTGATCATAACCCATGAAACAGAATCAACATCAAAAAACCTGTGGCCATTTGAATTTCTTAGCCTTGAGAGACAGGATAAGTATTTTACAGTATTTCTATTTTTTCCCCCTTAGTACACCTCCTAGAACCTCAGAAATAAATGCTCACTGAGCCACTGAAGTGATATACAGCATCTGGTATAAAGAGATTAGTTTACTGTATATAATTAACAATGTGCAAAAATGCCATTTTTATCTTTGTAAAAGTTCATGCAGCTCATTGGCCATGACTCAGTGCTGAGTCCAGGGATATGATTCTAGAACAACGTTCTTAGAACATGAGTTGTCACCTTTCATTCATGCTCTTTCCTTCAAGCAGTGGTGGTGGCTTTGTGAGAGCAAGGAATAATTTGGACTTTGGCATGGGACATGGGGTAGAACCTTCTTTTTTCACAAGACTACTGACTTTGCACCCTCAAGCACTCATTTTCAGGCTGCCCCATAATGCCATTTCAAGCCCAAGAGCTGATCCTGTCAGTGTTTCCTTTCGAATTTATGATCTGATCTGCTCCAGTGGGCTTCCATGGCCAGTTTCTGAAAATACTTCTGCAGAGCTCTGTGTGGATACTGTATAAGGCCTTTCTGTAGAGCAAAGGGTTTTTCTTTTTGGAAGGTTCAAGTTTATTCATATACTATATCCCTTGAAGTATTCGAGGCAGCGGTGGTGAACTATGATTCCGATCACCGTGCATTCTTGGAATACGGAATGTAACTTCGTCATTTAAATATTGAATATCTAATTTTGCCTAACTTTTGAGAACAAAAAGTGTGTTTTAGATAGTAATAGAGTTAGATCTAAATAAATTATTCTATACGGAAGATAGTAGCTCAGCATCCAATCAGCTGGCAGCTGCTACAGTCTGGCTGTTGCTTTGGAATTGCTGTGGGTTTGCCAGCTGGCTGTCTTGCTAGGGTCTTGATGAGTTGCTGTGGGTTTTTTGGGCACTCTTGAATGATTCCCTAAAATCATTTCAACAGGTACCACTTACATTTTTGTTTTCTAGTACTTGGTTCTGTTCTTTGGGAAGCATCCTTTATTAAAATGTGTGCATATATTATGTGTTCCACCTAACGTGTTACCCATGCAAAAATATTTGCATTTAAGTCACACCCACCTGGAAAACAAGGGTGGGCTTTGGCAACTCCTTTGAAGGTTGCTGGGAGCTGTGTCCCTCAGCTCATCAGGGGATGCCCATGTCCTACAGAGGAGTCCAGTAGAGACATCCCTGAACTGGTGCTCACCTGATTCCTTCCACCAAACTGGAGTTGGAGGCAATGCAGCAGAAGTGAGCTAAGCATTGTTCATTTGCTAATGAAACACAGTTGATTCACTTAACCAAGTGTCACTGGGATAAACTTGTACTTTTTGGGACCACCAGCTGAAACCACGGCACTGTGTCTGCCCTGTGCCGTTTTGCCATACGGGGAGGCTTGGGGCTATTTCAGGGATTTCACTGCCTTAGGTTATTCTGCCTTCACAAGCCTGCTTTGGCAGTTTGAAAACACTTTGACATCTGAGGTTTAGCATGTGATTGAATTAGGGTTCACTTTGATAGTTAAAATATTGTCTGCTAATTCATGCTGGTCGAAATAGCAGCTCTTTCAACACTTCACCAAGAAAATAGAAGTGATTATTTTTGGTAGCCTGTGTGGTTATACAATTGAGCTGGATGTGCATTGCAATCTTCTCCTAGTTTGGTATGTAGACCAAGATTTGGGAATTTTTCTTGTTTGTTTTTGTTTTGTTTAATATGGGCCTACCAGGAAAAACAAGCAAAAAAATTACAGCAGAACATAAGACAGACATCTGCAAACCCTTACAAGTTTTTTCAAGTGCAAAATTTAACTAAAACCCAGTGATATTTTCAGATATCTTAGCCAGTACTGAGCCAACTTGCTATTTGAAGACAGTGAAACAGACGTTTCTTAAAATCCAGCTTTGCAAATGTTCTGCTCCAACTGTCAAAAACATTTTCAGAAATATCTGGTGGCCTTTTGATCCATGATATAAATAGTTTAAGGTTATTGTTTTTATTTAAGATATTAAAAATTGTTGTAATGAAAAACTGAATGAGTTTTGAACTGGATTTTTCTGATTATTTAGAAGAAGAAATATTTCAGAAAAATGAGAAACAGACAGTGCTCTCCAGAAATTTTTAACCAAATATTTTTTTGTAGCCTCCTTTTGACCAATTTTCCATAGGCAAATTGTGAGCCTGTCATCTCTTATGGTATGACCTGTGATTCCACTTGCAGGAAATGCGTTGTAGGTGAGGCACTGACTAAAAACTGGGTTTGGCAGTAAAAAAAACCCAAACCAAGCCCCATTTTTTTCTATTAACTGCGTAATAGTTACAACTCCCTTTCTAATGCAATATGTAAAACACTTTCTATAAAAAGTATTGGTGTCAAGAAGAGGGGTTGAGAAAAATTTACTGAGAAATACACTGAAACCTGTTGGTAAAGTTGCTCTCCTGGGATATAAATGTTTGAATACCATGAAAAAAGAGCAGATGTGTGTTTGAACACGAGTCTTACAGGTGACTGAAATGCCCTAATTTTAAGCTGCTTGGAAAAAACCCCAGAAGATGACACACCTTCCCAATCAATTCTATAATCTTCTTCTCAGTCTATCCCATTAATTGTAAATATTTAAGTGCTCAAAGAAAAAAAAAAAAGGGGAGAAGAGAGAAGCTTAATTCATCCTGAAATAAAAAACCTTACCTTTTTTGCTTTGTTGAAAAACAAGAAGATTTCTGTTTCTGACTTATATATGTAATTTTTCTGTGTGATTTTTAATTGTCATTAAAATTAAAAATAATTCACTTGAATAGAGAGAATCATAGCTTTCCAAGTTTATATGGGAAACTAATTTCTCAACAGGAAGAATAGATAACACAGCACATAGCCCAGATTATGCCTGATTTCAGAATTAGTAGGAAGAAAAATATGGAGATGGAGCTTGAGAAGAATCACACGGCTTCCTTCATTGAAATTTGCTTCGTCCTTAGGATGGCCTGGGCAAAAAAAGTTTTCCCAGCACATCCATCTATGGTAATAGTTGGATGTTTAATAAAGTACATTGCAACTCAGAAAGTTCCTTTATAACTGCATTGAACAAATCATGTATTTCTACCACAGTTACAAATAATGTGAGATTATTCAATTTCTAGTTCTTATTCTGAAGGATTAATAGCACCAAAACCCATCAAATAAAAATGATTTAACCTGTTTAATACTGGTGATTTAATGAATTATTTATGAAAGTAATTTCATCTAGACTATGCTAAACAGCAGAATTGTTTTGCTTTTTGTTTGTTTGTCTCTTTTTTTTCTCTTTTCACAGAATAGCTTATGTAAAGTAGTTTTGAGGAAGCTTTAAGAGCAGTCTTGTCTTTGTGCCACCATCCACTGATGAACAGATGTGGGTATAAATAATAGGATTTTGGCTTTTAATATACTGGGAAAAGGTGGATAAAGACATGTGGTGTCAGGCACATTTGATGTTGTAAATTATCCATCTGGACATAAACTTAAGGCCTGGATGGTCTTGGTTCCCACAATTAGGTCCTAAAACTTGTACCAGAATTGGATGGATATGATGAAGACCTCATGAGATATAATTTTAATTATGCATTCAATATTTATTTGAAATGTACACTAATACATGAATAATATGGGTTTTTTTAATTTTAACTGAACTCAGAAAGATTCCTTTTTGCCTACCCTTCCTAGATGACCATAGATAAATACGTTCCTCTGTTATTATGCGTGTTGTGCTTTTGTAGCTCTATCAAGTTAGTCAAACCATATTTAGAGTTATTTGCTATAGAATGAAGAGTAGAGTGTTGTTTCTCCTTGAAAACTTCTGTATCCTTTCAGTTTATCTGAGAAGAAACTTCCTTCATTGCATCAAGCCCATCTTGCTGAATGTTTCTCGTGAACAAATTAACAGGGAGTCCAAAGTGCCCCCTATTTTTGCAAAACAAGACTGATGTTAAATTGTTCTTTTTAATCATGCTTCATTAATGCACCTTTCCCATGCAGATTGCAGTTTGCAAAGGGTGCTCAACAATATCAAATCTGGCTTAATCAAATATTAACAAAGCATGGTTGTGCTGATATTTGTTTTAGCATTTGTAGCTATGTTCCTTGTGTAAGAATGAACAAAGAACAGAAGAAAATGAGGAATTGAATGCAAGAGTTAAAAGAAAGATATTCAACAAAGGCCCACTGTGTGTAGAATATGGGCAGTAATACAGCTATACAGAGTGTATATACAATGCTGTACAGGACAAAAAGTGAAGAATTATAGTAGAAATTATGTAAGTTTGCTGAGTTATTATATGTGATATTTAGTGGATGGTATTTATAAGAAAAGACTCCTCAGCTTGCTGGAAACATTAGTACTTAAAAACATTGTACAATAATTGAATATCAGAAAAAAGCAAATTTCGAAGCAATCTGAGGTTGTAGCTGCTGTTATCTGAACTCACTTTCCAGAACTGAAATGAGATTTCTCAGTCCTGAAACATTAGTCTCTGTGCATCGTGAGTGAAAGGACAGACACTTTGTATCTGGGGAGAGCAGCAATGGTAAATATGAACTAGTGACCTGTGGTTTCTGTCTGCAGTTCAGTGTTTTGGAAATATCAGATTATTGTTAACTGCAGGGCTTTTGTCAATTAACTGTATGGAGCCTTACTTGCTGCCAATGAACACAGATGTGTTCTAGGGCCCTATCAGCCCAGGCCTGTATAGAACTTGGGAAAAAGGCAGTCCTTGTCCCAAAAGGAATGGTTTAACCATTTGGGTGAAATGAGGGTATCAGAATTGGATAGTATAGTATATTAAGACAAAACTGCTCATCAAGAAAGGAAATTTTTTACAGAGCATTTGCAGCCTTAATGTTCTCCAGCTTTTTGTAAGCATCCCAGACACACAGGTGCAATTTGAAAGAGGGCACCAGAGTGGCTGTTGAGAGCTGCTACCCTGTACAGGGAAGAATTTACAAGAACAAGCTTTGAAAATCAAACTGCATAGTAGCAGAAGATTTTATTCTTGGATGGTGAAAGCAGATACATTTGTTAGAGAATTGTAAGAGAGTGTTTAATTAGACACAGTCTGCTGGAACTCTCTCTGCCTGAGTGCCTTACACCATGTGCTTCAGGTCTTGCTATTGTCTGTGGTTGTCTTTGGCGAGTCCTGATGCTCAGTTTTGTGCCTCTTATGATGTCTTTAGGAACTAATCTTTGAATACTGAATATGACAGATAGGTTCTGATTAGGCTGTGAAGAACTTTGATATTCGATCAGATACTGCTCTAGATGACATCCGCTTGAGAAACATATGGGAAAATAAATATATTTTTCCTAGGAACTCCCTTCCTTTTGAAAAAAAAATTAGCCATGTAATTTGAGGAATACTCAAAGTTCTATGAATTTTAAAATAAAAGGTTGTGTTCATTTAGTGACAGTCCCTAAGCTTTGCATTATTTCTGCATAGGACATGGTACATGTTGAAAAAAAAAGTATAACTCAGGAATACAAAAATGCTTGGATACACGTCTGTCCTAGTATTTTCCCAGTGGTTCCTTAGGCTCATAGCTGAAATGTAAACCTGAGCCTGAACTTCATCTTTCATTGTTTTCTGGCTCCTGAATCTCATTATACATTTTAAAAATTGTTATCATACAAAGCTAAAAGTCACAAATGTTTTGCTTACATGTATTTGTAGAAGCTGAACAAGTAGTATCATAGCCTTATAATTAATAAACTAATTAGAGCTTATTAACACTTTCACAGATGGATTTTTCAGGTTACAAGTTATTTTGAAAACATTTGTAATCCCTTCTAACTTGTGACTCAGTAATTTTTAAATTGTGTAGTGCACAGCCTGACATAATATTCCAGTAATGGTCTCACTAATGCTCTTTACAGAGATAAATACCAGCTCTTCAGTAATCTTAATATTTGCTGGCTTAAGCAACCAGGAATCACAGTCATTTTCTTATCTATAGCACAGTGCTGAATGTTCATGCTTAATTAGCTTATTTTCTATGACTCCAGGATCTTTCTCAGAGTAAATGTGTTTCAGAATGTATCCTACATTTTCACAGAATTGTAGGATAGTTTGGATTGGAAGGAATTGTAAAGAAGGGTTTTAAACTCCCCTTCCATGAAAGGTATATCGTCTACCAGACCAGGCTGCCCTTACATCTCATTTTGCTCTTAGATCTTGCTTCTGTCTTTCAAATTTCATAGTTTTCAAAACAAATACATCTGGAGCAATCAGATAACTGTGCATAGCATCTCTATACGCTGTAACTTGGCACTTTACTGATTTTCATATTATTTCACACTGCCTATTTATAGCATTTACCATTTGTTCATCTATTAGATATCATCTCTTTTTACAGCAGTAAGGGAGAATTTGTAGACTTTTACTAAGATATTAATGAAATGCAGACAAAAACAGATGGATTAAAGTTGTGTGGCTGAGGCAGCTGGTGCTTTCTATTGTTTGTTCTGTAGCAGATCTTGCTGCAACAAATGGCAGCCCGAATTGAAGCAAACATGAACCAGTTCCTGAGCTGGAGCACTTACAGTCAAGCATAGTAAGGTAACTGAAAATGAGTATCAGGGTGCATGCCAGTGCTGCAGTGGGTTTGGTGCTGTTCTACCTTCCTGTCTAACTACAGCAATCAGGGAGCATAGATGGGTGAATATCTTGTGGCAGGAGCATCTTTAGCCACTAAGTTGAATACACCAACACCCACAAGTCAAACATGCAAAATGTGGTAATTTAGTTACCATATTTTAGGAATGATAATCTAAGGTGCATCCTTTGCTACAGATGCTCCTTCTATCTGGAAAGTTTGCAGGAGGGTAATAGTGCTTCATATGCTTTTGTTCTGGATTTTACTGTTGAGCTGTGCGGCAGAAAGAAAACTGTTTCTGTGAGGAGATAGCTGGTGTACAGTGACAGAACAAGAGCTAAGGGCATGGGATTGTGTTTGAGCTCTGTGGATGAAAATAATGTGTTTCTGTCAATGCACCTGGCTTTGAATGCTCTCTGCATACAAAAAGACTTTTTTCTGTTTCATTTCAGGCAAAGAATGTGTGTGCCGGAAAAATAATGCTTTATCTACCAGGTGCAAATACAGGATTTTGCTGCTTGAATGTGTTGTCACTCAGGCTCTAATGGAGTGGGCCTCAAGGTTTTGTTCATTAAAGACTGTTTAATTGTTAGGATGTAACATGGAGTTGCATAAGAAAATCGTGGCTTTGGAAGACTGGCCAGAAAAGCTACGTGATTGTATGTGCCTGCATACAAATGCTTCCCACAGCCCGTGTGACCTATAGGCTGCATTTTTTGATCCTCTGTGCACCAGCATTTGGAATATTAAATAGTGAACTTCAAAATAAGAAAATGAAGATTTTCCACTCAGAAATAATATTTTGAAACTGTGCAGCTAGATGAAGTCCTATTTAGAACCCTGGTTCTAAATCACCAAATCATCTAAATCACCTGGTTATCACCAACTGTGGTGATAACTGATTGCAAATAGATAGATAAAAATACTAGAATCAGAATAAATGTGCCATATAAAATTGGATGTCTTCAGTGAATTCAGCTTAAATTATTAATGTAGCCATGTACTTCATGATTTCGTGACATAATAAAGATACCCCTTTAAAAAACAACAGTGATGGAATAATGTCAGAAATTTATTATCATTTAGTGGACACTGTTTAGTTCGCAAAACGTGTAAAAAGTTCTTTTCAATGCAACACCTATCTGATGTAGCACTGATGTGGCAGTTTGTTTACAGCTGTTTTTCTAAGTTCTGAGTTTAAACAAAAATATTTTTGTTTGCACTGGTAAATAAATTATCACCATCTTGTCTGAGGATTCTTAGTAAACAGGCTGAGGGTTTTCTTTCAATCCCATTTGATTTTCAGTAATAAAATGTAAACAATTAAACAAGCTATTTATGAAAAAGTAATTGCAGTAATAAAAGGCTAAATAAAAGATGCTAAAAAGATGCTAGGGAAAGGTTTTGTTGGTTTGTTGGTTGTTTTAATGAGACATTCTAGCAATGTAGACATTTATGGGTCTTCCATCTCTTACTGATGTATTGCATCAACTTTCATGAAAAGCCATTTTTCACCGAACTGTTGTTATCTCCTATAGCATCTACTTGCCTTACCCACTGATACAATTTTTTCCCCTGAGTATAAAAACAGATCAGGCAGAATGCTGACATATACACATTCTTCCCAGAGGAAAAACTGTCCTATTCCCTTATTCAGGAATGAGCTTTTAAAACTCATTCAATCTGTAAATGACCTATCTCAAGCTAAATGGAAAACAATACCCTTCCTGTACTAGCACACTTCAGTTTTCAAGGATAAATTTATGTTGTGCTTTTTCATGTAGTACTTTATTCTTCTATTTACAATCGCATTTGCCAGATATTTTCATGCTGATTACTGCATGAGCTCAGTGGCTCAGTAGTGGAAAGAGCTAGCTCAGAGTTGTTCCTCTGGAGAATTGTTTGTCTTGTGGTAGCCTTTGCTTGAAAGTGCGGCAGCTGTGGTGACAAATAAAAATTTTCGTACTGAATTAGTACAAGGGTTTGACCCACCACCCTCCTTACGTGGGAAAGTTGAATATGCTCTGCAAGAGGAGAGAAACATGAAGGTCATGAAACTGTGATGTGCCATGCAATGCAAAACATTTTGTACCGGGTTTATGAACACTTCATATGGCATTGGCTGTGAAGTGAAATTATCAAACATGGTATTGCATTTTCTTTTATGAAATGAAAGAAAAAAGAGAAGCAACAATATGTGAGAGGCCAAATAACAGAAGGTGGCATGTTTCCAAACTAATCTGTGAGTCTGCAAATTGGGAAAGCTAAATAGTTGAAAACTCTCTGTAGAAGAAGGAAAAGGGAAGTTTCTTGCATACCCTTGCAGAGACTTGATGCAGTTGGTAATGATGGTAAGTGCTGCAGGAGCTGGTAAGCCTCAAAGAATTAAAAAATGCATGTAGACTGGATATTCTTTGATTTTTAAAATTTTTTTTTATTAGAAGTTAAGGTTCTTAACATAATATTTAGCTTTAAGAAGGCCTTAACGGAAATTTGTTGATTGCTGTTCACCCAGAAAAATGCCTCTTAAAGTGGCGTGACAGCCCTGTGTTTTGCTGTCAGGGTGCTAACAGCTTTCATTCCATTTTTGCATGGCATGGGACAGGGAGGGTTGCCTTGCGCAGAACACACACTGGCAAAAGTTTTTGGCCCATAAATAACATAATTTCTCTAGCAGGGGCATATTCCAAGTGAAATGTGTTACTGCATTACTGCCTGTGTTTCTGTTAAATAAGAAATTTTAAATATAAATCTGTTTAGGAATATACGTGGTAAATATCAATTGATGTCGTGCCTCAGCAGGAACTCTGCATACAGACACAAAGCAAGTAAAACAATCAAAAGCATCTGAATAAACTTAAGCTTGAATTTTGCTGTACTACTCAAAAGACATTACCATTTTTTTTTAGACCTCCTGCAGTACAACAATAGGGGTCAGGGAAGGAAAATGGAGCTCTCAGAAAGAAACCGAAATTTAAGCTCAATTCTTGCCAACAAAATGCTTATTTTCAATGGTTTTAGGTGGCAGCTGTCCTAAGTCTATAGCCTCTATTTTCTCCTTTTACAGGTTGTAGCTGGCCTTTATTTTCCCCAGCTGACTCCTGTCTGCTCTTTTCACTGCCTTATTCCTAGCAGCTTTTTTAGCACTATGAGAGGTATCTCTTCTGCTTCTCTTCTACCAAGGCTCCCGTGTTTTTCTTCTTTACTGATCTTTTATGAAGCAAAAATGGGCATAGATGTATGGGAAGAAATTTTTGGAGTACTTCAGAATTATAGGATTAAGCTTACTGTATTTTAAATTAATATTACAAAAGAAGATGGAAGAAGGTTTGAAGGAAATTTTGAAAAGCCTGTCAACATAGTGTTGTTTTTCTTTATTTTTCTGTTTTAGTTATGGTTTGTCATATCTTATCTTCTCTTTCAAATGCTATGTTCATTTCCTTTTTAGTTTCCTGATCAGGATTTTGAATAACGAAGATATCATCAACTAAAATTGTGGGGTTTGCCTGGTCTTTATTTCAGCAGGAGAAATGAGACTCAGTGTGCGTGCTGGGTTTGTGTGGCGTGTTTTTGGTAGTGGGGCGCTACATGGATGGCTCCTCTGTAGAGAAGAATCTGCCAGAAGCTTCCCCCATGCTTGGTGCAGCCAGTGCCAGCTGACTCCAAGACAAGCCTCTGGCCAAGGTGGTAGAGCCTCTGGTATAACAGGTTTAAGACGACAGAGGAGTGAGACCATGTGAGAGGAACAGCCCTGCAGACACCCAGGTCAGTGCAGAAGGAAGGGAAGGAGATGTTTCAGGTGCCAGAGCAGAGATTCCTTGGCAGCCCATGGGGAAGATCATGGTGATCACAAAAAATCAGTTTGTGTCTACGAACCTATCTTGGCTAGAAATAATTTGATGCTCCAAGCCTCTTAGCAGCTTTAAATAGCTGGCTTATCTTTCAAAAATGAAACTAGATTGTTCTCCAGCTAAGGAATTTTACATCCAAAACAAGCTGGTCTGAGTACAGGGCGACACTTTTCAGTCATGCACAAGGGATGGCTTAAAACCTATTTATTAACCCTGCAGGGTAAAAAATGTGGACTTCATATCTCTTGACAATATAATGTCCTAGATACCCAGGAGGGCCATGCAACTCAAATTCTTATTCTTTAACTGTCTGAAAGATGGAAAAGTAGAGCAGTGTTGTTTTTGATAGGAAAATACCAATTGAGTGGCTTTTTTTTTGTAAGAAACATCTGAACTACATTGTCTGTAGTTTTCTTTTCCTCAAACCTCTTTCCAGTTAGCAAAGCCTAACAGTTTTCGTAAACCATTTTGTCTCCAAAATATTCCAGCATTTGAGAATAGGTTTACCTCACCTCCTCACCAAAACATGTAAAATACTGTAGTACAAGTATTTTTAATGCATTCTGGGACTGTCTGCAGAATTCCCAAGCAAGTAATGCTCCTCTCAAAAAATTATAGTGACTAGATATTTGATCAAAAACCTCTACTTTTTTTACCTTAAGGGTATATCTGTATGTGTATTACAAAATATATATATATATATATATATATAAAATACACACACATATATAAAACAGGCTGAAATTATGACTGGAGACACATTTCTATGTGCTTGAATTTTTATACTGATAATGCATGTATATATATATTATTTACTGTGTGCTAATGAAACTCCTATAAAATAATAAAAAAAAATCTTTTCTCCTAGTGTCTTTATGGTTCATCATATAAAATCTAAGTGTTTAATGAGTATTTCTTATTGACATGACTCCAGAAAGTGAATATATCTATTTTATACGGAAATGATGTGATCCAAAAGACTACATTCTATTAAATTTTTCTCCCGCTTTGTGGTTCCTGGGGCTTGAATTTTGGTGGTGTAGGATAAATTAAACTTCTTTTTACAGTGAATTCAGATGTTGCCGTGAGTCATAAGAATTTTTAAAAAACTTGTGCTGAAGATCAATTCAAGTCATTTCCATCAACATTTCCAAATTGCTGTAGTTTATCTTGCTTCTTTCCCTGTATGCTGTTCGAAGGTACATGGATTGGAGCAGGAATGCTACGGTAAAAACTTAAACCTCCATAACCAGGAGATAGAAAAGTAGGAAATGATGAATGATGGGAGAAGTATTGTAAATGGAAATTTTTCAAAGTGTTGGAGGTGGAGTTCAGAGCAACGCCTTTTATTTCAATAAAAAAAATAAAACAGAGAAGTTCAGGTGCATTTGGGGGTGGGGATCAGGGTAGGTAGATGGGAAAATAAGAATAAGGGTGAGGTGTTCTACTGCAGCTGAAAATCTTGAAATTCTCCAAATAGATTTCCTGTCTTGGCAACAAGAGGTGAGTAAACTTTCATCAGATGAAAGATTCATGATATTTTGCGGGTGTTGAACTGGAGAAAATAATAGAAAAGCGCGGGACATTTCACGACTAGCTTACATATCCTATATTAATTTCCCTTTACAAACATAGTATTCAAAAAGTGAGAGTTCAGTTTAAATGTGAAATCACCTTTTTTTTTTAAACTTAAAAAGGAGGCTTTTGTTTGAGCTGTCACTGCAGCATAATTTATCCTGCATTTATTATAATGTGCATTCAGTCACATTTCATTTTTTACTTCCGAGAGTTAATTAGTGTTTTAAAGTCTTTTGTATACTTACTCCCCCATGGCTGCATAATTATAGTTTATAATGAATAATCTCTGAATTTTGATTGGCTACTCTGGCTTTCATAATCTAACAGATAAACCTGAAAATAGAAAGTACATTATTCCCACATTGTTTAGGAAAAAATTAGTTTCACCTAGTTTAGCCATCTGAAAGCCAAGTGTCTTATCCTCCCTTCTTGACAAGGCACCTCCTGTGACAGAGGAAAGGTAGGTAACGGACGGAATGGTTTGCCTCCATCATCATCACTTTTCACACCTGAATCGGAGCATCATGGGAGAGAAGACCCTGCTGTCTGATGAAGAAAGATGAGTAGTCTTCAATATCAAAGCCATATCATTATCATATAATTTTACCCAACAGTCTGAGAAGTGCCTTTAACTTCTTCAGATTAGCTCTTGTTGGCTACAGCTCCAAGTATTCTCTGTTCTACTGAAAATACTGAAACCTTTATTTGTCTGTATATATCTTGAGGACTTACTTACATACTTGCTAGAATATCTTCCTAAAATAAGGACGTTCGAGCATGTATTTAACGGTGGAGTTTTTTTGGTCTAAGATCCAGAGTGGAAGTGTGCGTGTTTTGCAAAGCTGCTTCTCAGAACTAGAGTATGGTTTAATATTCATGCCTAAAGAAAAGGAAAGCTGGTTTAGGTAACATCTCAAGAAGCAGCCACGCAGGTTGCAGTGCTCTGTGCTGTTCTGCAGTGAGAAGTGCTGCACTAGATGTTATATATTATTCCAATCTGTGTGAAGTAGAGGTTGTTCCTGGCCTGAAACTGGTCAAGGCTTTTCATGGCCTTTTGCTCTCGTCAGAGTAGTTGTGGATGGATGTGATCTCAGTCTGTCTGGAAATGGGGTTGTTTATATTTGACATATATATTAAAATTAAAATTATTAATTAAAATTACTTTATATTAAAAGTAATTCTAAAAGCATTTGTAAATGGGTTTAGGCAAACCAACATCAGTGTTTCTTCAATATTATCTGTTTTATTTATGTGAAAGCTATAGGTCTCGTCTAGCACTGTTATTGCCTTTGTGTGATCCATAGAACTTATTGAAAATATTGCTGGCTGAAAATGATTTAAATGAATGGGTACAGACAGGAATTTGTAATGTTTTTCATTGTGAAAGCATTTTATCATTGTTAAAATGTTAAGTAATGTTTCTTTATTGATGGAAATGTTTAGGCATTTATTTAAATTTTTACCTAGAGAAAATTATTAATTTAATTTAATTCAATTTAAAATGAAATTGAGTTCTTTAATTTAAACAGTTTCTCTTTAACATATTTTTATAGGAAGTTTAAAAAATAAAATTGAATTTGGGATTAGAAATTTAGAACTAAAATGTTTTTAAAAAGGTTTACAAATCTGAGTGGTACCCTTATCTTAAACAAATGTATCACCATGCCCAGAGAACCAACTACTTCAGCCTTCATTTTGGAGTTGTTTTGTGTTCTTAGAGTAATAGAAAAGGTCCAGCTTAGTTCACATCACAGTTTATGCTCTAGAGGGACTATGAAGCTCTACATTTAGTTGCTCCGCCTATTTTTTTCTTTTTAAAATTGTTTTAGTGGATGATCCTTTGGGAGAAGAACTAATTAAAAAATATATAGATAATACTGCTTACTCAACTTTTGTATTTTACTTCTTATTAGTAAACTGAAAAAATTCAAAAAGGAAAAGGACTGTATTTTGGGTCTTGGTTCGTTTTTAATTACTGATAATTACTTACTCAAGTGACGGCTGTAATGTGATGAAGACCTTAAGGAGGGATTGTGAGGCTGAAAGACCCTTACTTTAAAAAAATATGCCAGTTGATGTTGTAAAAAAAAATTAGTTCCACCTCCAAACCTTCTTTTTCCTATGACCTTAAACTCGTATCACCATAGATACAAAAATGTTACGCGGCAGAATATGTTTACACACAAAAAGGATAAAACTAAATAAAATGAATTAGTGTGGAGATCCAGAGATCTCCAGAGGTCCTCTCTCCAGAGGCCTCTGTTGAAGCCAAACATCAAATTTTTCACAACAGGAAGGATATGATCCTCTGTTTCCAGTGCTTCATGAAGTGTCCTTTAAGCAGTGGAAGTCCACATCGAATTTCAAGCAGGAACTGCAAAATATGTTCATGTTCACAAAAGTACTACACTGTGAATAACAAGGTCTTGACAGAATTGACTCCTAGAATAATAGGGTAGATTATCCTCAAAGATACTGCATGTGTTTCACCCATACGCATTTATTTTCTTTGGATGAGAGTGGAATGATTTTACCCTCCTATAATTTCACCCTCTTATTTTATTACCTTCAAATACCAATTATATGGCTCCTGTATGAAAAATTTTCTGACATGACTTTTACCCGTGGTACACAAGAGCTTTTCCACTTGCTGAAGCTTATTCTCTTCACATAATGAAAAACAATTGTAGTCTTTTTAAAATAATGATCTCTTGCACTGAAGGAAATGTAATGAATATAGTTCTGACTTATTCTAAATTAAAAGCTATTTTAAGCTATTTCAAACTTAAGTCTCTAAAACTTTAGTACTTGGTCAAAAACATACTCAAGAAAAATTACCATTTTTTATTATCAGTTCTCTGGCACATAATTTTTCATGTTTATTGATTTCGAATCCATTTAAAAATTGTTATAGCTTCCATCATCCATGCTATTTTATTGGGAAAAAATATTTTCTTTGTATCTAACCCACACATGGATGTTTTTTATCAATTAAATTTTGAATAATGCTTATTGTATATAGTTACAGTCTGCTTTCTGTCTTGAGTAGAGAAAGTGTGAGGATCTTCTGAGAAGATCTGAGGGCATTCTCCCTGTTCCAGAGCAAATAGTGTCAAGTATCATGAACAAAGTGAAATGTTTTAAGAAGAGCATTTTTAGAGTGATGCCTTCCTGCCACAATAATTATACACAAAAACCTCCCACGTATGACAGTGTCTCTGAAAAGTGTCTTGGCACTGTGTGCCCATTCATCTGAATATTAACCTGTTCACGTCTGACACACAGTGGGACTGGGACCTCCTTGCCAAAACAGGCAAATAATCAGAAATTGGGTCCAAAGTGGGTTTCTCATGCCCCAGTGAGTACAGTAACCAGGGATAATTCCCACAAAGATGTAGTTCTGCCTCTGCAAAGAGCAATGCTGTCATTTTGTGTTTTCAGAGGTTGTCTGCTTCTTGCTGGAAGGACTAGAAATCCATGTAAGAGGGATTCGGCTTTTCATTTTGTTCATGATTCCAACATGGTGGGCTTTATCACCTTTCCTTTCTGCTAGCTTTTCCATGAGGCTGCTAGAAGTTCTAGTCAGAATTGCACAGGACTGGCATACTGCTTTTCTGCTACTGCCTCAGAAAGACTGCAATGGAAACTTCATCTTTTGAGTCAGCTGTAACACTGAAATCAACAGCTGACATATGAAAAGCCCCCTTTTTTGTTTTGTCCCTGCTCATTGGAAGGGGGACTGAACTAGATGGCCTTTAAAGGTCACTTCTAACTCAAATTATTCTATGATTCTATGATTTTAAAATTTTACGTACTGAGTGATGTATTCGGGAATTTTTTTGCTTTTAATTTAGATAAATAATGGTCTTTATTTTTTTTTTCCATAGGGAGAGAAGGACAGAAAGAGCTGCTTATTTTTTTTATTTTTAAACAATGCAAATGGTTATTCATTATTTCTGAGCTTTTGTTCTTGTTTTACTAGTCCAGCCCATCTGAGCACCCGCTGGATTACAATCTTAAAATAATTGCTAAGACTCAAGAAACGTTGTGTTCCAAAGAAAATTCTAGAAAGCTATTATAGCAAAGCCAAACAAATAATTAAATGAATCATTACTTCCCACCTAGCACTCATTGCAGAGTTATTGCATAATAAACCCATCTGAGTGGAAGGAGAAAAAATAAATCCAGAGAGAAATCGAATCTATATGATTGAAATTACTAGAATTCATTTGACTAGAAACAAAAGCAAGAAGGAATGATGATGGTGATCAATATCAGCCTAGAAAATGTCTTTTATTACACCTATCCTTGCTGCTGTATTTTCTTTCCACAGCAATTCGTGATCTGAGCCTGCACAGATCCACTAGCTGGACTCCTCCAGATCATTTTCTTCTACTGCTGCTACTGAAATCTCTGCCTTTAGCCTCAAGATCAGAAAGAAATAAGAGAGTATTACCACGCAAAAGAGCCATGAGATGGGGAGTCATAGCACCTAACTCTGAATTCCGTTTCCTAACATGCTTGCTCTTAGGACCAACGTTCTATTTTGCCCATCTGCAGTAACAAGGCCATCTGAGGAGTGGCAGGGTAATGGTCACAGCTCTTAACGACTTGGTAGGACTAAGGGTGCTTGATGTCTTCCAAACCAAGTTCATGGATGCTGGAATTTCAGGCCCCCGAGCACAAGAAGAGAAAAATGCCTGGAGCTGTAAGGCACTCTGTAGTCCTGGTCATGGGAGCAGGAAGAGGCCATAGTTCCAGTTTCTCAATTTCAACCTTGTAGCTGTAAAGCGATGAAGCAGGAGGCCTACAGATGCTGCTTTGGTAGCAGATGTTAGAAAACTGTCACTTTGCCTCTGACCTGCATTGGCCCTACTACAGCCTCTTAATTTCCCATCACACTATTACCCATCTCCTCCAGGAGAGGCAGGGC